>OX418227.1:31395067-31875084 GCA_948455865.1 Conomelus anceps | reverse complement strand
CCGACCAGTTTGAGTGGATTTATTTATTCATTCATTTAACTAAAATACAATCAATGTGAATACAACAGGCTATTGCCCAAAACTGCTTTTCACAAAGTTTACAAGTAGGATCAAAATCTTAGGTTAGGTCGCAGTTTCACTTGAAATTTCACCTTGAAGCACAATAATTATTCACAATTTTTTTTGAAGATAAAGAATATTATTTTTTTTTCATTTCAAACAAACACTATCACAGTTCGAAAACAGATGATATAATTTGGAATATTTGTCTTTACAAGTCTTTTGCAGATAAAGAATATTAATTTCCTTCTATAGTATAGCATACTTGTATTGAGAAACAAGATTCATCTCTTACCTCATTCCATTACGAAAATTTGGGCGGAATCATCTATTTAAAATCATCACAAAGCATCTTCTCTCATCATGAACATCCCTATGTTAGATCGCACGACCACTAAAAGCTGTGTTGAGCTGCGCTGTGCTGGGATTGCTGTTCAAATCAAACCAATAGTTTTCAACGAATGGCCAGCAACCAGTGGAGCAATTGCAAATAGGTCAGTCGGGGGGGGGGGGGGGGGGATGACCAATCATAATTTGTGGGGGAGGGATGACCAATGATAATTTTTTATTTTTTTACGGTGGGGGGGGGGGGTACCATAAGAAGAGAAGGAGGGGTACCGTACTCTATTCAAGACTAATATATATTTTATTCAAAAAGAGGTACACCATAAGTACCCCCTTTTCAATAAACTATACATTATAAGATAGTACACCATAAGAGAAGGAGGGGTACTCTAACAATAATTCAAGACTAATGTATAGTTTATTCAAAAGGGGGTTCGGGGGTATACTTGCGCGGGAAATGTTTGAACTATAATCCCTTTAAAACCACATTTTAAGCGATTCTGGTTTTGCGAATAAATTGTCAGTGGGAGATCTGAACTTTGCCAACCTTTGAAGCAGGCCTACTTAAAACCTTTTTTCACTCTGCTATTTTTGATCCCTGACCTCGGATTGGGGTACAGTGGTACAGTATTTATATTACCGTACTTATGCCTTTTAAAAGGAGAAGGAGGGGTCTTCTAACAGTAATTTAAGACTATGTAATTTGTTCATTCAAAAGGGAGATCCGGGTTACTCCCTCGGATTAAAAAAAAATAGTTCCACATTTTTAGCAATTCAAGGCGACTTTTTTGACTTGTCAAAAATTATTGTCTCTCAGGGCTTGTTAATATTTCTTTTGTTTCTGGGCCTCTGAAGGGTGGGATCTATCCCCCTGGTCCCCCCCATAGTTAAACCACTGCCAACCACCGAAAGCGGTGCTGAGCTGAGCTGAGCGTGGGTAGTGAATTAGATGATTGTGTATGTGATTGATGAGCTGGACCTACAGTTTAAGGTGGGTTCCGAAGCACCAGGAAGTGATTTTACAGCAGAGAACAGAGTCATTGGTTCGGTTTGAACAGCTGTCTCAGCACAGCGCGCTTTTGATGTTTATCATCAATCATTTTTATATTTCACGCTATACAAATCTCACTTTGTCACTGTTTCAGTTTTAAATAACGTATTTGTCACGTTCACAATCTAAATCCAAACAACTTATTTTGTTTGATGTGTAACTCAATACAATATTATGCTAATGGTATTAATTTTTTAGAGGAGATAAGGACTAAACATCTTGATAGAGACCATTAGTACAGTCATTTTATACATGAAAAGTCTACTTGTAAAACTTATTGTAGCTTTGGTTTTTTGGTATGTTTTTTAAATTCTTATGAGTAGTCTGAAACTAAATTTGGGATCAAATTAACCTTTCTAGCATAAATTAATCTTGAATTATTATTGTTGTAGATATCCATTTTTGGTGAACTGCAGTAGAACTATTCATATGTATACACTTGCTGTGCAGAACTGACTTGGTCTGCAACCAAGCGCCAAAGAAGAACGACATAGTTCGAAACGCGTTCGCCGCGACTCAAAAAAAGGTCAGTTCTGCACAACAAGTGTATACATATGAATTGAATTATTACTATTCAGAATATCAAAATTATTAAAAATGGGGTATAAGTGATTTTGAATAACTATAACTTAGGATCTATGCACTCTAAGAAGACGAACTTGACGACAAATTGTAGGAAATTGAATTTAATAGAAGATATGTTCAAGAAATCAACTTTTCCTCGACGGAATTGCCGCAATATTGAGAAAAAAATCCCGGAAAATTAAGGATTACATTATTTAATGTAATATAGTTGAGTTCTTTCTAAACAGTGTTATCAAGGTATTGATGCCAATGATATGGAAGGTGAATCTATTATCTACAATAATCTAAGACCAATTTTACATTTTTACTCCAAGTAGTTCCCGTTTAACAGCTATTCTAAAATAAAAAGCCACCATTTTCAATTTAAATTTTTACTCCAATAGTTCCCGTAACAGCTATTCTGAAAGTCACCTTTTCAATTAAAATTTCAAATTACATAGTTCAAATTCAACATGCAACATATGAATTTGGATTGCGTTGATGAGCTGAGTAGAATTAGACATTACAGGATAGTAAGCGATGAATCGTTCACAAGTAGGGGGTGAAAATTGGGGTCCAAGGGTTACCCCCACTCTACCCCCTCCACATTTAAACTGAGCACATGTTTTGCCAGAATATAGTTTTTTTAATATGTATAATCTGTATAATATGAGGTCTTGGAAACGATAATACAAAGAAAATACTGTAACTAATTTTTTGAGGGATTTGGTTGAGACACTCAAATTTCAGGGGGATTTCGAATCTGTCAATATTTTTTAACGGTTCTAACTCAGAAACTATTGCAGATAGGAAGGTCAAATTTGTTTCAAATTGTACCTTACACCGTATTCTAAAAATCCATATATGTTATCAATGTGCGCTTCATCATTTTCATTAAATACGTGTGCTAAAACAAATAAAACAGAAATTTCTCATTTTTAGAGGAAAAATACTTTTTTGAAATACTGTATCTTAGTCAGTTTGTATAATTTTAATCCGTTCTGGTGTCAAATTATAGGGAATCTTGTAGAATTTAAATAAGTGTAGGCCTTCGACATGCTATTTCCTCCGAAGTACGGTTTTGGAAATATTTAGCAAAAACCAAAATTTCGAGGTTTTTGAAAATTGTGGGGGTAGCGCAGGGTTTTTGGCGGTGCAAAACTAGTTATGTATGTGTGGAATTAATTATGTATGTGTGGATGATTTTTGAATGAAACTATTCTTCTGTTTCTGAAAACTTGATTCTTCACAAAACGTTCCAAACGCCAGTATTCTTTCATTTGTAGTTCCAATGGAATTATGCTTATCATTTCAACGAACACATAAGACCTTAGACCTTAAGACCTTGGTCTTAACTTATGTGTTCATCTATACACAAGCGACGTTTTTCCATTACAATTTATAATTGAAATGTCAGAATTGAAATATTTTAGACTATTATCTAATTGAAAAAAAAACATTTAGTATCTGCGTGACCTAACTTATATGATACATTCTGTCAAAAAATATTTGGAAAATCTTCAAAAATGAACCATTGAAACGTTTTTTGTAGCCCCTGTGAAGTTCGAGAAATGGTGCTTGGAACGTTTTTCCTGGCAGCCATTTAATTCTTGATGGAAGAAATTTCAATAAAATGCGCCCTTCTCGTAATATAATATCATAGTAACCGTTGCCTCGCTTCAATTTGCGCGACTTCTTTGTTTAACCTATATGACGTTAGGCAGGGGTGCCCACCCCCCCCCCTAAGCCTCATGACGCACCCCCCTAAATTTAGCACCAACCCCCCCCCCCTAAAATTAGCCCCCCCCCAAAATGCGAAAAAAGCCCCCCGTATTCTTTCTAAAACTAAAAGAAGATTTCTATGAAAAAATTCAAACCCAGTCAATAATATACAAAATGTATGTATATTTCTTGAGATTCTTTACATAGGTAACATTTTTTTTAAAGGTAAAATAGAAATATCAATGAAATTAATATATGAACTTCTGCTCAATAAACTTAATTGCAAAATAGCTAAATAAGAATTTGAACCTAAATGGTTTTAAACAAAAAAATATTATTACAAATACACAATGTTCAATAAAAATGAAATACCTATAAGTTTATGTTCGGTGTACCAATTAAATTAAGGTTAAATAATTTCTACAAAGTTGTTCCTTTAAACATTCCTTTATACATTTCATGTATAGTTATTTACAACACACAATCGAGAGAAGTGTCTTTCAAAAACAAAATAAAGACATAATTATGAAAAATTACTGAATTTTTAGTATTTAGTAAGTTTTGCTATAGCAGTTCTTACTTATTAGTAAGTAGTTATCGTAAAATGCATGAAAAACATCAACAGTTTGAAGTCAAACATTTTAAATTTGTAGGCTGTGACCATCTACAAGTTAGCTAGGCACCTTCTAAGCTTGTTAAATCTATCTCTCTAAACCCCACATAGACGTTTTTGTCTTTGGGATGAGGAAACAGAAAACCTTTCAATTATTTCTTCGTTAGAAATAGACTCAAGTACATCTTTTTCTGCAGCTAGAACCATTAAATTGGACAACCATGAGTATCCCATAGCTGATCTGAGTCTGTTTTTGATCATTTTAAATCGACTTATTGCTCTTTCTGCTGATTAACTAGTAACTGTTAAGGAGAGTAAAGTTGTATAAAACTCTTTCAGAGCACTCGCTTAGCGTCTTGCTAAGTTTGAATAATAACTTCCTGCACAAATCCTAAACATAACTATTTTAGCTAATTATTCATATTCAATTGTATAATAATTATGAATAAATTTTCATTAATTGACATTCTATCTGGTGACTTCGTAGTATATTTTTGAATGTTGTCACGTTAGACACGGTTTCAATCAACGTTTCGCCCCCCCCCCCCCAAAACGTTTTTTGGAACCCCCCCAAGAATTTCAATCACGCAGTCTGCGTCATAGCCCCCCCCTGTGGGCACCCCTGCGTTAGGGAAGCAATAATCAAATATATTTTAGCCCCTCAACCCCTCTACTCCACGTCCATACGTAATTTATTAATAATTTGCTGAATCAAGTACCATTCTTTTATCATTTCTCGCCTCTTTCCTACTGGCGCTACTTCACACCTGTTTTGGCCTAAAATAACTCTAATTTTGTTGGCAGACGTCTATGCACTCTATCGGATTTTAGAGGAACTTTTCAAAATGCGTAGCTTCCGAGAGGAGGGAGAGTTTAAACGAAAAATGCATGCCAACATTGCCAACTCTTTTTTTGAGCCATAGAAATCTATTTAACAAACAAAAAAAGTGAATTCTTCTATTCTTCTTGATTAAAATAATCAACATCACCTTCCTGTATTTCCTTTTTTGCTGATCAGCACTTTTATAATATAGTTTTGGAACCAAAACTATGCACTATGGTGCATTACGGTAGGCTACTCTTGAAGAACATATTCAGTACCGTATTTTCTATTATGAAATTTAATATGAATGACATTACCGAATTTTACAGTGTTCAGTGTAATCAATATTGTAAGTCTGGATTCTTGACTTTTTAATACGGTTTATAAGTTGAATATTTTAAATATCACAAAAATCTACCTTACAAAAAATTCATGTTCACAGTATAACGTTGGCTTAAAAGCCACAGGCTTTTTATACAATAGAAGAGTACCTTAGCCATGACTCAAATAGCTGGATAAGTTGTTAAATAATGTTAGTGTTATATATCAGGTGTAGATGAATTAGTTGTACACAGGAAATAATAATTGTATTGTTTAACTGTGTTGAATACAAGAATGTGATATAGTTTAATACTAGAGTGAATTGTATCTCTAGTCAATGTATTAATGTATGTAATTATGATGTTGAAGATCCATCTTGTTTCCACTAATATGTAATATAAACTTGAAAAACACTTTTAACTGCAACAAGTTCTATATAGGACAAACTGGCAGGACATTCACCACTAGATTCAAAGAACACACAAGAGCCATCTCACACCCAAACACACATTCCACTTTTGCTGAACACATCATTTCAACAGGCCACAGTTATACAGACATTGACACTAATTTAGACACACTACACTTCACTCACAAAAGCCAGAAACTCAATGTTTTAGAACAATATGAGATTTACAAACATGCAAAGCAGCAACCTGACAACATCTTAAATAAATGATCAACTTAACTTCTTCTCACATACTCTATATGACAAAATAATCCCAATTTCAAACCTCCCGCCTACTCATCCCCCCACCCCTTCACCATTCCAACATACATAACCCTCAAACTCATGCCTTAAATCAGTGTACTGTGGGTCGTCTGACGATGCTCTAGACAACAGAGCGAAACGGCCGTCACGCCATAACGTGAGTTAATTTCCATTTAAAAGTGTTTTTCAAGTTTAATGTATGTAATACTTTGTGACTATTATTTGTAAAAAAATGTGACTGGTCTGTGCATTTTGCGACTTCCTCAATATTGACAAATCCTATTGTATAATGACACTGTACTTAATGGCCAATAAATATTCTTGATTCTTGAATAGTTACACAAAAGTTTTACATAATCTACTCACAGGATGTTATACCGTGTTAAGTTGAACAATCACAATTCACATTTTTCTCATTACTCGAAAATGATGAACAAAAAAATAACTTTTCAACCAGTTCTATATTTTAATAGAAAATTGAAGTTCTAAATACTCTGGAAAGTTTTCTATTATTATTTGATATTAGATTTGATAAAAGTATAACATAACATAACATAAATATGAAGTATGTACATAATTAAACTAGAAATTTACAGAGAATCACTTCCGGCTGGCCATTAATTTCTTGCTCTCTTCACGTCGCCTCTTGTTCAAAGCATGACGTGGATCATATATGTCGAACCAATCATCTCCTTTTGTATTTGCGTCTTTTGCTATAAGTAAATCATTGTCTACAAATTTGAGCTCGTGTGCCATCCAATTACTACCACCTGCCTCGTCATTTTCAACATCATCTTTTTCTTTAACACCATCATTTTCTTCATCGTTATGAGCAGATTATCCAATGTAGGAAAAAGAAGGTTTTTTTTCTTAGTAATGGCGAAGGTGATATTGTGGAAGGTATCCATAATGAAAAATAAGACGAAATTGTCACAACCACATTTATTAAAACTTTGAGAAACTAGTTTCGGTTGTTACACCATTATCAATTTCAATCAAACTGAGTTTGCAGTTTGCAGTTTGATTGAAATTGATAGGCTAATGGTGTAACAACCGAAACTAGTTTCTCAAAGTTTTAATAAATGTGGTTGTGACAATTTCGTCTTATTTTTCATTAAAAAAGTAGGTTTTTATAACAGCATCAATATTACCGTAAAACATTTTGCTGTAGGCTAATGAACAAAAAATAATGAAATTCACTCAATTCCATCATTTAATAAATTATTTGAATACTCTGGAACAATATTTATTAATTTCTTGATCCTATACATTATTATGAATAGATTCTCCAAAATGGAAAAATTCAGGTCCCTTAAAAAATTTGACAGAATAATATTGTGCATGAATCAATAGATTGACTCGATGGCTACAGTAATAATTATTGTAGTCATAATACAATAATTTGGTTTGAATGCTATCAAATAGAGTCATTGAAACACATTCGTACAAAACTTGAAATGTTTTATTTATTTTATTACAATAAAAATATTGTACAGTATTATATATTCATATTCACAAGATTTCTTACAATTATAAAAATTCTACAAAAGTTGCAAAATAGACGAGTAGTAGAGACTATGGTATAAAGAAGTGCTGTAAGATTTATTGAAATATTAATTTACGAGTAATAGCGATTTTTGTTGTTCATGTGATTGATAATTTTAAGATTTAAACATCTCAAAATTGTCATTCTTGTACCATTCAACTGATAAGGAAAAAATTTGGAGCTTTTATTTGTTCATTCATGTGAAGATGTCGTTTATATTTTATTTTGTAACTGATACAAGCTTCCTAGTTTCACTCAATGAGCATTAATTTAATCTAAAAAATTTGAATTTGAGATTAAAAAATGTATTACATCTATAGAGATGACACAAACACACAAAAATACATTAAACTGGATATCTTTTGAATAAAAAACAACATTTGAGATTGGATTATAGTGATTAAAGCATTTGAAATCCAATTACATCAAAATCAATAAAAGTTGAAAATGTACTGTGTAAGAAATAACTTCATTAAACTTCTTATTTGAACATGAGTTAACTAATAGTATACCCTTGGAATCATGGAAAGTTCATGGATTTATTAGAAAATTATTCCATAGAACTTCTAATTTGAGCATGAGTTAACTAGTAGTAAACCCTTGAAATCAATTGATTGGAAAATAATTCCATAGAACTTTCTTATTTCAAAATATTTAATCATGTTTAAATTAGGCCACTTTTCTTTAAGTTGGTAACCAGCTGGTAAGCCTTGGTCTGCGTTGGACTTAACAGCCTCTAACAAACAATATTTTTAACAAATTAGAGCCGTCCTTTTTAATAAATGCTTGTAGGCTTAATTTAATCTTTATTTGTTCTTTATAGACAATAGTTTTTTTTTTTTTTTTGGAGGATGAAGCCCACATAGGTCTGAGACCTGTCCGTGGGTAATGAGGTGGATGATGGTGATTGATGAGTTGGACCTACAGTTTTAGGTGGGTTCCGAACCACCGGTAAGTGATTTTACAGCAGAGAACAGTGTCTTTTTTGCTGGCCAAAGTTGCTTTGAACTTTGAAATGATATAGAAAGCCAATAACCTAGAAATTGCCTAGCATGAGCTTTGGAAATTCTGTTGTCACCTGCTTAGCGAAGTAGAAAAGGTTGAAAATAATTAATGATTTACGTCAGTTTTGTGCTATGTATAGTTTGATTGCAGATTCAAGTAATTAGAATAAAATTGTAAAATATTTACAACGATTCCTTCTCATAATAAATTGTAATGATCAGGCTATGACAACTAATATTTTTATAAATTCTAATTAAAAAAAATCTATGACAGTTAGCTTCGAAGTATCACACTCTTATGTTAGCCATAAACAGAATGGCTTAGGTTATAAAATAATCTAAATCGCTTTCTAAACTTATTTATTTACATACGTAATAAATAATAATCAAGAAATACACTGCTACAGTATGGTTAATTGTTTCCAATCAACACATTCTGAAAAATTATAGCTATAATTTTTACTACTAACTTTTCATAAAAAATTAGTTAAAAGCAAAATCATAGCTATAATTTTTATAGCTGTAACTTTTGTCTTATAGCTAGCTATCACTGGTGTATTTCTTCATGCATTCTCTTTCATACGATTTATTTTTTATTCGTTGCTCTGTTTTTTTTGTTGTTTTATTATCTTTATTATTTTTTGTAGATTCTATTTTATTTGAACGAATTGGGTGATACCGTAGTTGGTCGAAATATTTGCCTAAAAGGGTTGTAGGGTGTTGACTGTCTGTATGGTATCGGTTGAACATCTGCTCTGAGAATCACGACTCCTGCAAAATTAATACAAATTTGAATTGCATTGCTAAATTTCAAAGTGAAAACTGTACACAATAGAGAGTTTAAGCAAAATAACGCGAATTCTAATCTGACTACTCTACGCCTTCCCTTGATCTGAATGCAAGATGCTATAGACGTATAGACCAAACCAAGACATAGAGTGTTCAGGATAGAGTTCGCATGATTTTGCTCAACTTCTAATATTTCAATCAAACAATTTTATCTGCAGCTACGGTTCTGGAAGTGTAGCTACATCTTTAACCGTAGCTACATCTTTATTAGTTTTATTATGAATCTTTTATTAGCTACATCTTTATTAGTTTCGATTAGTAGATTATTATTATTATTATTATTGTTATTATTATTATTATTATTATTATTATTATTATTATTATTATTATTATTATTATTATTATTATTATTATTATTCCGTTCTGAAGTAATGTGATAAACAGTTCCAGGCGGTCTCTAGGTTTGGAGGTGGTTTTAGCCAATAGTTCATGCTCATGTACATGTCAAATGGCAAAACGCCTTAATAAAAGAAAAAAAAAAAAAAAAATTATTATTATTATTATTATTACACTAGTTGGGTATGCAGATGATGTTGCACTGCTTATTGCATCTCGCAGTTCTGAACATGCTCAACTTAAACTAAATCAAGCAATGAGGAGAATATCAACCTGGCTTGAATGTCATGGGTTGTCTCTTGCCCTCAGTAAGACTGAGATTGTGGTCCTAACAAAGAAAAGAGTAAACACTCATCTCTCTTTTCAGATGAACAGTGTGACTGTTGAGTCAAAGCAAAGGGCAAAGTATTTGGGACTTATGATTGACACTAAAATGAGCTTCTCAGAGCATATAACAGGGGTAATCACTAAAGCTGCAAAGGCTGTCACAGCTCTCAGTGGTCTAATGGCTAATGTTGGAGGCCCAAGAGCCAGCAGAAGACGATTGTTGATGTCAACAGTGAACTCTGTTTTGCTTTATGGAGCAGAGGTGTGGGCACCTGCTCTCAGATGGGAGTACAATAGGAAAAGACTTCTGCAGGTCCAGAGAAGAGCAGCACTGAGAGTTGCATCAGCATATCGCACTGTGTCAGAGCCTGCTATTATGCTGGTTGCAGGGGTCATCCCAATCACCCTTCTAGCACAGTAGCGATATAATATATATCAAAAATGTAAAGCTGGAGAAAGGAAAGAAGATATTGCAAGAGTTGAAAGGAACAGAACTTTCCAAGCATGGCAGAACGACTGGACTCTTGAAGCACGTGGACAATGGACATCAAGGCTGATACCCAGAGTCAAGCAGTGGGTAAACCGGCCTCATGGAGAAGTGGGGTACTTTGTGACACAGTTCCTGACTGGTCATGGATATTTCCGATCTTTTCTCCATCAGTTGGGCAAAGCAGATACACCTGAATGTCTTTACTGTCCTAAAAGTAGAGATGATGTTGAACACACCTTCTTTCTGTGTAGCAGGTGGGAAGAACTAAGAGAAAGAGTGCAGGCAGAACTGGGTTGGTTATCCCCAGAAAACGTTGTTTCTGTTATGCTCCAAGGCAAGCAGCAATGGGTGAAGATGGCTAACTATATAATCACCATACTACAGACAAAGAAGAGAGATCTTGTTGCAGCAGGGTAGCTTGAATAAGCTAAAGGAATGAGAGGCCGTTCTGAAGTAATGTGATAAACAGTTCCAGGCGGTCTCTAGGTTTGGAGGTGGTTTTAGCCAATAGTTCATGCTCATGTACATGTCAAATGGCAAAACGCCTTAATAAAAGAAGAAGAAAAAAAAAAATTATTATTATTATTAGATTAGTAGCTACATCTTTATTAGTTTTATATATGAATCTTTTATTAGTTTCAGAGTATGGCTAGCGGGGTTTTGGTGAATATTATTATATTATATTACAGTATAAGTATTATACAAGGAGTCTTAACTTTGGAAATCAACTGGTACACTCAATAATCATTTATTAATTTATTACATTTACGTTATTTCATTTACATTAATTATCTATTAATTATTATTCAAGAATCATAATTTGTCTGTTCGATCACTTATTCCAATGATATTAAAAGCTGAGAAAATTTTTAAAGGAATCTTTTCAATTCAAAATATATTTTTTTACGAAACTTCATTAAAAATTTGATTTTTAGATTAATAACTGTCTTTATTTTTCGCATTTTACACAATAAATTAGTGTTTTTGGTGAAGTTGAGACAAACAAGCCCATTCTACCACTGTATTACCCACTTCATTGAAATGAGATAAAAAGCTTCATTTACAAATTCAATAGACTCTTTACTGTGATGTTTTCCATGACGAAATACTTGATTATTTACAGTCTGTATTTTTATTTAAATAGAAATACAGTGTCAGTTTTGATATTAGAGACTTTACTATTTTTGCTATTGTTTCTTCTACAGTAAGTTACTGTTATTTAATTAAGAGTAGGCTATATATGAGAGGAAAAATTTTCGATTTTGAAACAAGAGTATAAGAGTAAGAGTATAGTGTAGAATATATAGATTGATAATTCAAAAATTTATTGTTGACAGAAATTAAATTAATAGTGAGTAATCGATAGCTTTAAAAAATTGTTCAGAAAACGTCTCTAAAATATGAACTTTTTGTTGTAAATTTAACGTTTCTAATTTTCAGTTTGACTGCAAGTCGTTAAATTTAAACAAAAAGTTCATATTAACAACGCAGAAATATGGAACAAGAAATCCAAGAATAAAATATGAACTTACCTGATGGATTGACTTTCACTTTGATTTTTGTCTGTGGAGTTAGAACTCCATAGTCGACGTCTTCATATAAATCCTACAATGTAGAAAAATATATTAAACCAAAATAAGTTCATAGTTAGTGAAGAAAACCGCCAATATATTGTACCATTCTCCAAAGATAACAATTGTTAATAAATCTACTGTATTTATTGAAAAATTTTCTTTATTCCAAAATAAAATCTTTTGAGCTTTCAGTGAATAAGTTCTTATCTCTAAATCATTTTTATTTTTTAATGATTAAATAGTATTCATCTCAGAATGAATTATTTTTTTTGCAATTTAACAGTCAATGTAGGCTAGTATATTATCAACAGTATTCGAATGTTCTTAATTCTACTATTTTTAATAAAAAATATGTCAACCTTTTGATTAATTATCCATATAAAATTTATTTCCACAATAGATTAAACAAAAATATAAGACTAAGACTTCCTTCTATCTTCTTACTTCTGTAGAAGTATGACTTAATTCTTTCTTCAAGTGCTCTTGAATTTTAGATATTTAAATGTAAGAATAAATTAACAAACTGCTCTATAATTTTTTAAAATTCCCTATGACAATCGCTAAATTATTAAGTTGCTCAAAATATCTGAAGACAATATAATTATTAATTCTCTCATTTATATTTTGTAGCTCAAAGATTTGAAATTCTCTCATGTTTTATCTCATAAAGATCGGTCTAAATTCATTGTATGATTGTGTGGGATTACTACTGTATAACTTTTTTTCTGATGCTGCCCACAGGAGTCTAAGATTAATTTTATGCGTGGGTGATGAGGTGAGTTATTACACAAAATATGTCAGGCTGAACGGGAATCGAACCTGTGACCGTAGGAGTTGCAGTCAGATTTTTATACACCACCGATACACTACTGTGGCTGCCAAATTTTCCTGTATATTATTGTATTCGATGTTAATAACGATTATAAGCTGGCATTTACTTTTATCAGTAGTACTTTTATGTAAAAAAAAGTGATATTAACCAAAATCTTGACGTACACGATTACAATACAAGAAGCCGAGGAGATTATCAATTGGTGAGTCACAATAGTAGCTTATTCAAACAAAAACCCAGTTATATTGGTAAGAAACTCTACAACAAGCTACCGCAGTTTTTAAGAGTCTTGAAAATATAGAAATATTAAAAAAAAATATTTAGTTAGAGCTTTTTATAGTGTACAAGAGTTCCTTTCACATCAAAATTAAGCCTCACCTCAACTAATTGATATAGTAATTATAGTAACTAATGTATTAGATTGTATAATTTAATATCACAGATTGTATAATTGTTAATCTGACTTGTCTTATACTTCTTAACTGGAGTCTTCAAGACGTAATCTACAAAGAAAAGTATCGGACGCGTTTAAAGCCCAGCGTCTCATCTTCAGTGAACAGCGAATACATAGCCTACCAGTACTGAATTATTTGAAGGTGTGGGAGTTGGTGCAACTGAGGATGAGACTTAGGTCCTGAAATGCTTCCTATATTACTCACAAAAGTGAGTGCTGTTGTAAATGTACGTTTATAATTGTCATGAACATCAATTATTATCAACAGTTCATGTAGGAATGAAACCCAAAATAAATTATTGTCTTATTTTTATATTTTGTAGCTTCCTTTCCTGAAGGAACTCAGAGTTTTTCATGTGTTATAATAATCAGTCGATGTTATAAAAATCTATGTTATTAACATCTGTCTATTGGTCGACTGGAAGAAAGGGCCTTGAGTCCGATCTCTGCCCTCAATAAAGGTAATTTAGGCGGCTCTGGTAGCGCAGTTGGTTGGAGCGCTTGTCTGTGATAAGATAAGGCTCTGGCTGGCTTCGTTTCCTGCAGGGTTCAAATCTCATTCAGCCATGGATACTTCTCATCATTCACCTCATTACCCTCATTACCCTCGCACAAGTTTCCAGACTCATGTGGGCATCATCCGCAAAAAAACAATTCTCTACCTATCTATCTATGTTATTAAGATTAGCCTTTATGATAATGTGGTATCATTTTTTATATATTTTTATCTTATTTAAAGTGTGTTTACCTCTATTCTGTAGCCACCTGGAGCAACCAGCCCCATTTCCTGAAGAGTGACCGCTACATCAGATGGTGTGCCGTCGGTTCTCCTATTCAAGAAAGCCACTGCATACGAAAAGTAGCTTTGCGAGATAGGAGTGATTGGACGAGCCCAGATCTCTATACCTTTGTGCTGGAATCGTAAATCGAGGATTGCAAGGTATTAGCTGATTCATTAACGTTTGTCTTTCATCAATATCATTCACAAAATTTTTTGATAGCTTTTGAAGTATAAGAGATAACTTGGTTTTGGTATAGTGGATGAAAAGTATGAATTCAAATCAAAATCAAATCAAATTTGTTTTTTATTTGCATGAAAATGAAACAGAATACAAAATATAAAACCGCATAAATTCAGCACATACCATAAAATAAAAAATCATTACTTTATAATGCATTTGTTATTATAAATATACATGCGACTCGTCCACGAAGGCCTAAGCCTGTGTGTGGAAGGGAGTCTGGAATATATTTCTCTACCGGTTTTTACAATTGAATATAATTATATCAATGCTTCACTCGCACTTTATGTCTTCATTTATTTACTAGTTTTGATTGAAATCAATTGACTCAACAATCAATAAAAACATATTACAGTTGGGACTGAAAAGCAAGGCATATTGTGTTATTTGCCTATGCTATGTATAAATTTTATAAGATGTTCCCTATTTAAAGGGAGAATATTAGCTCTAACAACTTTATGTGAGTGTTATTCTTTTGATGGAGTATATATACTACCTTTACATAAATATTCACTAATATAAATAAAATAAAATATTCAAATGTCATGCCAACCGATTAAACCGTTGCGGCTGTACTTTGTATGCACAGATTTTCAATTCAATGCATTATTTTTTGTTTGCTTATGATTGTAATACCTAATTACCTACTCAAATGAACTTACCCATATCGGCTTGTAGTTGTGCATAAGCGCCGTACCCTGAATAGTAAATTATCATAATGTACGGTACTTAACTTATGGAGACGCTTTTCTAAATAAAATTCATCATTCAAGTGTACCATAGGTATTGAATAATACCTGTTATTCAATTTTAATATTATAATGCAATTTTTTTTAATACAATTTTTACTATTATAATACAATTTTGAAAAAACCTCGAGGTAAATGTTAGATAATATCTATTATTCAATTTTAATGTTATAATGCTTTTTTTTAATAGAATATTACTATTTTAGTACAATTTTTAAAAAAAGCTCAAGGTAAATCTTAAACACCAGGGCCAATCGCATAACAATTTACAAATTACAATGACAATTTACAATTACAAATCACAATTTTTATTATTATAATACAATTTTGAAAAAAAAACTCAAGGTAAATCTTAAATACCAGGGGCCAATCGCATAACAATTTACAAATTACAATGACAATCTACAAGTAAAAATATCCATAAAATTCTGCAGTAACAACTAAAAGAAGTGTTTCTACTTATAAGCAAACCCATAAAACCTGAGCCAGCCAAGTTACTAGGAATAATTCAATAATTATTATTAAATTTTCAAGTTAACCCCAATACAGACATTTCTAATGGGGTACCTAACCAAATCTTTTTCACCCATTGTTTTATATTTTGTTTGATATCTGTACTGTAATATGTGAAATTTTTTTGGCAATAAAGATATTATTATTATTATTTGAATTCAACGACTTGCAGTCAAATGTTCATTAAGAATAAGTAGAATTTACTTACAGAGTAATGTAAAAATTTGACTGCAAGTCGTTGAAAAGTTAATATTAACAACGCAGTTCGTCATGGAACAAGAAATCCAGGACAATAATTATAATTGATTTTCAGTATACTAATCAATAAGTTTATTTAATATCACATTGAATGTAAATTAGAAGACCAAATTGCGCTTACCTTGTATATTCTCCTGCCCTGAATGCCCAGAGGATCTTGATCAACAGCAATAATCTTTTTATTTTGGAGGATTGCCTTGTACTCAGGTCGAATTGATCGCAGATCCACTGACATCAGTAATGGAGCAGCCATTATTGCCCACATGGCCATCTGCACCTTGCTCTGTTCATAGCTCAGCCCGAAATTGCCAATTATCAACTAGAAACAGCATGAAAATGAGTGAAATTCGTTATTTTATGACTTACTTTTTGATTTATAGTATTTCCACTCAAACTGGACATCATCATGATTGTACTATTATGTATTGCCCTACTATTCTGTGATGTTTTCCATGACGAAATACTTAATGAACAATCTAATATTAAAACTGATACTGTATTTCACTTTTATATAATATGTTTTACTCACATATATTGGAGATGTTTGAGGAATGCATTTCACTTCTGAAAAGAAGCTTCGTCAGTCAGGCTAAACATTATATAAAAGTGAAATACAGTGTCAGTTTTAATATTAGATTGCCCTACTATTATTACAAAAACTTATCAAAATTGTCAAAAAATATACTTGATAAGGAATTACTAAAGGTAGATCATAGCAAAAGGTAGGTAAATAGTTGAAATGCACCAAACATAAAAAGTAAACACCTAAAAAATCACTATTTCTGCTTACATTAGAGTCATGTTGTAAGCACACTTATTCTTATGTTATTCATACCTGAACCTTGATAGTTACACTAATTTGCAAATCAATACAAGTTGTAATTAAGTTAACATTAATTTAAGTTGAATATATTAATACAGTAGTGTGTAACATACATTAAACTCTTGAAATTATCATTGTCATAATATTGAATTGATTTGTTTTAACAGATTGCATTCTAAATATCTACACATTTGACGTGTAGAGAGATCAGAGACTCCCCAAAATTGTGAAGAATCATCAAATTATGGAATTATTCACAGTGAAATATTATATAGGAGGTGAGCATACACCAGACAATCTACTGTTATGTATCTAAAATTGAAGAATCATCAAATTATGGAATTATTCACAGTGAAATATTATATAGGAGGTAAGCATACACCAGACAATCTACTGTTATGTCTCTAAAATTGAAGAATCATCAAATTATGGAATTATTCACAGTGAAATATTATATAGGAGGTAAGCATACACCAGACAATCTACTGTTATGTCTCTAAAATTGAAGAATCATCAAGTTATGGAATTATTCACAGTAAAATATTTTAAAGGAGATAAGCATACACCAGACAATCAACTGTTTGTGCCTCTAAAACTATTGTTCATTTATTTAATTGAATACTAATGTTTCTACTTAGAAGTTTTCGATTACCATGTCAGGGTCATTCCAATGTCCAGGCCCAGCGTTTGGAATAATATTGTCCTGATTGTTCCCATAGTAGTCAATTATGGATTCCAAACTAGCCCAAGAGTCTTGAATGTCATCGAAATTCCTCCACAGATTACAGTTTTCGATGATTTTTGTAAAGTTTGGCTGAAATTCAATTCAATTCAAATCTATTTCCACACCAAAAAACAACAGAATATAATATATGTATAAGAATATGCACATCAAATAATAAGAAATCTTCGAAATTCAGTACCTTAATAACTAGAATATGTGAGCACTTAGCAATGACAAACATTCATCAAATGTGGCACAAGAAGTGGAAAAAACCACTGGTATAAGTGAAAACACTTGTTCGCCAGTAGGAGTAGCATTATAATAGGGTAGTAACGGAGTGGCCGTAGCCGAGTGGGTTAAGTGCTGGTTTGCTAGCCCAAAGGTCCAGGGTTCGATCCCAGTTCTGACCGAAAGTTTTTACCTCGGGCCACTCCCGTGTTTCGGAGGACACGTTAAGCTGTCGGTCCCGGCTGCCTAAAAACAGTCGTTAAGTCACGTCAGAGGCCCTGAACTTATTCAGGTGCGACCTGATAACTCTGACACCAGACCTGAGCCAGCCAGGTCACACGATATTATTATTATTATTATACGGTAGTTCTCCGTCACAATCATCCATTTCAATTTAAAACTAAAACAAACAATGGAAATACAAAAGCTAATTCACAAAAAAAAAAAATATATATAAATATGTATAGGTTATGCAAAGAGGATAAACTATTGCAAAAAATATTATCAAACTGCCAATAAACGCCGCTAACAATGTTACAAAACACCCAAATCAAAGTAATGGTTATCGATAATCCATCTCCTTACATTATTTGGAACGAGCTTAGTTGGTTGTTGCCTGATAAGCCTCACTGGAATGGAGTTTATGAGCTTTGGAGCCAAATAAATCAGCTGTTTACGAATAACTGTCAGGTTTGAAACATAACATTGGTATTTGTGTGCATTAAACCGAGTCCTATGGTTTTCAGTATCGATTTTTATAAAGTTGTCTTTATATCTACTGAAATATTTGAAAACACTTAATACATACAATTGTCGGATTGTCATGACTCTTATCTCTTTAAAAGCATTTATTGAGGGGTATAATGTGGGTTTGTTCAATATTGTTTTAATTATCATCTTTTGTACTCTAAACAAAGGAGACACATGCGAAATTGCATATAGTTCAATAAAAATTGAAAATGGTATATTATGGTAACCTACTTCAACAAAAATTTAACTGGAAATTCCCTAAATAGTTCAATAAAAAATGAAAATGTTACATTATGGTATCTTATTGTGATCAAGTTCAATAAAAACATTTGTTGATCAATGTAAGTTTTATCATAGAAATTTATCAATAGAATGAACAATGAATAACCAATTAAATAACTAATTAAATAACAATACTTTAGTCATAATGCCATTTCGGATTGGTGAATATGGCTTTCATTAATATTTATTTAGAAGCATTTAAATTGTCTCTACTTAGTATAATTAGGATAGAATAAATAGCTTATTAGTTTCTCACTCAAATAATAGGGGGAAAAATTAAATTGAAAATATAAAATCAAAATATACTCAGTACAGTACCTAATCAATGACGATATGCTATTTTCAATCATAGCATTTTAGAATAAGCTAGAAATAAATAATTTGACGGATGGTTACTTTGGTTACTTGTTCAAATAATATGGGAGCTGAAGGTACAATGCTATGAATTTTGCTAATTTACTTGTGTATCAGATACAGTGATAGCCGTGAGCTGTAGCAGGTATCTGTTCAATCAAAGATAAGCTGCGTTCTCCTGGGAACTCCTTGTAATGGTGACCGATTAGATTGGCCAACAAAAAGACACTGTTCTCCACTGTAAAATCACTTCCCGGTGGTTCAGAACCCACCTAAAACGGTAGGTCCAGCTCATCAATCACCATCATTCAACCATAGACAAACCATCATCTTACTCCCTAATCTATGATCCAACTCATTACCCACGCACAGGTATCAGACCTATGTGAGCTTCATCCAACAGTACCGTAATTATTGTAAGTTTTAATGAACTGTAAATTCATACGATGACTAACTTATGTATTTCTGAGTTTGCATTGAATTAATAGAATAAAATTTAAGTAGTCTACCTTAATTTTTTTGACTGCAAAGTCATACTTTATCAGTAAAGCTTGCAGAACGTCATTGCGTCATTGATGACAAATGTTAAGATTTTAATATTCACTTACTGAAAAGATGGAAATAATTTAACTTAAGTCACTTGTGGTGCTGTAATGTTAACTGAATAATTTTAATTTTCTGACAATTTAATTGCAAAGTTGCCATCTGTAAGCAAAGTAATATTCGCAGGTCAATTCAATTCCTTTATTGTTAACAACACATGTCTCTAAACAAAAATCATTTGTATTCTAATAACAATAGAGATTCATATTGTAGGCCTATATCTATAAAACAGAAGTGGCATCTCTCTTTAGGCAAAGCTAATAGTTGATGGCTAAGGAGTATAACGTAAACAAATTAAAAAAAAATAAAGTGGAGCTTTCACAGTGAAATATCCAATACTCTATGATAATCACCATCGAAAATTTTAACACTTGCTGTGTAACAGTGTATGAAAGATCGGAGAAACGTATATACAGTGTGAATACCACCATTCCATAGCATGTGTTTCATTTTTCGATTATCATCGATGCTCCTTTGTGAAAGCACATTTAAGAGTTCAGTGATTGTTGTCCTCTGCTCATTTTTTGTTTTAGATTTGTAGTATAATATGCAATTCTCTCTTTAGTTTAATTATAACCATCATACCGTAAATTATCATTCCATTTATGGACATAGTACAAGCTACAAATAAGCTGTAATGAGTTGTAACTTATCCACAGATTATAGAATTAATTTTTATGCTCTGTGACTTCATCTTACCTGCATGCCTGCATATATCTGATACACGGGCCAGCTGCATGAGTACACCATCGCTTTACCAGTCCTGTTCAAATGAAATCCAAATTCAGGGTAGCCTGGTGCATAAAGAAACAGAAACTATCTTTAGTTTTATTGCATTCAAGCAACATATTGTTTAATTATCCTTGTAATGAGTATTTAATCCTTTAGAAATCATATTATAATGCAGTAAAATCTTTCAGCAATATTTTTAAGCATGCTCTATTATAGGTAAGAAAAACTTATCTCATTTCTTATTAAATTTTCAATTGCTATGCATGTGTCGAAAGTGAAAATATCAGCAATATAGAATATAATCCTTCAAAAATCAGTCACTTACAAAAACTGATAAATAATAGTAGAACAAATAAAACGTCCTTGTACATCTTGATGTAGTTAATTGTTTTTGTGAGTTTTTCATTGTTTATTGATCTTCATTTATAATTTGTATTTTTTCAGGAAAAGGTCACTTGTCCCACATAAAACTAGTCTTGTAAAACAATATCTGAACACATACATACAGATAAATAAAAGTAGAACAGAAAACATCAGTGTGCTAGAATGTGATTGATTTATTATTAATATATTTGTGACACTGATTCACAGAATGCAGAAATTATAAAAGCTTGAAGAGAGCTGTGAAGTTTCAAAATGACATGAAATCTTCCACTAGGCTTCATCTTCAGTAATTTCCTATCAAAGTAAGTATATATGATTTGTGTATACAAATGTTTTCATTAATTTTTAATTTTCAATAAATAAGTAGATTTCTGTGTAAGAATATTTTCATACATTTTGAATATTTTTATCATATCAGTAGATTAAATATATCAACAATATATCAAATGAATTTCTCAAAACTGGATTGCTAGGTACAAGAAACGTTGTTTCTCAATAACTAGGAGTTGTCTAAGCAGCTCCACCAAAAGGCTCCTGTATATTCTACTTATAATCTATAATCATATCTGTTTTGATTCAAATATTGAGTAGATTTGAAAAATACACTGATATTGAGGATTAAAAAGTATAGATTATTGAAAAAAGTTGATTTTTCAATTCCACTATTTTTGAATGAATTACAGTATTTCCAAGGTGATTAATTTTGAAATTACCTTCATTGCTGTAAATTATATCAAAGATATCTGTTAGTGCGGAAATTGACAACTGCACCAAATAGCTAGTAGAAATCCATGAATGCCAAAACACAAAAAATATTTGAGTCTTTTGCACTATAACCCTGCATTTCTTAAAAAGTGTCATTGTACAGTAGATTCCCAACCTAACCTGACCTAATCTCACCTAACCTAGTATAAACATCATTTCCTAACCGGGTCCTAGGTGAGGTTAGGTTAGGTTAGGTTAGGAATCTACTTTTCAATGACAATTTTTAAGAAATGCAGGGTTATAGAGCAAAATACCCAAATATTCAGCCTGTGCCGGGGACCAAACCATGGATCTCCCAATTGTCGGTCAGACGTCTCAACCCCTGGACCACACTGACAACCTCTGGGAAATATCATTCATTTGTGATTCAGTTATACCGGCCAGTATAGCCCAAGTAATTTGGAAGATGTTTTTATTATTTTATTATTAATGATGTTTTTA
The DNA here is from genome assembly GCA_948455865.1 of Conomelus anceps. Taxonomy (NCBI): domain Eukaryota; kingdom Metazoa; phylum Arthropoda; class Insecta; order Hemiptera; family Delphacidae; genus Conomelus; species Conomelus anceps. Next base: position 31,852,833 of record OX418227.1, on the reverse strand, counting down.
TTAGATGTTATTATTAATTTCATAGCATTAAAATAAATTAAAATCCTTTGGAATAAACCTGTTAACCTAACCCAACCTAACCTGTTCATTCATCAAACTTTTATGTTCTTCCAAATTATAATCATCTTATAAATCATCAATTATAATCATCTTATAAATCTAAATTGACAACTGCATCAAATAGCTAGTAGAAATCTACACCAAAACACAACATTTTTCAGTCTGTGCCAGGGACTGAACCAATTGTCAGTCAGTTGTCTCAGCCACTGGACATTTAGCAATTTAATTAAATTACTTCCAAACTATTGTAGGTCAATTATTTTCAAAAGAATTTTGTAATATTTTCCAAAACCTTACCGATATCCATGTCTTTTGGATGTGAATAGCATCCGTCAAGCTTGACATAGTCGACATTCCAGGATGCAAATGTGTGAGCATCAGTTTCCAGGTAGCCCAGCGCACCGGGATAACCTGCGCATGTGTAATTGCCATAATCCTCATACATACCGAATTTCAATCCTTTGGAATGAACCTGTTAACACAGAAGTGTTTTTTTGGTAGATTACGTCTTGGAGACTCCAGTTAAGGAGTATAAGACAAATCAGATTAACAATTATACAATCTTAAACACTAGTTACCATATATATAACTATAACGTCTTGGAGACTTTTGTTGAGGAGTATTATTATTTACGAGGAGTAAATATTTTTTTTAATTGTTCTTTAAATATTTCTATATTTTCAAAACTCTTTAAAAAGTGCGGTAACTTGTTGTAGAGTTTCCTACCAATATAACTGGGTTTTTGTTTGACTCACTAAGTGATAACCTCCTCGGCTTCATCAAGTAGGGGCTACATTGATTAGTGTCATGTATGAAATGGAATTATTTGTTTCATGATTTCTTTATGGAGACCTTATAATATGTGCTTTTCAAAAATAAATGAATGTGTTGAAATTAAAAATGATTTTTATGGTACATTTTCTTTCAGTCAAGTTATTATGTGGTTTGAAATAGAGAAAATAAACAATACAGTTTCTGGTGTAAAGACAATTTTAGTTTTGAAAAACGTTAAATAAAATATACATGGTTGGTAATTTTGTGCTTGCCTAAAGCTGTCTAGATTTTAGATGATTCTAATGATTGTAATAATAATTCTAACTCTTACTGATGCAATAATTTACTTTAAAAAATGATCAAGAATTCGCCCATCTAGTTTACATCAGTTTTATTTTTTATGAGACTGTTTTCTGATTTGAAAAAGAAAGTGTGTAGCAATTAGGAAACTTTATCCACAATTTACTTGGAAGAAATTACAATTTTAGTTTTAAAAAACGTTTAATAAAATGATGTTTATAGGCAAGTTTTGATTTACTGAGCCTGTCTAGATTCTTGATGGTTGTAATGATCCTAATAATTGAAATTTATACATCTAATAAATTAATGCAATTTATAATATGCATTTCAAAAACCTTTCTAGAATCGATTCATCTACGCTCATATAAATTTTATTTCCTAATAAGTCTAGCTTGTGATTAAAAAAATATAGTGTGCCGTATAGCAGTTAGGAAACTTCATCCTATTAAGTCTAATTCTAGATGAATACTCCTTGAACTTGCTTTCTTTATAGAGAATTAATAATATGTGCTTTTTAAAAATAAATGAGTTGAAATTAAAAATGATTTTTATGGTACATTTTCTTTCAGTAGTTATTATGTGGTCTAATTTAGAGAAAATTGTTAATATGTCCCACGAAGCAGTATGTAACTGGTGTTTCTTGATACTCTATTTCTGAATTTTGATCTCATCATGTTTTATTTTAATTACTTTTTCAAATACATGACAATTTTTTACTGAACATTTCTGTATTGCAACATAATTATCCATGCTTAGAAAAATTCTGCAGCGGTAGCTGAAGTTTTGCATTTACAGCTATATTAGGGAAGTGATGGCCGAGTGCCGTAGCAGGTATCTGTTCAATCAGAAATAAGCTACGAAACTCCTAGGCGCTCTTTGTAAGGGTGACCGATTGGATTGGCCAGCAAAAAAGACTGTTCCCTGCTGTAAAATCACTTCCCGGTGGTTCGGAATCCACCTAAAACTGTAGGTCCAATTCACCAATCACCATCATCCAATTCAATACCCACGCACAGGTCTCAGACCTATGTGGGCTTCATCCTCCGAGAAAAAAAATCATTATTGTTGAGCAGATATCAGAGTATTTTGAGTGTCTGTACTGCTACCTCATTAGGCTTCTTCTCAATTACAAATAAATTGATGCTATAGATCTTGGTATTTTATTTTTATTATGAATATGGCTATATTAAAGACAATATTATTGAATATTGTAGGAATATTGTTGTGTTGATAATATCAAGTCTTATTAATATTTGTGTGGATGTGTTATATTCAATCAAAACGTAAACATAACCAATAATGACAAATATTAACATAAACATAATAATTATTTGAACTCTTGTAAAAATTTTGTGATAGAGATAGCTCTGGGCTAAAAGCCTGTTGTTTCTTTGCAATAAGTTGTATTTTGGCTGTATCAATAAATAAATGAAAATTAAAAAATGAAATGTGGTGCGGTGCAGAATGAGGCTCACCTCCTTCAATGTCTACATCTTGATAATCCTTGTACAATGGAGGAACTATTCAATACTAGTTAAAATCACTGATCAGCAGATAATTTTTTGAAATATAGTATCAGGCCTAATATAGGCTAATCTATTGCTTCCTGGCTCAAAGACACGGAGAGTAAAGTTATTAGGTTATTACTATATCACTACTTCGCTATCACCAATACAAAGAGCATTACTTTTCCATGAATGAAGTATATCCTATATTTGATTTCCAGAACATGATCTTTCCCAATCACATTTTCAAAATGTTTGAATCTTTTTTCAGCATCATTAATATTAATTCTTACACTTTATTTGGTAAATTTAAAGACTTTAAAAGAAATTCAATAATTTAATTCTTACATAGTCTGATAGATCTCTGATTCCAAAAGGAAACCTTTCTGCGTCAGGCTGGAGGTGTCCACTGTAGCTTCTCTCCTTATCCAACCAGCAGTCATCTATATTTATGTATTCATAACCAACATCTGCATATCCCTCAGAGATTACAAGATCGGTCATCGTCCTAAACAATCTGTCACTGAAAATACAAAAAATGATGATTAAAAAAAATAGTAAAACACTAGTAAAAGATTTTGTTCTAGTTTTAGCATCAAGATATTAGTGAAGGAGTATTGTTTGTTGAAAATTCTTCATCCTTGATCATATCATCCACTGTATCCCATATCTCTGTCTCTATAAATAATCATCAAAAATAAAAATGAGAAAAATGGACAAATAAAGACTGATTGATAAATAGATTAATAAAAGTATTGAAAATTATATTCCACTAATTTGTTGTGGTACTTTACTATAATACTAAACTTGGATAATTATTGTAAAAAGGCAAGAAAATGAAATACTTGATGCATAGCTTAGTTTGAGTTAAAATATCAGTTATTTAAACTCGCAGATCGTAATGGATCAACAAATATTGAGAATCAAAATCTTTTAGATTATGCTGTATGCTATCAATTTGTAATATTGGGAATTCTATTTTCTAGTAATTCTACCTGAAAATTATTTTTACTGGCAAGTAGGTTTTTTCAATTTTCAATCTTTTATGTTGTAAATTGTACATTCTTTTTTAAATAAATTCATTAGAGAATCTATACAGTATTTCAGACTGCATTTCTAGTATTCAATCAATCTAGATTTTCTTTAACTGTCACAAATACTAGTGTTAATAATATTGAATGAAAGTTAGAGATATTCATAAGATATTACCCTACTCTATTAAAGTCTGCATGTCTAACATTATTCACTTTCTAGAACTTGTGCAAATGTTTTTTCGAATATGAACCAACAAAATCACTCATATTCTATAACATAGACCTATCTGCCTATTATTTGGAATGAATAATCTCTATATCTCTTCCAATGAAGAATTAATTAATCAATCAACTTATTTGCAAAATAAATACAAGGGTTCTTCTAAACGCGTTACGTTTTTTCAGAAAGTGCCCACACAAAATTATCACAGGTAAGTTAGACTAAAACAAAATGTCATTAGAAGTGCTTCAAAAAAATAGACAATAAATTAATAATAGCATAAAGATGGTAAAAAATAAAAAGTGAAAAAGCTGGGACGGAAAAATGTTATCAAAAGAAGTTAAAAGAGCAAAAAACATAATAAATTAGTGATCTTACACAATTTAGCAATATAATTGTCACTCTAGCTGGTGCAGCAGTGTCAGAATCAGAAAATGTGTGTTCTTCCAGCAATCGTTTTTAGCAAGAAGTACTTCTTCTCCTAATGTCTACATGTCTTAATACAAAATCACTTTTTACAATTTCACTTTCAATTCATCAATCTTATTTATTTTTCTTTGTGGTTTAATTTCTAGCGGGTAAATTTATGGTGAAATAATTTTTTAAATTAATTAATTCAATTGAACATTTAATCGTTCAATTCAGTTTTACCTGAATTTATTTCAATTTACAATTTTATTAAAACATTTTTTAAAAGTTAATTTTTGTTTCAATAATTTTTGTAAAATATTTAATTGAACTGAAAAGGGTAAAAACAAATTTTAAGAAGTAAATTTTTAAACTGTACCTTTTGTGTTAGAGTTAATTAATTTTTGAATAAACTTCTCTTTAGAAATTTAGTAACAAAACAAATTAATTGAGTTGGTGGTTTATTAATTTTTCTAGAGGTATCTGTAAATTAAATTGATATTTTTTCTGTAGATTACGTCTTGTAGACTCTTTGAGTATAAGACAAGACAGATCAACAATTATATTCTTATACTCTTATAAACTAGTTACCATAATTGCTATATCAATTAGTTGGGGTGAGGCTTAGTTTTGATGTGAAAGGAACTCTTGTATACTATAAAAAGCTTTATCAACTAAATATTTTTTAATTGTTTTTTAAATATTTCTATATTTTCAAGACTCTTTAAAAACTGTGTTAGCTTGTAGTTTCCTACCAATATAACTAGGTTTTTGTTTGAATAAGCTATTATTGTGACTCACCAAGTGATAATCTCCTGGGCTTCTTGTATTATAATCGTGTACGCCATGATTTTGGTTAATATCATTCGTTTTTACATATAAATTAGCTTCATTCACATAAAAGCATAGTACAGTTAGGAGACCATTTCTTTTGATGAATATGCCACGATTAATTTTACTTTTATATTATCTTTTAAATATTAATGAATATTCTATTTGTGTTTTTACCTGATACAGTTGTCAGGGTCGTTTTTGCAGTCGGTGTTGCATCGGAAACGCTCCCAGGCAAGCCATCCCATTGGAGGCGTCTTAGCCAGGCCATTTTCCAAGCCGTGCAGGAGTTCAACACACAAGATCAACACTGTCGCCAGTACATGGCCGCCATTAATCCCCATAACACTGTAACACATAACACAAACGTAACATGTGAGTATACATGAAGGAAATTTATATTTATTTATTTATTTATTTATTTATTGTTCAATACCTCAACCACAATATTGAACAGAGAGTTTGAGCAAAGCTACGCTAGTTCAAAGCAAATCAAATTATTTCTTTATTGCCAAATATAAGCATTATGACACAATAATAAAGTCATAAAGAATAAACATAAACTTTTCAACTTATATTAGACTAAAATACTGATGCGCAAAGAAAACGAACATTTCCATCCGCGCACAGGAGTATACCACAATGGCTGGCTCAATTGTGTAGGCTATACCACAATTATTTTAAATGTGTATACCACAATTATTTTGGCCATAGCCGAGTGGGTTAAGTGCTGGTTTGCTAGCCCAAAGGTCCCGGGTTCGATCCCAGTTCTGACCGAAAGATTTTACCTCGGGCCACTCCCGTGTTTCGGAGGACACGTTAAGCTGTCGGTCTTGGCTGCCTAAAAAAACAGTCGTTAAGTCACTTCAGAGGCCCTGAACTTATTCAGGTGCGACCTGATAACTCTGACACCAGACCTGAGCCAGTCAGGTCACACGATATTATAATTATTTTTTTATTATTTTAAATTAAAAGAATGAATACAAAAAAACATAAGTCAACAGTTCAATTACAGATATAAGCAAAATAAAATATAATATTGTTTTACACAATGAAAATTTAAAGCATTCATATTCCTAACTGACCACTCTTTTATGCTTCTCCTCTAAATGCAAGATGCTAAATATATGAGCAAGCTGAAACATAGAGTGGTCAGGTTGTAATTAGCGTACTTTGTCTTGAAATTTTTTAATAATTCAATCAATGGAGAGCTTTAGCAAACCATAGCCTACCCGGAATTATGCGTCATTTCTTTGCTTGTGCGGGTTAAATATGTAGAACCAACAGAAGTATAGAGTGATCAGTAGTGAGCAAGAATAGTGAGAGATAGAAATAGTGCACGCTATAAACTGTCTATTTATAATAATTGATTAAATTTTATATTTATTTATATGTAGAATGAGTATAAAATTGTATCATTGTATAGAATTAAAAATTCCGGTGGTGACTGATATTTTTGTACAGTAGCATTCATCGATTTCCATCAGCTGTTGAATACTGTTGTCAATATCCGCCATTGCGGAAGTCTTCAGTATAAACTAATAGCACCTAAAGGAATTCGAAATTAATAAATTCTGTTTAATTAAAATTTGTGATTATTATACAGAAGAAAATAATTTTCCGACCGCGCACAGGAGTATTATTGAAATAATAAAAAACTTTGAATATCTAAAAATATCTAATAAATAAAATAAAATCTAATATAAAAATATCTAAAATACCTAATTATAGAGCCGCCTAATTATTTGATCGTTTTTCTAAAAAGGTATCAAATTAGGATTTAGTTAGTAGACACTTGGTTTTCTTATTATTGAAGTAGAATGAAATGAATCCTGGTAGATGTAATATTTAAGATAGGATGAAAAACTATACTATTTAGAGAAAGGACTTATAAGATACATAAAGAGGATCCATTAACCTATTCAGTTCACATTATATGTAGGTAACAATAAAAAAATAAAAAATGGAAACACCGTTTAAGGTAATAATGAAGGCTATTATGTGTGATGGGTTGTAAGGAAAATATGACAGCATCATTCTGTCAGGCATTTTATTGTCATTGATATTTTGCGAAATTAAAAGTCACTGGTCTGTGAACTCAAATTACTACTATATAGTCCTACACTAGTGTGTATTACTATATTCTATAGTCCGATTGTTCGTGCTATTAAATTGCAACTGATTCATAATGGATATTGCCTGTTTTTGAGCGTTGTATTCTTCTTGTGTTTGGCAATAGGATGATCATTATTATTTCGAAGGTAAATCGTGCTTAGAGACCATCATTTTGGTCTGAACAATCTTTTGGTCTTATAATCTTCAAATTGTGGTCAATGTCCAAGCTAGTGAAAGAGAATCTGATAGATTTAACTATGATGAAAGAAGATAGCATAGAGAGGTAATGTAGGATTGTTAAACGATCAAAAGTCTAGAAATTAATCTGTAAAAAATGAAAGTCCGATTGACCTTGAATGAAAAAACTATGAATGCAGAAAGAACAGATCATCTGCTGAATCTGAGACTCTTTGTCAAGAGGAAACTGGCATCTTTAATCTGGTTACAATTATTAAAAGAGCACGCTTAATGTTTATTGTACGAACGTGACCAGTTTAAAATGGAGATGAGAATGTTGCATGCTGTTTCATCAGTGACTCGTGACTGAGGGTTCTTCATTTTTTTAAACCTATTATTCAAGATTTTTCAGTGTAATTTAGGGTTGTCAGTTGTCTTGTCATTAATGAAAAGATGATAAAGTTATTAAATATATGTCTTTCACATTATTTTGGCATAATTCGAGGCGGGTATATCATTATCAAAAAATTAAAAAAGTGATGAATGTTTCATTTATTTCTGGATTTCTTGTTCCATGACGAACTGCGTTGTTAATATTAACTTTTCATGTGAAATTTAACGACTTGCAGTCAAATATTTGTTAAGAATAAGTATAATAACTCACTTAATCTGGCCGAGCGCTTTCGAATCTATGAGATCCATCTTCAGAGGCCTCTGTAGATGGATCTCATAGATTCGAAAGCGCTCGGCCAGATTAAGTGAGTTATTATACTTATTCTTAACAAATATTTGACTGCAAGTCGTTAAATTTCACATGAAAAGTTAAGTTTCATTTATATTACATACAGCTATTCAAAAAGTTGTACTAGAGGCATTATAGACTTGTCTACAAAATAAAAGATTTAGTGAGATGCTTCTCTATCCTATTCTTCTCACTATTTTTTATTTAAATTTTCCTTCTTTATTCCTCCTTTTCTGAGTGCCGTAGCAGGTATCTGTTCAATCAGAGATAAGCTACGAAACTCCTGGGCGCTTTTTGTAAGTATTGGATTGGCCAGCAAAAAGGACTCTGTTCTCTGCTGTGAAATCACTTCCTGGTGGTCCGGAACCTACCTAAAACTGTAGGTCCAACTCATCAATCACCATCATCCAACTTATTACCCACACACAGGTCTCAGACCTATGTGGGATTCATCCTAAAAAAACTCTTCTCCCATGATGTGGGTTAAGTAAAAGAGGGATCTCATGAGCTTCAATTTCGCCCATCGCTCTTGTATTGTGTGAAAATAAAGCCAAATTATCTATCTAGCTTTTCTCCAGCTTCTCAATTTACAAAAAAAAATATCTATTTATTTATCTATTCATTCATCCACTTACAAATCGATTAGAGGGAACAACATCCTTCCAGTTCTTGCCACGAAATTTGAACTTAAAACCTACCAAAATCTTTGATTGTATTTCACATATTCCAGTCTCACTGATATTTCTCTCTTAAAAAATCATATAGGCTAATTCCTATTGATCAAAACAATTATCATAATAATCGGAAGTGATAGCCGCGAGCCGTAGCAGGTATCTGTTCAATCAGAGAGATAAGCTGCGTTCTCGTAGGTCCTGTTCGTAACGGTGACCGATTAGATTGGCCAGCAAAAAAGACACTGTTCTCTGCTGTAAAATCACTTCCCGGTGGTTCGGAACCCACCTAAAGCTGTAGGTCCATCCATCTCATCAACCACCATCATCCAACTCATTACCCACGCACTCTCACGGTCTCAGACCTATGTGGGCTTCATCCTCCAAAAAAAAAAAAAAATCGAGCTATGATGATAGATTGAACAAACAGTTCCAAAAAGTTGAGAATATTAAACATTGTTAAAAATAAAATTTCATATTAAAATTTATTGATAATTTTTTTTAAATTTCTCTTGTTTTTATCAGTGTATCATAAACTTGTTGCGCTCTAGTTATTTTTATTGTAGACATAACTCGACTAGGGTGGGGAGAAATGTATTCACATATTATTTTACTCTACCTTATTGTTTGCATTGTTTGATTTGGTTGTAATCTCAATTATTCTATTTTATTCTCATAATATTGTAGTTCAATTTCAATTTTCCATTTTGATTTTTATTTTATGTTGTTATATTTTTAATTATATTTTATTTTTATTTTTCATTCCCAACAGTGGCAGTATATTTGCAACTTCTGATCGCTCCAAATGCATTGATAACTTCCTATGTTTAAAAATTGCCACAGAAATGAAAATGTCTACCGATAATGTGACTACTGATCGATGGTGCGGTATGTACAAATATTTTGATAATAGTTTAGCTACTTCGAAACAAATTTCTATGTTACACAGTATAACAACTCACACATTATCATTGCTAATCATAATTTCCAGATTTTTATGCTTTTACAAACCATTCAATAACAATTTAGGTATCATTTTTTGTGGGAACTGTAATTGATAACTTCTCATTATTATTTTAATAATGTATATGAACTATATGTATTTCACTAAAAAAAGGTTCAATTTCAACATTCTAGTTCTAGAATATTAAAATTAAACAAAGAAGTGACATTCTATTCTAGTTAAATAGGCCTACTTTGAACAAAACATGCTTGAACCTAACAACGCAGTTCGTCATGGAACAAGAAATCCAGGAATGTGATCGAGCCTTTCCTAGTCGAACTTAGCTAAGTAGTGCTTAGATGAACTTAAGTCACGTTCATAAATACGGACCATACTCCATATTCTTATACTCCTGGTCTCGACGGTGAAGGATTAGTGGGGTTCTACCGTAATAGGCTTGTCTCTCATGTTAATTGCTCTGTAGAATCTGAAATATTTCTTCTGAAAACACAAGTTCGCCTTTTTAAGGCCTTGCATGTTTAGGTCATAGATGACTGCTCTGTACCCACTTTCGAGGGTGTCTTATGCATTGTACCATTACATCGCTGTTTATATTTTGACATTGTTCTCTTCTCATTACCATATCAGTGTTTCAATCTCGTCTGTTTCTGGCATCATTCTTGAAAATCCATCCATTGTTGACGGACAATATTCATGGTCGAGATGGAGTCCTTCGTTGAGGTCGTGCTGCAGATATGATGATGTTACCCAGAAGGCGTTTCGGCCTTACCGGCTCGTTAAATTCCTAAAATGTCACGACTTTGACAGTGAATCTGCCAAGGCAGCAAGCAGTTCAATTCTTTATTTTCCTTTTTTTAAATTTATTTTTCTTCTTGTATTCTCCTCCATCTCCTTCTTCCACTTCTTCTTCTTCTGCTTCTGCTTTTTCTTCTTCTTCTTCTTCTTCTTCTTCTTCTTTTTCTCCATCTTCGTCTTCTTCTTCTTCTCTTTCTTCTTCTTCTCCTTTTTCTTTCTTCTTCTTCTTTTTCATTTCATCGCTCCTTTTTTTCTTCTTCTACTTCTTCTCCATCTTCTTTCTTCTTCTTCTTCTTCTTTTTCATTTCATCGCATCTCTTTTTCTTTTGCTTCTTCTTTTTCTTCTACTTTGCTTCTTCTTTTTCTTCTTCTTCTTCTTCTTTTTCTCCATCTTCGTCTTCTTCTTTTTCATTTTATCGCTCCTCTTTTTCGTTTTCTTCTTCTACTACTTCTTTTCTTTTACTCCTCCTTCTCGTATTCTTCTTCTTCTTATTTACCATCATCATCGTATTTCTTCTTCTTCTTTTTCATTTTATCGCTCCTCTTTCTCATTTTCTTCTTCTTTTTCTTCTACTTCTTTTATTTTACTCCTCCTTTTCTTCATCTACTTCTTTTTTACATCCTCGTCTTCTTCTCCTCTTCCAGATGTAGCGTTCTCCTCTTCTTCATCTTCTCCTTCTTTCACATCTTGTCCTTCATAGCCTCTTTCTTCTCCTCCTCCTCCTCCTCCTCCTCTTCCGTCTCCTCCTCCTTCTCTTCCCCCTCCTCTTCCCCCTTCTCCTCCTCCTCCTCATCATCCTCCTCCTCCGCCTCCTCCTCCTCCTCCTCCTCCTCCTCCTCCTCCTCCTCCTCCTCCTCCTCTTTCTTCTAAAATAGTTCTACATCCACCTCATCTTCCTTCTCATGTTTTCTATTTTTGTCTTCTTTCATTTTTCCATTTTTTCTTCTTCCTCTTCTTCTTTTCTCCTCATCTTCCTCCTCATCCTCCCCCTCGTCCTCCTCTTCCTTTTTCTTCTCCTTGTTCTTCTCCTTCTTCGTTATCATTTTCCTCCTTCTCCTTCTTTTCCTTCTCCTCCTCCTCTTCCTCCTCCTCCTCATTTTTCTCCTCTTCCTCATCTTTCTCCTCTTCCTTCTCTTCCTCCACCTCCACCTCCTCCTCCACCTCTCCTCTCCTCCTCCTCTTCCTTTTCTTTCTCCTCTTCCTCCTCTTTCTTCTCTTCCTTCTCTTCCTCCTCCTCCACCTCCTCCTCCACGTCTCCTCTCCTCCTCCTCCACCTCCTCCTCCTCCTTCTCTTCCTTTTATTTCTCCTCTTCCTCCTTGTCCTCCTCTTCCTCATCTTCCTCCTCTTTCTTCTCTTCCTCATCTTTCTCCTCTTCCTCCTCCTCTTCTTCTTCTACTTCTTTCTCATCTGATCCTTCATCCCCTTTTTATTCCTCCTTCTCCTCTTTCTTCTTCTAATGTTTATACATCCATCTTATCCTCCCTATTTTCTATCTTTTACTTCTTCTTCTTCTTCATCATCGTCCTCTTCTTTATCTTTTTTTCGTTCCTTGGCATGGCACCTGTCTAAATATAATAAATTTTATGGGATACAACATGAGAAGAGATGGCCTTGACTGTCAATGTTAATGGATTTGTGAATTTTGATGTTTCCATGCAGACTGTCAGTTATCTCTTGAAGCATGTGAAAAACTTCGAAATGATTGTGGGAGTGATGGTATGCAAATTAACCGGAAATATATGTGTGTGCTATTAGTGGAGATTTTCTGGAGATAAGTTTAATCAGCGAAGGCTACTTGGTGCGGTAACTTATCTGTAGTTTATAGATAAAATTGGATAAGGTTGTGTTCTTACTAAGAATAATTGAAATTATAAAATTGAAGGAAAATTGATAAATTATTAATAATTGACTAATAAATTTTGCTTTTGGGTGTTTCTCGTGCATCTTATCTTCATTTTATTCATTCTCTTTTATTGTTTATACAATTTTGTCATCATAATTATTAGACTCTATTAGATTAAATTCAATATTCAGTTTTCGAGTTATGGAAACTCAAGGCCTTGAAGATGAGGTTCCATAACTCGAAAACGTTCAGCCAAGTGTGAGTACAATTATGATATATTCACAATTTATAACTGGCTGCAAGTCGAAAAAGAATCATTTTGTTATTTTTTTCAGTGGACTATTTCGGTAAATCTAAATGTTCAGCATTAAAATTAACCTCAATGTTTTAGACAATGTAACATATTAAAAATTTGTGAAGAGAGCAGTTATGGTCTTGAGTCTGAGTTGGTCTTGAGCAGTTATGGTCTTCACATTCATTGTAAATAAATAATAATAAATAAATAAATAAAAAAATGGTTCGGAACCCACCTAAAACTGTAGGTCCAACTCATAAATCACAATCATCCAACTCATTACCCACGCACAAGTCTCAGACCTATGTGGGCTTCATCCACAAAAAAAAAAAAAAAAAAATAAATAAATAGTTCAATTAATAAATAATTGAACTATTAATTATTATCATAATAGAAATATTAGTAGGAGTTGTGGAATGGTAGAGAAGTGGAAGCTCCCCCCCCCCCTAAACCTTAGAAATGATAGAATAGTGGAGGAATTCCCTTCCCCTCCAGAAAAAATAGGTCTTAACTTTACTGATAAAATAAATGAGTTGGACATTTATTTATTGTTTTTGTATCATTAAATAACCAATAAAGCATCTGGAGATAACGGAAGGTCAATGACGTCTGCAGGTGTAAATTTGCGACAAACTAGTGCCTGATGAATGAGAAAAAGAGGATGTCTAACAAAAAAACCAAAAGATTGTTAGTGCGGAAAAGCCGGAAAATGCACGTTGCGTTTCACTGGACGAGTTTTCTTCGGTTTTGATTTCAAGGCCTGGGTCGACTCTGTGAAATCGACACTTGACGCTTGTCATCATTAATTTAGGTACTAGATCTGTCTGTCAAACAAGCCGTTGGTTTTGGGTTTGATTCATGACTAGATCTGACAAAGGGAAGTGATAGCCGCGAGCCGTAGCAGGTATCTGTTCAATCAGAGAAGTAAGCTGCGTTCTCGTAGGTCCTGTTCGTAACGGTGACCGATTAGATTGGCCAGCAAAAAATACACTGTTCTCTGCTGTAAAATCACTTCCCGGTGGTTCGGAACCCACCTAAAACTGTAGGTCTAACTCTTCAATCACCATCCCATCGTCCAACTCATTACCCACGCACAGGTCTCAGACCTATGTGGGCTTCATCCTCAAAACAAAAAAAAAATCCACTAGAAAAGCAGTGTTTGTTTGGAAACTAGTTCCTTTATATCGTTTTGGGTTTGATTCATGACTAGATCTGGCATTTTCCACTACAAATGCAGTGTTTGGAGAGTATGTCTTGAAGACTCCAGGCATGGAGTTCAAAACAAAAGTACTCAGTTCAAAATTACATATTATCAATACTATAAACTAGATCCCTTATATACTTTCAAATTAATCTGAAAGGTAATCTCATATCCTATAGAAATATTTTTCAACTTAATATTGGACTATTAAAAAAAAAAAAAAAAACAGATTTCAAATATTGATTTCACCATAACTACAAAAGATAGAAACCAAATTCCAACATTTATAGAAAGAGAATAGTTTAACATTTCATACATCCTGGGTAGAAGTTCCAATTATGGTCACATTGGCGCTGCTGTTTCTCTGTTTGTAGTAAATGACGACAATAAAGGGATGATATTTTGTGTGGTGCAACTGGCATAGCAATTGCAATATCAGTTACAGAGATTATAAATATTATGGCTGTATGTATAGACGATGTTTCAAAACTCACCATGTCAGTGACGTTACTATGATTGGTAGGGGGGGGGGGGGGAATCAGGAGGATGGATCTTCCCAGAAACAAAGAAATTTTGGAAATTTAACAAATCCTGAGAGACAATAATTTTTGGCAAGAGTCAAAAAAGACGTCTTGAGTCGCTGAAAATGTTATTTTATTTATTTGACATGAGTACATATGAGAGCACAAGGAGAATCCCATGCTTGCCCTCTTAACACAAAAATATTTAAATTTAGGGGGATTATTTTCAAAAAAATTCCGGGGAAGTACTCCGGAGCCCCCTTTTGAACGAACAAGCTACATAAAGTCTCGAATTACTGTTTAAAAAAACCCATCCTTCTCCTTTTACAATACTTTTTTAAGTACCGTACTATACTGTTCCCCATTCAGGTGAGGTGGGGGATCAAGAATAGCTTTAAGCAGACCTGCTTTAAAGTTTGGCTCTTGAACAATACATTTTTAGCACGAGAGTTCGGATCTCCCACTGACAATGTTGCAAAAAATGTCAACAAAACCCATTTATGACCCCCCCTCCCACAAACTTTCTAACTGGGACCACTCCTGTTCGTGATGAAATTTTCTACCGATACAACTAGGTTTTTATTCAAATAATTTACTATTGCGACTCACTAAATACTAAATGACAATTTATTATCTATTTTTGCTCCAAGTGTTCATAACTCTTTGGTATTTCCCATTACAAATGCATTGCATTTACTCAAGTGATCAGAGCTTTCATGGGAGTTGGACCACACGAAAAATCTGTTGTCATGGATTGCTCAAAAATATTGGTTAAATTTTACTTTTTCTTGCTAATGGAACCTTCGTGACTCTTAGACTTATGCGTTGGAATTATATGAATGGTGGACCTACAGTTTCAGATGGGTTTCGAATTACCGGGTACGTGATAATAAAGCTGATGACGTCATGTCATCGCAGCTGGTCACCCTTCCAAGCGCAGTCTCATTTCTATGTTGCATGCTATGTTTATTGCGTATCATTTGTAACGGGTGTTTAAAAAATGACGCAACCCTGAGAACATATGGCGACAGTCATGTATGGGGGTGAATTGTCTGAGCTCCAATTGATATTTAAGCAACATTTAATTCAATTTCAACTATCTGAGACAATTGGAATGTACTAATTGAGTATTAGTTAAGTCACAGGAGTCGTTTTATTAATTTTTTTCATACTTTTTATTGCTGATGATGCCCACACAAGTCCGAGACTTGTGCGTGGGTAATGAGGTGTAAGATAACACATAGATGCCAGAAGGAGAAGCGGGAATCTAACCCATGACCGCTAAAACGATTAAATTAAGTCAGATCTACTTTGTTTTTTTTTTTCAAGATGATTCTTTTCTTGAGTTCCTTATCCTATGCTTAAAGTCAGCGTACAGTCTGTGGTTTATGCGGATACCTTGACTGACAGACAGTCAGTGGGCAAGAGCAGGCTTTAGAAATTTCAGTAATAACAGTAAAGATTTGGAGTCACGGTTAACCAAATTCAAGGTTCATTAAAATGTAAAATTGAAATTTATACGGCTCGAATCAGTGAGCGTATCGTTATCAAAATATAAGTATTGCTGGCTGAACAATGGAAATCGGCTTGCAATTTTTGTGTCACATGCAAATAAAGAGTGACAGTTATAGAAGAAAGTGCGATGCCAGAAGAAAGTGCAATGGATCCAGTGAAAAAGATAGTTCTGGTTTATTTGAATTGATGTTCTGGTATTGAACATTGAACAGCCATAATTGCATCGTTTCAATTAATTGGACTATTGAATGAATTCCTTACAAGTGAATAATGTATGTATAGTGCAATACATAGGCGTAACGAAGGGGTGGTTTTGGGGGTCATAACCCCCCCCCCCCCCATTGCTTGGAAGAAATTTAAAAAAATTGAAAAAAACAATTAGAAAAATTAAAAATTAGAAAGATTATTTATTTAATTTGAAGCAAGTGTAAAGGAACCTGTAGCTGACACCTCCTTAGTAAGTCAATTCATGAATATCATCTATTAACTTTGAAACTATTGTCTGGATTAATAAAAAAGTTTTCAGAATCTAATTATTCAAGTCATTTAAAGCCTAATTGAAATTGGAACCAATTTGGATTCTTATTCAATTTTGATTTGATTTTAAAATCACTTGACATCCATACCACTAGCTGACACCCCTACTTTTGTCACCTCCAGTAGCTGATATACGTATCAGGTAAGGAATGAGCTAATTTGATTTCATATATCAAATGGTAATCATACATATAAAACATATACTACACATACTGGAGATATCAACAATAATTACAAATAAAATTTCAGACATGGTCCCCAGTGGCTGACATAACATGTCAGCTATTTGTGTATGTGTTGAAAATATACCCAATACGTAGTCATCCCCCCAATTAACATAAAATATGAAAATAATCCCCTAAATAAGTAAACTCAGCAGCATATATCAACCCTAATAATCAACATATATTCTAACTCTAGCATTCTAAGCAATAGTTAATTTCAAATAATTATTATTTTGACAGTAATTGGAGATTTTCAAACACTCTTACTTCCATATTTCCTAAAAAAAATTCACCTAGTAATAAAGGATTCTTGTCTGACAGCTTATCCTTAAAGTATTTTTCCCCGTCAAAAATGATGCCCAGCACATGATTCAATGGTACCAGTTTATGCACAAAATACCAGTTTAATTCACAATGGTTTGAATTTCAAAACCACCCACTATGGCCTTAATAATAAGAAAAAATATAAAGATGTGTCTGCAGTGCAGGAGAGGGGGTGTCAGCTTCTGGTTCCTTTACCCTACATGATTATTGAAAAAAATAAATATATTTTATCTATATTCTGAGAGTTTTTTGATGAGAGTAATATGTGAAAGTGGTTGACCGGGGGGGGGGGGGGGGGGGGGCTAACTAGAGTCAACTCTAGTTACGCCACTGGTGCCATAGCTGATATTGACTGTGGGTGACTCTTCAGACTTCAACATTATGTTTTGGTCCGTTCTACCATAGACGAACCATCTTGTCTAGTATACCTTGCCTTGGCTAGCTAGTTTGTCTTGAATGGTTGGTCTATGGTACTAAGCAAAGTGAGGTAGGTTGCAATCTCACTCACTGAACCAATATACCAAGACCACCTAAACAATTTCTGAAGTTCTATGCTCTTAACAGTCCACTCCCACATTTACACAGGCTCTCTCTTCAGGCGACTCAACATTTTCTTTCAGTCCGAAGAGCGTACGACGCAAACGAGGAGTGAGGAAGGTTGCGATTACATTCCTCACTGAACTAACGTATCTATGCAAAGACCACCGGAACAATTTCTGAAGCTCTATATTTTTAACAGTCCACTCCCACCTTCACACAGGGTCTGACTGCACAGGTGAGTGTGTATACTATCTAGCACACCTCTGAGCTCCTTCCTGCGTCCAAGCTATCATTTACAGAAACGTATTTGTGAAGGAACACAATTTATGTAGCTTTTTTGTTTTTGAGATAATAATAAGCGTATGGCTTTTAATGGTGGGGAGACCCTTACGGGTAGTTCCACCTCGCCGTTTGAGCCATGTTACGGGGAACATGGTGGACCTACTATTTTAGGTGGGTTCCGAACCACCGGGTAAGTGATAATAAAGCTTGTAACATCAAGTCATTGAAGCACGGTCACCCATCCAAGCGCAGTCTTGAGCGGTCGTGACTGAACATCACGATCACTTGAACACCACGCTCACCGCATGACCAATCACCACCTGTTTTTGAGATGAATAAAGCTTAATTCACCCTAATCCACAATGAATCAATCAATGTCATTGATCATTCAAATCTATAATAATCAGAGCGTTTATCTCCTTACTGCTACTTCTGCGGTCACGGGTTTGATTCCCATTTAGACTGGCATATTTTGAGTTATTTTTCACTTTATTGTCCTCATTACAAGTCTCAGATTCATGTAGGCATCATCATAGAAAATATATTTGAGAATTATTAGTGAGACTGACATGGAAACGAACCTCAAATATTTGAGTGAAATATTCTTGAGTTCAAATTTCGTAAAAGGAGCAATTTCCGGTTAAAAAGTCTGCTAGTTTCCCAATTGGTTTGTAGAGGATTCAATAAATTAATAAATGATCGAGAATGGGCTATTTAATTTAATAAACTTGTGTAATCAAATATTGTTATTACATTTTCTCCATCAATAAATCTTGTTTTCCCAACAAAATTTTCATCCCATTCTATCTTTACCTTCTCGTTCCTGAGCCCTTAGCCCTCTCTCTTTCTTCTCAACCAGATCCTGTCCCTCTTCCTGCTCCTCCACCTCCATCTCCTCCTCCAACTCCTCCTCCTACCCATCATCATCATCATCACCATCTTCTTCTTCTTCACCCCTCCTCTTTCAACCCTCTCTACTCCTTCTCATCCTCATCTCCCCAATTAATAGTGATGAAATATTACCTCCAATCAGAAAACTTTTTTTTTCTATTAAACTTTCTTTTGCTGACAACTATCACATTGGTTTCAAGTTAAATTTCCGTAAACAGAATTTATTAATTTCGAAATTAATAAATTCTGTTTAAGTAAATTTGTCAGTTTGTTCAATTGTCAGTAACTTCGAACTAACTTGTTAAATTTCCGGTTAGGTCTGTCATTTTGTGTAATTATCACACCTAACTTCATAACCACTGTAGAGCAGCTAATAGTAAAATATGTTTAAAAGTATCAAAACGTGAATTACAATCCTTGAAATTTTATTTATTCATCGTTCGATTCACCACTTACATATAGGATGTGAATATAACAACTATGTGTAATAGAGACGAAGATTTTTTCAGGAAGAAATGTTTTGCAGCTGTTTTTAGTTGTATCTATGAGTCTTCATTTTTATTTTTGGTTACTTAATTTCAATTTTTTGTGTCAAATGCGAGTTCATTTTTGTATAATTTGTTGGTAGGAATGTATTAATTAGTGAAGCAAGCTCATTAATTTGATTTTTTAATCGGTTGGGGGTTTTTTGCAAGGAAATTTCTTTTATAGTATGTAGACTTCATTAGTTTGATAGTTTAGTTGACATTGTGTACTCTGCAAGCTGTTTTATTGTTTTGCTATGTGCTTTTTTCCTGTAATAGATTTCTATTTCTTTAACAATAGGGAATAAGTTATCGTTAATCGTTTAATAATATTAACAATAAGTTAATCGTTTTTAAAAAAATTGTTTAGTACTCAGCTCGTTAATTCATTTGTTATTGTTGGATTGTTTATTATTTCAGGACATTCATTGAAATAATTCGAAATGTATGTATTCAAATTATTCACATGTTTAATTATGTACATGTACATATATTTTTTTATTGCGGATGATGCCTACATGAGTCTTGAGACTTTTGCGTGTGTAATGAGGTGAATGGGTAAAAGATGAGAAACATCCATGGCTGAATGAGATTTGAACCCAAGGCTGCAGGAAACGAAGTCAGCCAGAGCCTTGTCTTATCACAGACAAGCGCTCCAACCAACTGCGCTACCAGAGCCACCAATAGGAACATTCTTTAAGATTATTCACTTATCACCATAATCCACCTGCTTCATCAATGGTACATGCTACAATCCGGAAGCTGCTAATGTAGTTCAGCTTTCTAAGACCATTAATTCTAAATTTCGGTTCATTTCCGTCTTTGGGGGTAATAAGGCAGCAAAATTGGCCCGATAGAAAAAAGTGGACTCAATTTTCTTGCTGACTCAATAGTGATTGGTTTAGAGCAGTCTTCAGCAAACCGATTACTGCAACATTAACTGGAACTGAGATTGGTTGCTCCTAAAACTGGTTTTGTAATAAGTGAATCTATTCGAAGTCTGAATTGTCGCAGATTGGGTGATTATGATGGGCTGAAGAAAGGGAAGCTGGATGGAAGATAGTGAATGAAAGTGCTTTCCTAGCAATCGGGAGTCTATTAGATCATCTGATCTTGGATCTCAACATCTTCAGTGGCTATTTAATGCAGTTGTGAATGTCCGCAGTATCGGAGCGGAGGTCTTCGGCATAATTTATGGCATCAAAAGGAATTTCGGAATTGATTATCATCTTAACATTACACAAAGTTGTATCACAATGCCATCGAAATTTCCCATCCTTCATAATTTGAATCAGCTGTAAAAGAAGAACTCATTTTTCTTTTCAGACTAGACTAGCGATACCCGGCGAACTCCTAAACTTTATGAGACTTATCTTTGGATTATTGTACATTGTCCCTCAAAATGAAATCAGAATCGGTTCATTGGTTCATCCAAAAAAGTTGATTTTCAGAAGCAACAATTTTCCAATTTCCAGCCACCCCCACTGACCCCCGCGGGGTAAATTTTCATATTTAAATTTTCCTATATGCATTTTTAGCTTAAAAAGTTATATCGAATGGTAAAAATAATTTTTCAAAAATCTCAATCCTCAACTTTTTACTTTTTTGACCCCCTCTCTAAATTGGCCCCCTTTCGGTTTTTTGCATTTTGTTCTAGGGTCAAGGTACTTGTAAAATCGAATAAACTTTCATTTAAAACTAACCCGGTTCAATTAGGACACATCAATATTAAGGGGTAAGTTTGGCCCCCCAAGAAAAAATGGGGGGCACTTTGTACTCCTAAACTTTCTCCTTTCATGCATACTGTGTCAACTTCATTCAAGTGGTCTGGGGGCCTTCAACCCCATGTTTGGTGCTCCAAAAATTCTGGGGCCCACCAGCATCGTGGGGCCTTTGAAGGCTTAAAGCCGAGGCAATCAGGGCACCCTGCTGTATAAACACTGAAATTTGAAATATTCTAGATGCAGCCCATTTGAATCTCTACTTCACATGACTATACTGGCAATAAAAACGGGCCCAAAGGGCCCGCGGCGCCAGGGGCCTCTAGGGTCTGTTAGGCTTCTAAGGGGCCTCTAGAGCAGAGTTTCTCAAAGTGTGGTCCGCGGACCCCCAGGGATCCGCGATCTAGCCCGAGAAATTAAAAAATAAACATTTCAAAAATAATTTTTTTTATCTAGTGCTCTTTGATAATACCGTAAGTAAAGTGTAGTTTCATCAAATCTAAATCGTATTGCGATGGTAGCAGCGTGTGGCGCTACCGTAATAAAAATCATGTGTTATTTACGCCATATCATATGATATGGTATGTCAATGTATTTTTGTACAATAGCAATACTGTGGAGATGGGTCATGGGGCAGGGTAGAGGAGTGGGGAAAAAAAGGGGGTCCGCGAGGACGGCTTGGTTTCAACGGGGGTCCTTGAAGCCAATGAGTTTGGGAGCCACTACTCCAGAGGACTAAACTGAAGAAAAAAGGGGCCCTCGATTTGATTTGTGTTTTGTCACTTGCTTACGACAAGTCCGTATGTAATGCTCACAAGCCACACATAGTGTTTTGTAGTGAGCAATTATTATCTGAAGCATTACACAGGAAAAACGACTAGGATTTGTATTAATTAGACCGTTGATGACAAGTTAACTTCTTCTAAATGTAGCATTGTTCAAATCCAGTATGACAACATCGTAGGTTTGTAGGTTATTTAACTCAACTTGAAGTAGTCGCCTGTGATGTAATACGCACTTCCGCGCCAAGTCCAACGGATGTAGATTCAAGTTTCAGAGCAGCCAACCCAAGAATCGCAGGCTAGTGTAGTTTTGAAACCGAACTGAACAAGATTAGCATCTAGTCTACGTTTTCCTACTCGATCTACTTTTTACACCCACCTCTGCATTGCACTTGGTCGCCTGACTATATAATTATTATTTCTGTTGCCTAATCGTTTCAAAACAAGAATAAAAACTACAAGTTCTGCAGTGTTGCATACTTGTATCATAATTCTTCAGCTCATGCTACTGCTTGAAGCATAATTTCTGCATAGTACCGTGACTGCAAACTAGTTTTTTTTATCAGGAATCAAGAAATTGTAAAAAATCATTTCCAGGAATAAATCGTTTGTAATTAGTTTTTTGCTTTGCAAATTGTCTTATGCTACAATTTCTTAAGCTATTCTATGTCTAAGTGAATAGATTGAGCTAGTTTCAATCTATTGGATTTGAATTTTAGCAGAATATATGGACGAAAAAATTATTGATGTAAGCTGAATCTTCATTCTTCAAATTCAAATCTGGGTGTGCATTTAGAAAAAATATATCACAGAATACTCAAAGAACTATTGAACAAAAGAGTTAGTATTAAAACCAATTTCCTGTTTAAAAAATAGACAGTTTGTTCTTGGTCTGAAATATTTTCAAAACTTGTAATTTATTCACAAGTTTTAAAAATGACAAAAACACGGATTTCCATCAAACTTGAATGTTTGAAAGATCCGCCAAAAATTTGAATGACAAGGGAATCCTGATTGTCTGAAGATTCTACGGATGACCGTATAAATACAGTAATTTCGACATAATTTTTTACATTAGACTAAAAGGAGATTCGATTTTAATTTTGTCATGCATATTTAGAAATTGATAGAATTTTGACATATTTTTCTCCTTATTTTCTTCTCCTTCTTCTTCTTGTTCTTCTTTTTCTCCTTCTCCACCACCTCCTCCTCCTCGTTCTCCTCCTTCTCCTCTTACTTCTACTTCCCCCCTCACCAACTTTATCGTAATTTCTTTTTTCTCAGTCTCCTCTTTCTTTTTCTCCACCTTCTTCTTCATCCATTTGACTCGCATACAGGGTGATTAACATAGTGTTACCGGCACTTTCTGAGCTCATTGTACTAGCAAAAATAATGAAAAGAGTTCATAAGAACATAGGTCCGGAAATGTTTCGTTACCGAGTTATACAGAGTGAAAGATTTCGCCCAAAATCTTACGAAAATGATGGAATTTCAAATTGAATGTTTGTAACGTTCGATTGAAACATAATAAATTGTAAATGAATCATACTGTGGTATAATGCGAATTAAGTTGTTAATTCTGTATTTAAAAGGTAATTTTAACATTTACACTGTACTAAATCATTCAAACAATAAGAATTAAGATCATTGAGAAGAGCTACAGGAACAATTTGAAAGCGAGCTGCTAAGTGCATTGAAGTACAAGGACAGATTTTCAAAAATGTACTTGAAACTTTGAATCTATTTTACTTCAATTTACTTCTAACTACAGTATTTTGAAGTACTACTGTATTGTTTTGTTATTTTATTGCGTATTAATCAACGGAACAAACATTCAATGTTGAAATTCCATCATTTTCGTAAGTGTTTGTAGCCTAATAAAATTCATTTTCATCAACTATTATTTGTTTCTCATTGACATAATTTACATGATATTTTCGAGAATTGAATTTTCTACAAGTTTTGCTTCAAAAGTTTGTGTGGTATTTCTTATTTAACAAAGCTGACGTACGTCAAACACAAAAGTGTTTTCTCGACCTCTATTTTTCATGTTTAGTGAAATATCACAAAAACTAAGAGAGATGCGGTTCTGAAACCTGTTGTATTCAATTTTTCAGGTTGAAAACCATAAGAATCAACTGAATTAGACTCTTAATTTACCTTCCCAGGATTCCAGCAAGTCTTCCTTTCTCTCATTTTGGGCGAAATCTTCCACTCTGTATAACTCGGTAACGAAGCATTTCCGGATCTATGTTCATAATATTTTGTGTTCATAATATTATGTTCATATTATGAACTTTTATATCATTATTTTTGCTAGTACAATGTGCTCAGAAAGCGCTGGTAACACAATGTGAATCTCTATCTATGAAAGGATGATACCCTGACTCACTCATCAACGCAGAGCCAAAACTACTAGGCCTATGAACTTGAAATTTCGTATGAACAATCCTTATAGGATTTCACCGTGCAATAAGAAAGGATTTTTCAAAATTCGCAATTTTAGGGGTGTTTTTAGGGGGTTAAAGTTTTGCCTATGCAAAGCACGGGTACATGGCTAGCTAGCTTACTGGGATCTTTTAATCATTTATGGAAAATAATTTGAAATTTTTCGATCTGCTGTACACGCTGTTTCGATGAACAAGCTGTTTGTGTGTTTTGCAAATCATCATTCACCTAACCTACTGAACTTGCCGGCCAAACAGCTTAAAGGAACAGCTGATAGAAGTCAACAGTTTTTAATCATATGGCAGGCCCTTAGCGGCGTTATTTACGCTGTCTGGAATGCAAAAACTTTGCATGTAGGATACCGTTCAGTCGGAGCCTTGCAGTATGTAGGAAACATATGACTGGGTATGATGAAATGTAATTATGCCGGGTTGATGTCATCTGTTAACCAATGCAGCTAGAAATTTGAAATGTATTCTCAGTAGGAGGTGGCGAATAATAAAATAAGAAACCTAGCTTCTACCCTAATAGTCGTGGAAGGTTTAAATTTGAAATGTTCATTGAGAGGTGGTGAGTAAGGTCTTACTGTGTAAGAAAACAACGAAGGAGGCCTCTCTGATCAGCTGGAAGAGCCCTAGGACTAACTTCTTCCCTAATAGTCCAAGAAGGTTGAAATTTGAAATGTAACCTCAGTGGGAGGTGACAAATAATAAAATCAAGATTTTTTTATGAGAAAGCAGCAACGCGCGTCGGGCCAGCTAGTCACCCTATATGCTGCATCCAATTCATTTTTTTTATCACATGGAGCGCTAGAGCTTTCGTTATAGATGCCTCTCTCTACAAGACGCTCATTAATAAGATATAAGTGCTGTTCTAAAGAAGTTCAATAGTATTAGGAATTGATATTTTAGTCGAAAGGCTTAGAAGTTTAGATGAAGGGGACAGTCAGTGTTGTCCTTGTCACTTTCACCCAAGCATGACGCAACATCTAGACGGTTTGGTAGCAAGGTAACAGTAATCTAGAACTTCTGGTTTTCAGGCCATTTTGTCGGTTAATGAGTTAATCCGATACGTTTCGTTTCATCAGTGAATTTTTTTATCAATTCTAGTGCAGCAATTTCGTCTGAGAAATTAAATGCAGTAATGCCGACTTGTTCCTCTATTAATCTATCTGTTTTGTGTCAAGTGTGATTTTCATTACCCAGTCTTTTGGGAAGGGATAGCCGAGTGCCGTAGCAGGTATCTGTTCAATCAGAGATAAGCTACGAAACTCCCAGGCGCTCTTTGTAAGGGTGACCGATTGGATTTGCCAGCAAAAAAAACTCTGTTCTCTGCTGTAAAATCACTTCCCGGTGGTTCGGAACCCACCTAAAAAACTGTAAGTCCAACTCATCAATCACCATCATCCAATTCATTACCCACGCACAGGTCTCAGACCTATGTGGGCTTTACTCTCAAAAAAAAAAAAATAGTAAATTTGAATATTGTAATTTGTGTAGTAGGAGTGAATTGAAAAGTAAAGTGATTTCTCACGCTATTTATATAGAGGTAATGTCATCCTTAACTGAATACTGATGTTCGGCATGAGTTCATATCATCATCTTCATGGTGCTTAATTGAAAGGAAGTATTAAAATCGGCAGATAAATAAAAGGGAAAGCCTATAGCGGTAGCAAAGGTTGTATCTTATGAAATTTAGTCCAATAACTCTTTCGTTTTCTCCTCCTCCTATTCCTCCCCATCCTTCTCCTCCTCCTCCTCCTCCTCCTCCTCCTCCTCCTCCTCCTCTTCCGCATCCTTCTGCCCTCATCTTCCTCCTTCTCTGCTTCTTCTTCTCCCCTTCTCAATTACTTATCACATTCTTCGCCTCAATTTCCTTTTCTTTTCATTCTTACTAACATCCCACTCTTTCTACTCTAACTTCTCCACAACCACAGCCTTCTCGGTCATCTTCTTCTCTTCCCTTCTCATTCTTTCAATTCTAATTCTTCCCCCCTTTTTTCGTTCCTTTTTATCTTTCTCTTTATCCAATTCTTCTCTATTTTCCTCTCTATCCGCTTCTCTCTCTTCATCTTCCTCCTACTCTTCTTTATCTTCATCTTTACTCTTCTTTACCTTGGTAAAGTGGTAGAGTGGACATTACTGTCCAAACTTCGCCACGTCAACAAATAAAAAAGTCTTTCTATTCTATCTTCATCTTCTCTATTATATTTTTCTTTTCATTATAATTTCCTTTTTAATCTCTCCTTCATTTTCTTCTTATTTTTCTTTATCTTTTTCCTTTCTTATTCTAGTTCATCTCGTTATCCTTCTTGTTATTCCACTTCTTTATTTTTCTCTTTATGTTCTTCTTCTCTCAAGAATTCAAGTTCTTTGCAACCCCGAAAAACAAGATCATGTTCTCTTCCTATATTTGCAGCGAATCTATTAGTTTCTATCAACCCTATTTTTCTATTGATCGGTGTTATTTAAATTTTCAATTTCGACTTCTTTTACTATTCTTTACTTCTTTTATTTCCCTCGTTTTATCATATTTTCTGTTCTCCTTATATTTTCGCTTCTCTCTCTTCATCTTCCTCCTACTCTTCTTTATCTTAATCTTCTCTATTATATTATTTTTCTTTTCATTATTCTTTTCCTTTTTTTAATCTCTCCTTCATTTTGTTATTTTTCTTTTTTTCTTTTCTTTCTTTTTTGTTCTACTTCATCTCGTTACCCTCCTTGTTATTCCTCTTTTTTTTTTCTTTTTATATTCTTCTTTTCTCAAGAATTCAAGTTCTTTGCAACCCTGAAAAACATGATAATTATCTCTACCCATAATTTATATTAATCTATTAATTTCTGTCAACCCTATTTCTAATGATCGGTGTTATTTAAATTTTCAATTTCGACTTCTTTTATTATTCTTTACTTCCTTAATTTCCCTCGTTTTATTATATTTTCTGTTCTCCTTCTTTTCCACCTCATTATTTTCCTGATTTTTCCCTTGTTCTTTTCTAATCAATTCTTCTTCTTAGCAATAATTTTTTAAACTGTCAACAAATATACTATATTCTTATCTCATAGTTCCTTACAACTCCTATTAGAACTATATCTATCTCTATATCGATCGATGTTATTTTTACATTCAATTTTATTATCATGTTAACTGAAAACAAACTTTTTTCAATCACTGTTTCAAACTTCTGAATAGTACAACTGTGCTTTTATAATTTTAATTCAATCAAACAACACAGGAAACAAATATCACCAGCCACAAAAAAAACTTCTCATAGAATTGTCCGTTTAATTTCCAAATAATGTTATCTCTCTCTCCCTTCCAGTCTCACTGTGTCCCCCTTCTCGTGCTCTCTCGCTCTCACACTCAAACTCTCTTTCTTACTCTCTCTCTCACTCTCTCTCTCTCTCTCTCTCTCTCTCTCTCTCTCTCTCTCTCTGTTTGAGATATCCATCAAAGTCTCACGCTAATAAACGTTGTCTGTCTCTACTAGTCAAACAAAAGGGCCTTACCTCGTTCACATTGCGACTGGCCACATTTTGCAAGCTATTCGTCGCAAGATCTTTGCTGACACATTGTATAGTTTTGCAATTGAAACGTTACCGCGCGCCACAAATTACAGATATTTAATGCAACCTACCAGCTCTATAAAGGCTTGGGAAAATTCGGAACCTATCACAAAGAAATACAACTGCCTGATTGGACGGTACAAGCTCTTCAAACAACTGTAATTAGTTGTATCCTTGGTCGTGGAACCTTCTATTGAGCTATGAAATGGTTTACAGACTTTTCAAATGAAAGTTTACTATAGTGTCTTTATTGTTTATTTATAGTTTACTAAGTGTCTTTATTGTTCTCAATTCATGAATTTTTTATAAGTAAATGAATGAAAAATCTTGAACTTTAAATAAAAATTTCTTGAATAAATAATAGAATTCTAAGTAAGTTTTGTTTTGTAACTTTTTATGATAAATTTAACGAGTTGCAGTCAATTTTAATAGAGAATAAATATTTATTCACGTATTTTTACTCATTACGATTCGAAAACGTTTCAGCCTACGTGAGTAAACATCCTAAACATCATCACTCAACAAAATTACTTCACATTCAACAATAAATTTTACTCACAACCTGATGGATTGTCAATGGGGTCACCAATATCCAGCATATTTGCTGAGATCTATCTCCAACACTGCGAAAAAAAAGAAAAAAAAAGAGAAAAAAAAACATTTGACTGCAAGTCGTTTAATTCACTTGAAAAGTTCGTCATGGAACAAGAAATCCAGGAATTTATTTATTTATTCATTCTCTACTAAAATTGACTGCGTCTTTGATTTTGAAAATTTTTTTAAAAACAAAACTCTCTTACAATTCAATTATTAGCCTCTAATAATAATTTATTATTACGCCTCAATGGTAATCGCAATGTCTTTTGGTCCCTCTTACATCTCCACATTTTTCTATCAATCAAGATTTTTATTAGAAACGTCTTCAAATTGAAAGTTCAAGGTTGTGTCTATCTGAAGGTCTTTTAAACCTGAGAAATTTTTTCTTAACCTGTTCCTGTAACAAAACTTGAATAAATTATTAAGGATAAGATAAATTATTCATTTGAAGACGTCTTATTCATGTATCATGATTATGATATCTGATATGACAGTTATTTTTAAAAGTAATAGTTTTCAAGTTCTTATTAAGCTTCATAATACAAGTTGTCTATAAGAATCTTTATAGTACTCTAACATAACTACTACCAGTAGATGTTATTTATACTGCGAGTGAATATTTAAAAAACAAGAATAAGTTATATTCGCAAGTGAATGCAACATAATGTCGTTTTGCTAAGATAAAAGCGGAGATAACTTCTAGACGCTTTTTTCTTGTAGAATCACTAAAATCTACAGGCAATCAGGATTCCCTTGTCATTCAAATTTTTGGCGGATCTTTCAAACTTTCAAGGTTGATGGAAATCCGTGTTTTTGTCATTTTTAAAACTTGTGAATAAATTACTAGTTTTTAAATTTTGCATATATATCAGACCAAGAACAAACTGTCTATTTTTAAACAGGAAATTGGTTTTAATACTTAGTTAATTACTCTTTTGTTCAATGGTTCTTTGAATATTCTGTGATATCTTTTTTTTAAATGCACACCCAGATTTTTATTTATTGATTTTGTTAAGATAATGGTAATGTTGAGGTAAGGATAATGGTCATGGTAAGATAAGAATAGTGTAGCTATCTTCATAATTATTTTGTCATGACATTGTGTGTGTTGTTTTATTTTTATTGATCTATTTTGTTTTTAGGTATATAGCATTTAAATTCTGGCATTTATGTATAGAGTATCAGTGTATCACTTTTCAGCTTATTTCAGTTTAATATTTTAATCTATATAATATATTCACTGGAGCTAACCTCAAGGTTTTCTACCATCATAACGGTAAAATATTAATATAAATAATAGAATCATTCCTCCATAAACTTATAAAGAAAAAACTTTTAGAAGAAAAAAATGAGAAATTCTTATGAACGGTAAATAATATTATAAAGTTACCGTCTAGGACATATCTAATAATAGAACTGCAAATACCAATAGCTATCACTAGTATAAAATTACCAATTTCAGTGCAACCTTAACCTTTGACCACCCCCCTCACCAATTCAAGTACTTATCCATGTATTTACTGTTTATAAATATAATAATATTACAGAAAAAAATACGTTCACTATTATAGTTTTCACTAATAGTTGATTTCCACGAAATCTTGCAGCTTGAGATGTTTCCTTAGCAAATCTGTAATATTTTTGGATGCTTCCAATATTAAACATTGAAATAAATATTTTAACAGGTTGCTAGAACTACACCTAAAATGACTATTTAAAATGACTAAGAAATTCAGGATATGCTTATGAATTAGTGTTAATTATTTATACTTTCAAAGTTAGCATTAGCATATATTGTTAAAAGTATTATTAAGTAATTAAGTAAAATGGGTATTCAAAAAAATATAATTTCTGAGGCTACAAATTGGTTTTTTCTTGTTCTGTCTACAATGTCTACTCTCTTATTTACTCTCTTTACTCTGTCTACTCTCTGTATTTAGAGAAATTTTAGAGCAATTTCATTACACTAAAATTGTTTACAATGATTGTCTTAAATGCCTAGTAATAGTCTGTTTTCCGCCAGTACCCTATTTAACACAATCTGTTAGTTATCTTAAAATAATCATAAAACGTTGCTACTGAGAAAAAATGCTCTGGTGTGATGTGGACGTGAACATTTCGTCTTTATTTCGACATCAAAGTACTTTTTCCAGTTAAATTTATTTGTGGGAAGAGAATGGAACCATATCACCGTCATAAAAATTCTTCAAAACCATCTTGTCTTTGAGCAGGTGACGAGCCAATAACTCTGTGATATAAGAACAAAATTATAATGTAAATTATATGCATTCGTAACAATTAGACAACGAAATTTATTCAGTCCATGCATTTGGGAGGTGTGATACCAGTGTCATGTCCCCATTCTATTATAAATCACCGTTACATAACACTAGTGACATACCTGCTACATTGTTATGTAAGAGAATAATTTGGACCCATCAGTGATCCGCACGACAGTCGAGTGTTACGGTGACATGGACGTCTCTGTTATAGCAGTTGCGAAATTTGATTGAGAACGGTCTGGTCTGTCTGTAATCGTAACTAGAATAATTTATGCTAATATTGGACCAGAAGTGATAAATAACTCATCCTAACTCATAAAACGTCTGTCTTACAGTTGCGAAATTCGATTAAGAATGGTCTGTGATTGTAACTAGGATAATAATTCATGCTAATAATGGGTCAGAAGTGGTAAATAACGTATAGTTATGGGTAACTATGATTTTTACTATTATTATTTGCGATGACTGTGATGATGTATAGCGCGAGTATATTTGAGATTTTTGCGTTGAATTATAATGATTGAATCTAGCAGTCATAAGGGCAACTGTGAAAATATACTTACATATTAGACATATAGAAAGTAGGAACATATTAGACATAGATAATACATATTACACAGATAAACATAATTAAAAATAGATAAATTAGATATGAATAGATAAAATAATCTAGTTTTCTCTGCGGTCTTCTATGCATATTGAAGTAATAATTGTTTTTAAAGATTTTTATTCATTTATATACTCTTAAAAACTCACAGAACAGTACATGAAGAGCCTCAATGAAATAAAATAATACTTATAATTTTTTTCATTTATTTTATTTTCAATATTCACAGAAAAAGATAAAATAATTTAAATTGTTATAAATATCAATTTTTAGATACGAACTTTAATATTTTCAAGAAATTCTAGCAGTATTCAATATGATTGTTTTTTACTACAGAATATCGAATTAAATTTGATATGAATAAATGAAATAATATATTGGGAGACAACAATATAAGATTTTTTAAAATAATTATTGTATATTTCAGATAATTTAATAATTCAAGATGATGATAATATAGTTTCTATGAATTTTTAAGATCTTGTACGTTTGTTCTTGGAGAAGAAGCCCACATATGTCTGAGACTTGTGCGTGAGTAATGAGTTAGATGATAATGATGATGATACAGGGTAAGTCTTCTGCTGTAAAATCACTTCCCGGTGGTTCGGAACCCACCTAAAAACTGTAGGTCCAATTCATCAATCACCATCGTCCAATTCATCAATCACCATCTTCCAATTCATTACCCACGCATAGGTCTCAGACCTATGTTTGCTTCATCATCTGTAAAAAAGTCTTTCCCTGCACATATAAAGCTTTTAATTTTTTTCTATTTACGTGGTGATACTAGAGAGTAGGGAAAATAGAAAACAAATAAGAGAAAACAAATAATAGAAAATAAATAGAAAACTTGTACTTACCAATTTTTGAGTAATGGCTAGGAAGACAGTGTCCAAGTATGGGCAGGACGTTTCTAAAAAAAATACAAATTTACCTTTATTGTCATTTTTGTAAAATTTAATGTCAAATGAAAAAACCATGATCCATGAAGGATGGCTTGCAGAAACAGGCCAAACCCCTAAAATAGAAACTTCGTATTTGATGATCCATGTGAGAGCGTTTTTTTTACTTATTCAAATTTATATTTTTACTGAATATCAGTAAATATTGGAAAAAAATAATTATCTGAACTAAATCATTACCTCTTACTATTGCTACTCCATTAACTAGCATCTTATGGATAATGTATCCAGTTCTTGATTTTAAAGATTGAGGAGCCGGAATTGTGACCTACCGGGAATTACGACCCCTCCCTCCACTCCCCTCCGAAAAAAGTTTAAAAAAGTATTAGGTAAAAAATAAACACTTCAATGAAGTCAAACTTGTTTTTGAACAGAATGAAAAGCGGTAAGTTTTAAACAATACAGCTTACTGCATTACTAATTGTTCAAGTGATATTTCTTAGAATATAGTCCAAAACTTCAACATGCTTACGTAGGGGACGCACTTCCGGTAAGCATCGAGCTTTATTTTTATACTTTACTAGCTGGCCCGACGCGCATTGCTGCGTTCTCATAAAAATTCTCCTTGATTTTATTATTCGCCACCTCCCGCTGAGGTTACATTTAAAATTAGGAAAGAAGTTAGTCCTAGGGTTCTTCCAGCAGATCATAGAGGCTTCGTTGTTTTCTTAATCACCACCTCTGAATGAAGAAACATTTCAAATTTAAAGCTCCTACAACTATAAGGGTAGAAGCTAGGTTTTTGATTTTATTATTCGCCACCTCCCGCTGAGGCTGCATTTCAAATTTCTAGCTGCATTGGTTAACAGATGTCATCAACCCAGTACAATTACATTTCATCATACCCAGTCGTATGTTTCCTACATACTGCAAGGCTCCGAGTGCACGGTAGCCTACATGCAAAGTGCAAAGTCTTTTGCTGTTCAAAGACAGTGTAAATAACGCCGCTAAGGAGCCTGCCATATGATTGAAAACTGTTGACTTCTATCAGCTGTTCCTTTAAGCTGTTTGGCCGGCAAGTTCAGTAGGTTAGGTCTATAAAATGGATTAATTAATAATAATTATTAGCTCCCCTATTAAAATTTAATGGTCATAAACCATCCCCAATATTCACACAACATATTCCCAAAGTTTCATGCTGATCTGTCAAGTAGTTTTGAAGTCTATAGGGAACATACATACAGACAGACATTCATTTTTATATATATAGATAAATAAATTGCGAACTAATTTGTATCAGTAACAATTTTGTGTCAGTTTAATACTAAATGTCCGTAATCAGGTTTGTAGTTAACTCACTGCAAAAAATATTTTCCCCCGAATTTTAAATTTTTTTCCTAGTGGCGGTATTTTTATTTTTCAGAAAGAGAGGTAACAGAACGCCGTTCCGCCGCAAATCAAGCACTGAATATCTCTTTCACTTGAAATAATGTAGTACATCGTTGCATGATTGTTTTAATGTTTAATTTGTGTTTATAATGTTTCTACATCATCTACATAAAATCCACTTACATTCTCAATCTAGATCGTTACTTTTATCCACAACTCGAAGCCCTCTATCTCCATATTTAATTAATATTTACATTTATTTATTTAGGACTAAATACAATAATCATTTTAATTAGGGAAGTAATAGCCGCGAGATGTAGCAGGTATCTGTTCAATCAGAAGCTGCGTTCTCGTAGGACCTGTTTGTAACGGTGACCGATTAGATTGGCCAACAAAAAAGACACTGTTCTCTGCTGTAAAATCACTTCCCGGTGGTTCGGAACCCACCTTAAACTCTAGGTCCAACTCATCAATCACCATCATCCAACTCATTACCCATGCACAGGTCTCAGAGACCTATGTGAGCTTCATCATAAAAAAAAATGGTGGAACAACCGAGACTAGTATCTCACTATTTTGATGATTAATTATCAATCTATTTTGATTTAAATGATTATCTTATGATGGAGAAAAGTTGAAAGTTTAGCTACACATGTTAATGCAGCTATTAATACTCTATTGATCAAGTAGGCAAATTTAAGTTTATTTTGAAAAATTAGCACTTTACATTTATAAAAAAAAAACAATTATTCATTCTTATTAAAAATAATATACTTTTTCTAATTTATTATAGATAAGAATAGTAAATAAATAGGCTACTAGAAATCAATTCAATTATAAAAATACTATTCAATAAATTTGATCAAATAAAATTCCTATGCTACTAAAATGGAACCTAAATTTGATTCATCTAGCAACTTTGTACTCTATCATTGTCATTGATCATCTTATCCAAATCTAAAACAATCTAAGTTGGGAATTCAGGTTATTAAATTTAAAAGTCACTATCTTGGAGCAATACTGTTCATCATCATGCACTTTTGTTTCAATTCATTGACTTTTGAGGTTAGAAAGTCCCGTTCTCCACAATAATTCCAACTTCCTAAAGTGCCATACGTCACCGACAGAATCAAATTAATTGTCATGTTTGTCAATAATTGTATTGTAATTGCTATTAAAACCATTCGCTCCTTCATCAGCATTCACTCTGCTAGAGTGCCAGCAATTCCGCGTTCTCATGTTGGCTGTGAGATTTCTAATTAAGATCTGTCATTCTAGGTAATCATTGCGATAATTGCATGTGAAAGTTTAGAGGATTTGCAATAATCATTATTATGAAATCTTGTCTTGAATATTTGATCTGTACCTTGCGAGCCATCTCGTGGGACGTTTATTCAGTAGATACAGGCAGCATGCGTCTTGCCGCATTTTTTTATTGTAGATTACATCTTGGAGACTCCAGTTAAGGAGTATAAGACAAGTCAGATCAACAATTGAATCGGCCTGAGGAGAAAATCAGTGTTTTACAGGGGAGAGAAAAAACTGAATGCAGATAAAACTATTGGTTATTATAACATCCTGTTTCTCGTATAAGAGAATGCTGACATGGTCCCTTTCAACACCATTTGATGTACTCCACAGTAAATGACGTATTACGACCATAAAAAAATTGGAAATTTTGACACGTTCCCTTTCTCCTCAGGCCGATTCAATTATACTATCTTATACACTAGTTATCATAATATTATTACTAGCCTATATCAATTAAATGAGGTGAGGCTTAATTTTGATATGAAAGGAACTCTTGCACACTATAAAAAGCTTTATCAATTAAATATTTTTTCAATTGATTTTAAAACATCCCTTTATTTTTAAGACTCTTTAAAAACTGCGTTAGCTTGTTGTAGAGTTTCCTACCAATATAACTAGGTTTTTGTTTGAATAAGCTTCTATTGTGACTCTCCAAGTGATAATCTCCTCGGCTTCTTGTATTATAATCGTGTACGTTAAGATTTTGGTTAATATCACTATTCATATGTATTATCTTGCTGTGCAGAGCTGACCTTTTTTGAGTCGCGGCGGACGCGTTTCGAACTGTGTCGTTCTTCTTCGGCGCTTGGTTGCAGACTTGGTTGCGACTACATCATTCTACAACGTGTTTTTGATTTAACG
Organism: Conomelus anceps; assembly: GCA_948455865.1. Classification (NCBI taxonomy): domain Eukaryota; kingdom Metazoa; phylum Arthropoda; class Insecta; order Hemiptera; family Delphacidae; genus Conomelus; species Conomelus anceps. The sequence goes on along the minus strand of OX418227.1, from coordinate 31,817,072 downwards.
ATATTGGGTAAGCTGATTCACACTAAGAATAGCGAATTGGTATGCAATGATAAACTATGAGGAGGAATTTGTAATGATTGTTGCTGCAATAGGAGAGGAATTAATATTCAGTTTCAGGATTAGAAATTTAATATACTCTTGCCAAGGGTTGATCAAAATATAGAGTATGTATAATAGAGTAAATTTAATATTAAACTATTTTTAACCGCTTTCAGTGGCGGATTTACGGGGGGGGGGGGGCTTTTGGGCTGAAGCCCCCCCCAAAACCTCCAAAAAGTTTTTTGGAAGTGTAACTTTTTTACCAATATAATCAGTTTGAAGCTCGTAAAATATTCATTAGCAAGAACTACCTAATTCCACTGCTTAGTCTTTAATTGTATGAAATCCGTCAACTTTTTAATACTGTATAATGTCTTAGTTCTATCCACATTGCCTGCAACCAATCAACTCAGTGTTTAGATTTTTGTACTTGCTGAATAGAAACAGTAGTGTAACATAAAATTGCAGTAATTGAATCACGACAGTACCAACATTCTTTTAATGAAAATTAATGAGGAACTACATTAACATATCAACCAATGTTTTTGTTTAACATTCTATCACAGTGGTCGGCAAACCAGTGATCACCAGCTACTGATATAGGTTATATCTTGGACAAATTTCAGATACAACGCTTGCATTGGGTTTACTTATATGTAATATGGATCTAATAGCATTTTAACTGATTTCTCAGATTATACAAACATTTTCTGGGGGAGTAACTTCAGATCCCATATTTCTATAAGAGAAAAACTAATCGTCAGATAAAAACTTTAGAAAAGGATGTTTTTTTACAGTGTGGAATTCACACAAAGTTTATCTATTAAAACTAGATGAAACATTATAATTAATTGAAAAATTTGTAACTAATTAAAGCTCCCAAAATGATTTTCATTCTTAAAAATTGAATAATATAACCATAATACTATGTTCCTTGACAAACTGCTGAACACACCAGATTCAGCCATAATTCAATCAAAATTTTCCAATAAATTTAAATTAATTTTGTCGCTAATACGGTTCAAACACTAGTAAAGCTATTTTTTATTTACCAATAATATGAATAGTTATAGTTCGGGTATGATTAATTATGAAAAATTCAAAAGCTTTCACAATACTCCTTGTATTCTGTACACCTCTAAAGGACTGACAATAATATAACTATCTTTAACGTTAAATAGATGACAGGCTTGGTCTATGTCATTTTTAGCATAGTGTTGAAAGTTTGATCAATTGTCTTAATGTCGGTAGAGCAAATTAATTAGGTTTCAAGTAATAATATATATTTCTTTTGTAGATTACGTCTTGGAGACTCCAGTTATGGAGTATAAGACAAGTCAGATTAACAGTTATACTATCTTATACACTAGTTACCATAATTACTATATTAATTAGTTTAGGTGAGGCTCAAATTTGATTTGAAAGGAACTCTTGTACACTATAAAATTCTTTTTCAACTAAATCTAATAAGGATCTAAGTGATTTATTAACATAAAACTGCGAAGTTTAGTCGAAAATCTGACCACTCTTCAGCTTAATTTCAGTACGGTATGTGAGAAATGGAAATAAAAAATGAAAGATAAGAAAATGAAGGAAAATCTTTTAGAATACGTAGAATACATATTTCAATCAATCTCAAAGTGCGAGAGATGGGAAAGATAAAAGTATAGGTAAAACAAAACGAAGAGAGATAAAGAAGATGGTAAGAGATCTAGAATCTAGTATGAATTATAATAAACCTAAAATTAAGTCACTCAATTTTTTTGAATATTGTTGCAAAATGAAAATGATATATAAGGTATAAGGTATCGGTCAAACTGAAATAGCAAACCTCCCACTTTCCCCATTACAAAAGCTTTCCTTTTAAAGAATGTGTCGTGCCCATACAGTTTATGAATTATTTAAGTAGGCAGTTGCTACCAACTTTTTGCAGGACTGAAACTTGTTCGATTGAAAGGTTGAGATGTTTCAACAGTGTTCCTGTTCGTGGGAATATTGAAAAGTTTAACAGGTATCTGTAGTTGGAAAAATATTGCTGGCAATCCCACAATATTTCGGCCATCATCTATTGGCACATCGCGCTATAAAATTCGTTCAAATTGTCTGGTTTTCCTGACAGAATGATGTCAGACCTGGAAATGTCAAGGCTCCCTTTGATGCAGCGGTGTCATCCCGATCTACAGTTTTTCTTTTTATTTTATTTAAAAAAATGAAAATATCAATAATCTCATCACGATTTCAGCTTCGCCTTCTCAACAAGTCTCTTACGTAAGTTGATCCAAAGTTGTGTGGTAGAAATATAATTTTTCAAGTGACTTATAGGAGTAATCGAGGTTTCATAACTTTATTACCTGCTACCCACGTTCTCATGATGTTAGGTTGCTGTATTATAATGTCAATATTATTTCGATTGGAATACAAATTGTGGAATTCAAAATTCTATAATGCAATATTGTATCTACTGGTTTTTTGTTGTGATGTAATGAATGACATAATCAGAAATGATGATTTTATTATATTGTTACGGGGTCTAATAGCTAAAATAAGGCTGGCAACACTGAAGTTCACACTTGCACTTTATTTACACAAATTAATTGTAAGTTCAATTAATTAAATAAAAGCAGATCATCAAATGACAAGCTAATACTTATTTTCAGTAATTATTTACAAGAATTAATGAATAAGTAATTACAGGCTGATCAATAATAAAAGAAACAAGAGTCAAATTAACTGTACAATAATGCAGAAAGAAAATTGTAAAAAGAGCAACTATCACTTACAAAAACACAGTCCAATTCGTTATTTGACAGTCCCAAATAATATCACTTAACACAACGTCTTTAAACTATTAGTAAGCTGCATAAACAGTAAACACTTGTCTCTGCACTTGACACTTTCTAAAGACTGAATAAAGCACTGTTTACTACACTGGCACTGGATTGTCTCTCTCCCGAGATCTGTAATACAATCTGTCACACGGGTCTGTAAAACTAAACTCACTGGTTCACGTGGACTCCTTTATATAGCTGTTGTAGTTGTATAATTCCAAGAATTGGAGCTCACCAGACACTTCGAAAATCTTCAAGAAAGCTTAGAATAGACCTCGATCGTTCAAGAAGAATGTAGAATTGACGAGAAGATCAATTGAGTGAGAGAGTTGCAGACTTGAAGAATAGGAATGAGAAAGACATTTAACGAGTGTGAACGAAAAGAATCAAATTGCAGCTGCGTCTGTCCATGGAAACAATGGAATTATATAAATAGAACAAGTGCGCGATTAACTGCTTGTTTGCTTTTGACTGTGATAAGATACAGCTCTGGCTGGCTTCGTTTCCTGCCGCCTTGGGTTCGAATCTCATTCAGCCATGAATGTTTCTCATCATTCACCCATTCACCTCATTACCCATGCACAAGTTTCCAGACTCATGTGGACATTATCCGCAATAAAAAAAGTATAAATATTTCTCCCAATTTGCTCTCTCAAGAAAGATTTACGACTTATATTACTAATCACAAAAAATAATGATGCACTGCATGAACCGGAAGTATTGGACAATAATAAATGATGATCGATAAAAAAATACAAAAAAATAGCAAAAAGTAATCATTTTACCTAATAGGAATTCTATTGAAGCAAAACAACTAACGGAAACTAGTTAGCAACTTCAACTATTCTAACAAAGGTACGACAAGATGGCACAAAATACGGTTCTGGTTGAAAGTTTTTTAAACATTTTTTCCGCGTGGCTAGATGCTTGTTAATTTGTTTGCTCTGACATTTCTCTTGTTTTTCCGGAAGCTGAAACCGGAAAATTGCTGTCTTGTAATGAGGAGTGTTTTTCCGAGGTGTTGTGTACTGTCCTTACTATGGTACCGTACCGTAGTTCGTGCCCAAGTGGCTGTGAATATTTTTTATTGAGTCTATCGTTCAAAAAGAGAAGTGCATTTTTCCCGAGATTAATATTTCTCTCTTACAACAACGTACAAAAAATTCCAGAATGTTTTAGGAAAATTGTTTGAAAATTACGGTATGTAAAGCTTTGTACGTTTCGCTAGGGAAGTGATAGCCGCGTGCCGTAGCAGGTATCTGTTCAACCAGTTAGAGATAAGCTACGTTCTCGTAGATCTTGTTTGTAACGGTGACCGATTAGATTGGCCAGCAAAAAAGACACTGTTCTCTGCTGTAAAATCACTTCCCGGTGGTTCGGAACCCACCTAAAACTGTAGGTCCAACTCATCAATCACCATCATCCAACTCATTACCCACGCACAGGTCTCAGACCTATGTGGGCTTCATCCTTCGAAAAACAATTATTAGCTTTTTTGCTGAAAGATTATGTTTGGCCAGTCAACTGACTATATTAGTACAGTGCATATGAAGAGTACAAGTCATGATTTCATCATGATATTTATATTGAACATGATAACATTTCCCCCCAGCTTTAATACAGGCTAGCACTACACTTATTAGGTTTCTACATAATATCTGTTTATGCCATAAATGAAAATTTCTTTGTAAATTCAAAATTTACTTCTATCATTCTCAATATATCTGTATTACCTAGAACACTACTCCAGGATAACAATTGTCATTTTCCATTTTCGTAGTAGTGTGATTTCCAAGTAAAAAAAAATATTATATTTAATATACAGTAAAACCTGTCACATCCTGTGAAACAATTTAAACTAAGAGTAATTTTCTGTCCATCATTAAAACCTTCATTGAATTTCTCTCATCTACACACTTGAAACTGAAGGGATGCATTTCGTTTCTGGGGATATAAGCTTCATCAGCCAATCACCAGGGTCTATGTTTTATTGTAGTTGAATTGATCGGCCGTTATTTGTATTTAAAAAAATTGCATTGGATTTGAATTGTGTCTAATCGATTCTGTTCTTTTGAAGGTGTTCAAATGTAATAAAAACTTAAAAACACTTTTTAGTGGAAATTGTGACTTACGTTATGGCGTGACGGCTGTTTCAATCTGATGTTAAGAGCATCGTCACACGACCCACAGTACCCTCAAACTCATGCCTTGAATCAGTGTACAGTAGAAACAATTAGTCTGGGCGCGTGGCTCTGGTTACACTACTAGCCGTCCTGTAAAAGTTGACTAGTTGACCTTGAAGACATCTGCAGCGTCGCACAGGCCATATGTTTTTAGAAATGAGCGATAAACACTACCCTCTCCACCCCGCGCCATGGCTGAATACCAAACGGCCGCGCGCCCAGACTAATTGTTTCTACTGTACTGTGGGTCGTCTGACGATGCTCTTAACATTAGAGTGAAACGGCCGTCACGCCATAACGTGAGTCACAATTTCCACTTGAAAGTGTTTTCAAGTTTTTATTATATATTAGTGGAAACAAGATGGATCTCCAACATCGTAATTGTTCAAATGTGTGTAGTTTGAGTGGTTTTGAAGTTATTTTAGGTGTATTTGTTTTCTGTGTGAAATCTCCACTCTTTATAATAGTCCTGTGTACGTCTTCTTAGCTTGTGAACAATCTTGAACTTAAAAGTAAGAGAAAATCAACCTGAGACTTAGTGAAATCAGAATATGAATGTTTTTAGTCTCTCAGAAAAGAAGAGAAATAGTGTACTGTATTGATTTGCATCACAACGAGTTTCCTGTTCAGTTTTGTCAAATAGTGCTCTAGTTTCTTAAATGTAGTACTCTGTCCTAGGTTAGGAGTATCAATGGTAGTATTCTGTGTATAGCACCATTGAAGGGGTATGGTTGTTGGTCCTAACTGTACCCTGCTTATATGTGTATGAAGCTACTTTATATGTAAAAACGAATGATATTAACCAAAATCTTGATGTACATGATTATAATACAAGAAGCCGAGGAGATTATCACTTGGTGAGTCACAATAGTAGCTTATTCAAACAAAAACCTAGTTATATTTGTAGGAAACTCTACAAAAAGCTACCGCCGTTATTAAAGAGTCTTCAAAATATAGAAATATTTTAAAAACAATTGAAAAAATATTAAGTTGATAAAGCTTTTTATAGTGTACAAGAGTTCCTTTCACATCAAAATTAAGCCTCACCTCAACTAATCAATATAGTAATAAATTATGGTAACTAGTGTATACGATTGTATAATTATTGATCTGACTTGTCTTATACTCCTTAACTGGAGTCTCCAAAACGTAATCTACAAAAAGAAAATAGTACCGCTCTTTCACTCTCCTCCCATTCTCTTTCCCACCTCCTTCCAAAAATGACCGTACAGTTGTGCTCTCAGTCTGCCACTGACTGACTTGAGCTCCTTGACCCCTGGATCCATCCAAACGGCGAGAGCTAGAGTGACACTAATTGCATGGAATCGAGAGCCTAGAGCAGTGAAGACTATGTAAATTATTATAACTGGACCAGCTGCCAGAACAACTCTACAGATCTTTATTATGCAATCTTTTCAGCTCTCGCAACTTTGAACCTCAACTAGTTTTCACTATTATTATAAATCTTTTTGTACATTACGTCTTGGAGACTTCAGTTAAGGAGTATAAGACAAGCCAAATCAACAATTATTATACTTTTATACACTAGTTACCATAATTACTATATCAATTAGTTGAGGTGAGGCTTAATTTTGATATGAAAGGTACTATTGTACTCTATGAAAAGCTTTATCAAATAAATATTTTTTAAATATTTCTATATTTTTAAGACTCAAAAAACTGATGTAGCTTGTTGTAGAGTATCCTACCAATATAATTAGATTTTTGTTTGAATAAAGTACTATTGTGACTCACCAAGTGATAATCTCCTCGGCTTCTTGTATTATTTATTTTTTTTGTAGATTACGTCTTGGAGACTCCAGTTAAGGAGTATAAGACAAGTCAGATCAACAATAATTATTATACTCTTATACACTAGTTACCATAATTACTATATCAATTAGTTGAGGTGAGGCTTAATTTTGATGTGAAAGGAACTCTTGTACACTATAAAAAGCTTTATCAACTAAATATTCTTTCAATAGTTTTTTAAATCGTGTACGTCATGATTTTGGTTAATATCACTATTTTTTACATATAAAGTAGCTTCATATAAGCTGGGTACAGTTGGGAGACCAAGTCTCTTGAACAACGGCCTACATGAATCTAATCTATTTACTCTTTCCATACACCTAACTGCTTTCTTTTGTATTTTAAACACCCTAACAAGGTTTTGTTTTGATGAATTACCCCATACTAAATGGAAGACTGTTTAAAATACTGTAGTTATCATGAAATAAGTCTCCTTCATTAAGTTTTTCAACATCATTTAAAAGTATTCACTTCTTTAACCCGTTTTATCCCAAATTAATTTTTTTTTCAATCTGATGTTTTTTCAGTGAAAAATACTTAGTTTGGACCCCATTTAGTTCATTTTTGGGTCTCAATTGCAAATATGTATGATGAGTCACCAAAAAACAGGTGTGACCATATGGTAACGCTAGGATAATCCACAACCATTGACATACTTGATGTAACATACTTTATATACATGTAAATATTGAAAAAAATACACTCAGATACAATGTGCACACAGATTTATTCTTTTCAGTAGATTATTTTACAAACATGATAATTATTGTTGGAAATATTTAAAAAAATTTCAGTGAGTTACAGTATGGAAATCTGAAAAACACTCGATGCAGAGGCCAATATTGCACTTTTTGCACATTGTGCGACCCACTGAAGTGCAACCCTCACCTGCACATCTTCTTCTTTTTTTATCAGGAACCCCTACCACCAAATGGTCCATACCATCATACCTTATTTCATCAGACACTCTGTTGTCAGAGAGTGACCTTTTATTAGTGATAGGTCGACCTGGTCCTTTGCTTTTCTCTCCATATCTTGTAAGGTATGTCATCACAAGTTCTCTTCGAAATTCCAGTTGAGGCTGTAAATTTCCACTACCTCTACGCAGCTGCCAGGCATTGTGAACACACATCGATTAGCCAGGTGAGAATTGGCCAATACCATTTCTTACCTCTAATACTTATACGGTAATTAGCCACATTTTGATCCATGCGGTCTGTCCCCCCCATATTCTCATTATATTTTCCAAAAACTGCAGGATGGTCCACTAAAATATGTTTCTTCTCTGACTGTGAATACCGCTTCACTTTGGAGACAGGTTGGATCCCATATGAATTTGTTGCTATGGAAACAACACCATTGTCATGCCATCTGCATATCAATATCCCATCTTCCTTAGATATTGCATGCTCATAAAAACCACGCTTGTTATTTTTCATATTTGTTTTACTAATTAATGGGCAACAATTAGGCAAGCGGTTGTCCCGGATAGTTCCAATAGCAGTATACCCTATTTCAAAAAAATATCTCAACAAACGGAAACCAGTGAAGAGATTATCAAAATGAAATCTATATGGTAATTCAGATTTACAAGGTGGAAGGCTATCAATCAACTGCAAAAGTGGAGCCGCTGATTTCCCAAACAACAATTGGTAATCAGTTGGTATATCTCTGGATTTACCTTGATAAATATCAAAATTTATGAGATAGCCATTGGGAGCATTCAAAGACCACACTTTATATCCAAATCTAATCGGTTTCCTTCTTATGCATTGTTTACAGCCATGTCGACCAAAGTACTCAATCATGCTCTCATCATAGCTTAGATTTTGAGTAGGAACGAAATGTTTTACACAGTTTTTTTGTATACTTTTTATCAAGGGTCTCAATTTCCACAACTTATCAGGCAAATCAGGATTATTATTATTGGAGCAATGAAAAAACTGCATAATGGTTTCAAACTTATTCCTTCTCATGGCATTTACTATAAAATCTTGGTGCATATCCGGTTGGGAGTCCCAGTAATATCTCTTTCCATGCAATACATTATAGCCACTGAATATAAGTATTGCTAAAAAACACCTGATATTATTTTTTGTAATATTGGGATTGGGGGAATTTTTGAAAAGAGCATAATTTAGCGTCTCTTGTTCAAACATATCAATAAGATCCTCATCTAGGAACAGCTCAAATAGCTCCGAGGCAGAAAAATCTCTATACATTGAAAAATCTGAATCTGGAAATTCAGAACTAGTATTTTCAAAGTCACCTTTAACCCAAGTCTTCTTCTTGATAGGTATCTTTTTCTTCTTTAGTTTCAATTCATCCATGTATCCTTTCTTCAATTCCTTCAATGCATTTGCCTTTCTTATGGTGAAATCATCAGCACTGTCTGATTGACTTTGATTATCATCTTCAGGTATCACGACCTGTTCTTCTTCTTCTTCTTCATCATCATGATTAGAAACACTAATCTCAGCATTAGCAGAAAGTTGTTTTCCCGAGAGATTGTCTATGTGCCCCCCCATATCTTCTTCCGCTGAATCTTCATCAGTTAGTAACCCACTTTCAGGTAGAGCAATGTATAAACTCACTGCCCTATCATCTTCCTCATCATCAGCCTCAATGATGTCGAGGGCCTCCTGGAGTGTAAATCCAGGCCTGAAATAGAGATAAAGTTCTTTACATTCCATACTGGCAATAAGCATATTAGCTACTGCCAGTAGTAGTGGAATGTCCTAGCGTTACCATATGGTAACAGTGAAATGTAAGATTGATTTGTGAAGGCCAAATATGATAAAACTTATGAATAACAGTGAATACATCTTATTCCATTATTGTTTATTGTATCTAACCTGGAATAATTATTATTTTGGAAAAGTAACCTAAAATACTACTCACTCAAAGCGTAGAGACATGGCATACAGCAACAAACAAATCCAGTGGACAATCAATATAGATTTATGAAATTCACAGACACTTCTAACCTCAACAAACTACTAGAGATGATAAAACGGTTTGTCTAGCAGGGATTTGTCAGGTTTGCCAACTCAATACAATAACCATCAAAATTTCCCACTCATTTTCCCTCTGCTTGTTTAGTGTGACCATATGGTGACACTAGGATAAAACGGGTTAAATCACCTTTCTTAAATAATGTAATAAAATACGTTTTCTTTGAAACTCTGTACAAAGTAGTACAATTTTTTAACTTTTCAATTTTCTTTTTATTGAGGATGAAGTCCGCATAGGTAAATTTTCAAATTAAATGGCAAAACGCAAAACTAAAAAAATACTGAAATAAACAACTTGTAAAAACTTTATAATCGTTTCAATTATAGTTCGTGGTTCGTGATAGTTCGAATTGATAGAATAAAAAATAATTTATTGAAATCGTATTGTGTGATTTATTGTCTGACTGTATTATTTATCAAAGCCTACTTCATATTGTCTTTATCCTAATTTCAGTTCAATTTAAGACCAACAAAAGTAGACTACATAATATCCTCATAGTTTGTTGGCAGATATCAAAGTTCCTCACCTCCCTCTTGACGTTCTCCCCATACATGTGAAACAAATCTAAGTCTGTAGACAAAGATCTGTAGATCAAAGAAGAATGGGCATCAAAGCAGCGAGAACAAATCCCATGGTTTTCTCAAAAACCGCCAGGTTTCGGACTACCCCGAAAAAAATGGTCAGCTCTGAACAGAATAAGAACAAAACATGGTAGGTGTGCTGACATATTGTTTAAATGGGGCAAAATACCATCGCCTTTCTGTGAGTGTGGGCAAAGACGAACTATTGATCACATAGTGAAAGAGTGCACAATAACGGCTTTTAGAGGAGGGACAAGAGCGGATTTCCTGATGGCAACTCCAGAATCGATTGCCTATTTAGACAGACTGGATGTCTGTATATAGATTTATGCATGTTTGAGTGTATGTGTATATAAATATATATATTCATGTTTTTTGTATGTTACTGAGCCGTAGCAGGTATCTGTTCAATCAGATAGATAAACTGCGTTCTCGTAGGTCCTGTTCGTAACGGTGACCGATTAGATTGGCCAGCAAAAAATACATTGTTCTCTGCTGTAAAATCACTTCCCGGTGGTTCGGAACCCACCTAAAACTGTAGGTCCAACTCATCAATCACCATCATCCAACTCATTACCCACGCACAGGTCTCAGACCTATGTGGGCTTCATCCTCAGGAAAAAAAAAATGTTATTTCATCCTTAGACAGAGGATCATACTTGATACCAAAAATCATAATGCTGTTGTTTAAGTGTCTTAATGAGCCATACGCTAAATAATAAATGTCTATAGACTGTCTACATAGACAACTTGAGACACATCTATTAGACCAATGTCCATGAGAAATGGCTACTAAGTACTTAGGCTGACCGTAGCCTTATTATTAATGTGAACTCAATTGTCTTACCTAGAATCAGTGATTAGTGAAAGAGTGACCAATCAACACACGCCAACAAACCTGTTGCAAGATTGCATAACTATTTCCACATTCTTTGTAACTAGACTTTCCTTTGCAACTGCTGTACTATAAAACTGTTCCGTTTTTTCAACTTTTATTTTGTTTTGGAACGGTAAATCAAGCAGGATTAATTGGCTAGTTTTTTTTTTTTTTTTTTTTTTTAATTACCCCATACTAAGATAGCATACCTAATATGTGACAGTAAGAGCCCATGGTAAGCTGTAAAAAGTAACTTTTTGTCATTCAATCTAGCGAGCTGTCGCAGGACAAATACCCCAGATGAAATTTTACTACATATTTTCTCAATGTATGGAGTCCAGGTCAATCGTCTATCCAACATAACTCCTAGAAATGCAATTTTTTCTTCCTGGTCTAATTGATTATCGTTTACAAATACGTTTATAGCCCTATCTTCATTTAAATTATGTTTGTTTTTGAATTGAAGGTATTGGCATTTTTTACTATTTATAGTTAATTTCAACTGATTTAAAAATTGAACAATGGACTGCACACCTATATGGGCACTTATTTCTAAATTATCTAGAATGGAATTGCTGAAAATGAGTGATGTATCATCAGCAAATAAGAGGGCTCTACCACTAATTAATTCTTTAGGTAAACGGTTGACATATAACAAAAAAAGCAATGGACCTAGTATTGACCCCTGAGGCACTCCAGCTTGCACCTCTAATTTATTAGATTTATTCTTTACTATACTATTACCAACTACTGTAGTTAGTTCTACACATTGTTTTCTCCCAATAAGATATGATTCAAACCATTTCAGTTCAACCCCATTTACACCTACATTTTGCAGTATTTCCAATAAAGTTCTATGATTAACACAATCAAATGCCTTTGACAGATCTAAGAAGATTGCAGTAGCTTTATCACCTGAATCTATTATATCTATTAGTTTTTCAAATAGTGGGCACATCCTTAAGAAGGAAGGAGATGGAAGGATACTTCCTTTTGCTTCCAGTTCTTACTGTTTTCTTACTAAACGACAAGCACATGACAACGGCTGTCCTAACAGTTTTGTAATAGCTATAAAACAACATTTACTATACTGCAATTATAATTGTTATTTTCAATAGCTTACGGCTTAACAGGGAATTATAATATATAGCCAAGTATAGATGATAGTTGACTTCTCCACAAATAATCATTTTTCTTACAGTTACCCAACAAAGTCGCTATTTATGCACTCATTATGATACGCAAAGCAGCTGATTCCTGCACTCTTTTACTTTGCCGCACTCATTTTGTTTTGTCGCCCTCCAGCTGACTTTGCTGCACTCATTTTACTTAGTCGCACTCCAGGTGTGAAAACTGTAAGGCACATGTGATTTGTAAATCATGCCGAAAGTATCTTTTTCTACAATGACCCAAAAAAGTGCCTAATTTTGCACTACCTTTAGCACACAAAATAGTCTATTCCTGCACCAGTGCAGGAAAGTAAATTCCAGTGTGCGAAAGTACTTTTCTGCACTCCAGATTTGCAACCTAACAACACAAAATAGTGAGCATGTAATACACAGGTTCCCTATTCTGCATTCAAAAATAGGTTGGCTACTCTGCTTCAGCTACGAAATAGTCAGCTGTAGTTGTTGTTGAAATCGATTTGATTCGAAGATAGATTATGTGAGGAATTGTCAGGTTATGTATGTCCTGTTTAAATTACTTTATACGTTACTGTAGGAAAAATTTAATGTGTAATTTGAGCGCAAAGTATTGTTTCTGCAATCAAAAAACTTTCTTTACTCGCCTTTGGCTCAAGAAAAAAACGGTTTCTCTTGGTGCAGAAAAATTTCACTTTGCACTCTAGTTATACAAAGAGCTATTGTATTGCATTTTTGTCGGCACTTTGGTTCCCTGGAAATTGATATTTTATTATTAATCATATCATATTATTAAAAATGAACGTCAGCATGATGTCCTCTGCCGACAAAATTCTAGTGCTGGAGAATAAAGGATTGAAGAAAGAGGGGAGGAAGAATATAAAAATAATATATAAAAATAAATGAGAAAGATAGAGAAAAAGAAGAGGAAGAAGAAAAAGTAGGACAATAAGAATTTGGAGATGAAAAATAAGGAGAAGAAAAATGAGAAGAAGGAGTAGGTGAAGCAGAATTAGGAGAAAAAGTATATGAAGAAGATAAAGGAGGAGTAGGAGGAAGAGGAGGAGTAGGAGAAGAGGTCGATGAAGAAGTAGAAGAAGAAGAATGATGATGCAAAGGAGGCCGAATAAGATGATAAAGAAGAATAAAACTAACAAGAGGGAAACAGAAGTTAAGAGGGATAAGAAAAAATAATATACTTTTAAATTTGTAGATAGTTTATGTCAGATTCTAGATATCCCGATTCAATTGAATCGGGCAACCTGCTACTATATTGCTGCCTACTCTCTGGCTCACTTTTCTACTGGAAATTCATAGGTTAGGTTAGGTTAGCTTAGTCTATAAATAGTTGAACAATGCATTATGACCAAATTTACCGCGTGAACGGTTAGAGGAAACGTATTTGCATACGACTTATATCTGAATGCTGTGTTGTTACAGCAATGAGTTGCTAAACAATGTGTAATTAAAGTTTGTTATTTTATGAGGAGAGCTTTGTGGAGGAGCGACCAGATGGTTTGTTGCAAAATTGATTTTATTACGCGGCAATTATATTCAATGATTCAAAATAATGGTTGGTTGTAAAGTTACAGTTGGAAAGTTTTCCAGGTATTGGTTCAAATGTTTTCTGGTACCTAGATCTACTAGATACCTAGTGTACTAGCGTATCTGCAAATCTAGATTATCATTATTAGACATTAGACGTTAGTTAATGGCATACTAGGAATGCGAAAAAGGGTAACCGTGGGTAGCTTAGAACGATGAAATTTGAATTTGTTCAAGTTATGTTCTATTTTAACTATAAAAACTATAATTATTTTCTTTCAACTTTAAAAAGTAGTCTATAATTTCCAGATAGCTTTTGTCGAAGAAAGTAAAAACGTCCAATTGAAAAAATGGAGTAGAGAAATTTTATAAGAATTGAAGTAAACTGAAAAGTAATTATTACTTGTGAGATACGAGCCGATATGGCCAAGTTAAAAATGAATGCTGCTGTACAGAAAGGTCTCCATGGTCTAGTGGTTAAGGCGCCCGACCGGCAATTGGAAGGTCCGTGGTTCGATTCCCGGTGGTGACTGATATTTTTGTACAGTAGCATTCATCGATTCCCATCAACTGTTCAATGCTGTTGTCAATATCCGCCATTGCGGAAGTCTTCAGTATAAACTGATAGCAAGTAAGGGAATTCGAAATTAATAAATTCTGTTTAAGTAATTATTACTTCATCCGAGCACTAGAAAAAAACTATTAAAAATAAAAAATACTATTGAAAATAAATAAAATACTATTACAAGATAATAAAATTCTAATTAATTACACTGAATATACAATGCACTCAATAAAATGTTATTGTTGATAATTGTCTAGTTTGTCTATGAGGAAAGAAGATAATAATCTCTGCTAAAGTTTGTAGGAGAGTTTTTAATACGGTACATTTTAGGACAGCATCCAAAATTGAAAATAGAATACAATTTTTGAAAGGTATTGCTTGAGTTTTTATAGTGAAAAATTAGGAATTAATTCAACAATCTACTTGAGCATGAATCTGCGTTGATAATTCTTTTTCTCTATTTTTTCAAACCCTATTTTGGCTAACTAGATAAGGAAATCATGATCTATTTTTTTTGTAATGATGTTACAAAATCTTTTTAATGTAATAATTACGTATTTTATTTTCAGAAGTGAAATGCATTCCTCAAGCATCTCCAATATAAATGTGAGTAATACATTATATAAAAGTGAAATACAGTTAACTTTTCAAGTGAATTCAACGACTTGCAGTCAAATTTTTATTAAAATAAGTAGTATTTCACTTACTTCTGTAGGCCGAACGTTTTCGAGTTGTTAAAGCCCATCTTCAAGGTTTTTAACAACTCGAAAACGTTTGGCCTACAGAAGTAAGTGAAATACTACTTATTTTAATAAAAATTTGACTGCAAGTCGTTGAATTCACTTGAAAAGTTAATATTAACAACGCAGTTCGTCATGGAACAAGAAATCCAGGAATGAAATACAGTGTCAGTTTTAATATTATATTGTAATAATTACTGCGGAAAAATGAAAAAAAAAAAAACATCTTTATAATTTCATTTAATTGGGAAAATTGAGAATAATTTACCAATTATTTAGAGAAGGCCTCCCATAAATAGACAGGCTTATGTAGTGCTTCTTCCAGAGCTAAAAATCTCTGTATGGCTAATAAAAAAATAAGCTTCAATAAATTATTGCTTTCAAAATAATAATATCGGAATCCATAAACCTTCCGGAGGGATTAAAAATATAGTTTTTCAATAAACCCATCAGCAGAAAGGCTTATACAGTGCTTCATCCAGAGTTGCACATTCCTAGTGGGAAATTCCTATAATCTTCGAAAAATTAGCTTCGATTGTAGTAATAAATAATATTGTCCATATAAACTTCTGAATCCATAAACCTCAGGAGAACTAATACCCCAGTTTTTCAATAAACCGATATTTTGTGCTCGTTCCAGAGTCAAAAATGTTCCATAGAAAATTTATGAATCTACAAAAAATTAGCTCCTGTAATTATTATTGTTTTTATAATATTTACTTCTGAATGTATGATTATCAAGAGTAATCGAAACCCCAGTTTCCAATTAATACTCGCCTTGTTGTTGAATGGCAAGTCATGTTATGACAGTTTATATTTCTGTTTTGTTTTGTTTTGTTTGCGTTCTATAAGAGTATTTTGGTCCTTTCTCTTCCAATTCTATCACTTAATCTGACAAACCAGACACAAACATACACAATTTGTGAGTGTGATTGCCTTGACTAAATTTAATAACCTGCTTTGGCCGAAACAGCTTCAACCTCTTTCAGTAAGGTAATACATCGCTTTACTTTCTCCTATCACATGGTATCCAGTATATACCGCATGCTGCTGGTCACTATATATGTGTCAACTTGATATACATATATATTTTTCACCTTGATATGAGATGAAACACTGTTAACAGGCCCGCCTTTCACTCTACTCATTCAGGTGTTAAATAGCTATATTTATTGTCGGTTAAGTCCTTGCCGGTCTTTAAAATGAGGAAATTTCATGCTTCATGAGTTTGATCTTGAAAGATAGTAACTACTAGATGAAGTAATCTAGTAACTAATAGATTGAAGAAACCTAGTAGGTGGTAATTATCTTTTACAGTATTTATTTAAATTAAATAAACAATTTTTAATAAATTCTTGAATTTCTTGATCCATACCATACCGATCTGTGTTGTTAATATTAACTTTGAATGATAAATTTAAATTAATATTAGAATTGACTACAAGTCGATAAATTTATCATAAAAAGTTAATAATTGATATTATTCTATTATTTAATATTTCATTCTCTTGAGTCAATTATTATTATTATTTCACATACAATTCTCACTATATAGAATACCTTTCTTCTGTCTCCCATTAATATCATTTATGTCATGAGTGCAGGCTCTTAGATATGATAGGTCTCTATGATAGGCCTGTAGCTATGATAGGTCTCTATGATAGGCCTGTAGCTGTGATAGGTATCTATGATAGGCCTGCAGCTATGATAGGTCTCTATGATAGGCCTGTAGCTATGATAGGTATTTATGATAGGCCTGTAGCTATGATAGGTTTCTATGATAGGCCTGTAGCTATGATAGGCCTGTAGCTATGATAGGCCTGTAGCTATGATAAGCCTATAGCTATGATAAGAAGCAAATTCGGGGCTCCCTCTTTGAAAGTGTATTACTTTTTTGCAAGTTTAGCCATTCTTCTTCTTTTCTCCTTCTTGTGATTTTTGCACCAACTTGCCTCCTTCATACCATAATTTCTTTTCTTGTGCAACCTTGCCTCACCCTGTCAAAACTTGTCTCCAGCTTTGTCAGCCAATAATTTCCTTTGATGATGTCATTACCATTTTTCTAAAAATTATCGAATGTTGTTTCACTGTAGATGGTAAAAGAAGATATAAACTAGAAGTGAACTCAACTCTTTTAAATTCATATAAAGTTCTTATATTAGTAATAATGATTAATAGTTGCATTTGGCTGCAACTTAACTAACTTTTCCTGAACTTTCTTCAGGTTTTAGATTTGCATTGAGTGAATGCGATGATTAAAAATAAAAATTATATGAAGTTTATGTGAAATTCTTGATAAGAATAAAAATAAATTAATCTTCTAGGTATGTAGAATGCATAGATGACCTGCATTGGGCTGAAAACATCTTTTCCTGAAATTTCTTTATTTATTTTTCAATCACCGCGGATTGAAAAAAATGACCAAAACTGGATGCTTTTATTCGTTACTGTGCTTTATTACTAATTTGTAATAAATTACTTCACAAATTCACTTCACTGATGTATAGTTTATGTTATTTCTTGTAAAAATCTATCATTCTTGAAGAAATAGGCTACTAATCTCTCTAATGTATAAAGATAAATGCTTCCGGTTCACTAATAATGCCATCAAATTTCGTTTGTATAGTCTTCTTTTATCAAGGTGCCGGCCCACCGTCAACAATGCCTGGGAATCCAGTGGATTTGCAGCTATATAGTGTTTGCTATGTCTGCATAAGACCTTGGCCCTAATAACGGGCTCGTGTGTGACAGTCTGTGCACCGGTGTGAACGTGTCCTTCGCCTTCCCGCGTTCACCACGTTTCCCGCGCCCAATTTTCCCGCCAGTTTTTCACAGCTGTTGTTCCGGCCATGAAAAACAAGTCGAGCGTGATGGAAAACGGTTCACAGTTGAAGTCTTTTATAATATATCTATTTATTTACTAAATATATAATATTTTTCTGATTTATTCATCCTAATATAGCCTATGTTGCTAATATTTAATATCAAAGTCGGTATATCAACAAGAGACGTTCAAATGAATCAAATATGAGAGATAGAATTCATCTGATGAATTATTGCCTTCATTAAGGGCGAAGTTAGGTATCAATGCCTCTCTCTTCCATTCAACCCACCAATTATTAATCAAATTCAAAATTGTAACAATTTGATACAGTCTTACAGAGAAAAAGAATCATTAAATATGAATATGAAAAAGGTGCAAGTATTTTACTTGATACACTAAATAATAATCTTATTTATCCATGTCAACCATCTTAATTCCATACAGTACAATTTTGAGCTGAAATTTAAATTTTAAAACCCACATTTGAAGACCTCAAATCAAAATGTTTTACATCTTGCAAATGTACGTCCCCTGCTCTCTCAGTGAGTTAAGCTTCATAATTCTAAAATACAGTATCTTCCAAAAATGTGTATTAAAAAGCCCCCGATTGCCCACACTAAAACTACTATATTATCCTCATAGATATTCGCCTATTTTTATATAGATCACAACATAAACGATACTATAATCTCATTGTATTGATATTGTATATACCGGTACCGGTACAATATCATATATATTGTTTAAAGTATGAATCCCACATAGTTTTGATACCCGTGCGTGGGTAATGAGTTGGATGAAGATGGTTAATGACCTGGACCCACAGTTTTAGGTGGATTCCGAACCACCGGGAAGTAATTTTACATCAGAGAACCGTTTTTTGCTGGCCCTTCCAATCGGTCACCCTTACAAAGAGGGCCCAGGAGTACGTAGCTTATCTTATCTGGCTGAACATACACCTGCTACGGCTTACTTCCTCAAATTTCAAGGTTAGAAGATAATAATTAAGTTATACTAACTGTGATAATTATACTTTTCCTTATATCCTGCTACTCCGTTTTGAGTAAATGACCTATTTTGGAATGTTTCCTTATTAATCTTATAAATAATCTACCATGCATTATAAATCAAAGTGTAGTCAGAAAATGTATTCTGAACTGTTTTGTTATGATTATTAACCTGAAAACCTTACAACATAAATCCGTGTACAATCTAATCTATTCAAACACCCACGATATAGGCTCTATTCTCATTGAACCCATGCTAGATTTAACGCCTTCTAATGATTGCAAGGTTGCAGAGCAATGCATAGGTGCATGTAGGCCTGTAACGGGTCTTGAAGCAGCCTTGAGTGAAGCTAGCCGCAGCCGCCTTGTCTGATCTTGTATCATAAAGCAATCAGCCCGTTATTAGAGAAAAAGTCAACTTGAATACCTTGAGAGTACTAACTTTATGTCACTGTCGTCTGTTGATAATAAAATTGAAAACCTTTGGATTGGAGTCAGATTCGTTGAAACCAAATATTATCATTCAAATTAGGTCGAGTTTTAAGATGTTAGGTAATTTCAACTCATAATAAATTCAAGTTTATTAGTTAAATAATTGATACCATTTACAGTTGTAATAAACTCATCAATCGCCATCATCCAACTCATTACCCACGCACAGGTCTCAGACCTATGTGGGCTTCATCCTCCAAAAAAAGAAGTTAATTAGGGAAGTGATAGCCGAGTGCCGTAGCAGGTATCAATCAGAGATAAGCTACGAAACTCCTAGGCGCTCTTTGAAAGGGTGACCGATTTGGCCAGCAAAAAAGACTCTGTTCTCTGCTGTAAAAGCACTTCCCGGTGGTTCGGAATCCATCTAAAACTGTAGGTCCAACTCATCAATCACCATCATCCAATTCATTACCCACGCAAAGGTCTCAGACCTATGTGGGCTTCATCCTCCGAAAAAATAGCACAATTGTGTAAAGCTCTTTGAGCTCTTTGGAAACTCTATATTATCCTTGATGTTCACCTTGCATAGTAGAGAATTTAATACTTGAGGATAATCGTAAAATCAAACACATGCAGTTCAATTGTGGTCTTACGCTCCACCAATCTGTGATATATAACATTACAGAATGTGTTTGATTTTTTTTTAGATGCTCCACTGTGCAAGCACCCCTTTTCCTTTTTTTTTGTAGATTACGTCTTGGAGACTCCAGTTAAGAAGTATAAGACAAGTCAGATCAAAAATTATACTCTTACCATAATTACTATATCAATTAGTTGGAGGGGAGGCTTAATTTTGATGTGAAAGGCACTCTTGAACACTATAAAAAGCTTTATCAACTAAATATTTTTTCAATTGTTTTTTAAATATTTCTATATTTTCAAGACTCTTTAAAAACTGCGGTAGCTTGTTGTAGAGTTTCCTAGCAATATAACTAGGTTTTTGTTTGAATAAGCTACTATTGTTACTCATCAAGTGATAATCTCCTCGGCTTCTTGTATTATAATCGTGTCACCCCTGGGGTGTAATCCAGAAATATAAGTATTCTAGTAATGAATGAGTGTGTTGAAAGGCATCTCACATTATCATGAGCAGCTCAATGTACAATATTTACTTTTTTCATCAATTTTATACATTCATGTACTTACAGATTGGGAAGAGAACAATAGATATATTTAGATCAAAACTGTCTCACAATAAATAATACTCATTTGAAAAAAACATTTATAATTTTTCTAGATTTTTGTTCCATAACGATTTGCGTTGTTAATATCAACTTTTTATGGTAAACTCAAAAATTGACTGCAAGTCGTTGAATTTACCATAAAAAATTAATATAATTTTTATTGATTTCAAGAATATAAATAAAATAATCCAATTTTCATAGTATTCTTAATAGTTTCGAAAACTTTGTTAGAAGCTTAAGAACCTTAAATAGTGTGCCCCCCCCCCCCCCCAGCAGTGAACCCCCAATAAAAACATGGAATTGACTATCTCTCATTTCTGTTTGATTTTAATTTGGTGTTCCACATCAATAAAAAAATATCAAATAGTTATTTCTTTTCATTATTTTTTTTAACTTGAAAACTTTGGACTTTCCCAAGCTTTGAATAAAATGTCTTATTTTGTCCTTATTCCCAATAACATAAATGTTTCTTTTTGTTTTGTAAATCTTCAAAAAGTTTAGTAACAACCAACTTCAATCTATTATCAAAACTAGCATTTTATTTCTATTTAATATATGATTTTCACTCACTTATAATGGAGATACTGGAGGGATGCATTTCACTTCTAAAGAGAACCTTCATCAGCCTCTCTCTTTAGAAGTGAAATGCATCCCTCCAGTATCTCCAGTATAATGAATAATAAGACGAAATTGTCACAACCACATTTATTCAAAATAAATGTGGTTGTGACAATTTCGTCTTATTATTCATTATGGATACCTTCCACAATATTACCTTCGCCACTACAAATAAAATCTTCAGTATAAGTGAGTGAAAATCATAATTAAATAGAAATACAGTGTCAGCTTTGATATTAGATTGTTCATCAAGTATTTTTCCATGGAAAACATCACACAGAAACCAACTTCAGCTTGACCTACTTGTTTTAAAACACTGATAATTTTGATGGTAATAAATGTTGAATTATTTCCTCCATTATTACTGATAATTTTCTTTAACAATGATTGAATAATTCACATTGGTCAATAATATAAGTGTACAGGATCCAGCTACTCATTGAACCAATGTGATTTGTCCTGTAACTTGTAACCTTGTTTGTAGGCTAATCTTTTGTTGCTCCCACACTACCTCTCTCTTCCGCTCTACTCTTTCTCCTCCTCCTCCTCCTCCTCCTCCTCCTCCTCCTCCTCCTCCTCCTCCTCTTCCTCCTTCTACACCTCTTCCTCCTCTATTGCTTTTACCGTCTTCACTTGGTCACTCCTGGTCAACCACCGTGAACATAATCTTAGCATAAATCCTTTTCTAGATCTGGAGGTTTCATCATATGGCGACGTTAAGGTTAGGTAAAGGCGTGTTCCTTTCACTTTCTGTGAACAACAATAAATTGCTGCTGTTATAGTTGTTTTCTTGATTATTATTGTGTAGAATTAATTCGTTTACTCCGGTCGGTTTGTATGTAGGGTGCTTTCAGAGTCCAGTTCCATCTTTTTTACATATAACTCCTACTTTGAAATGCAGTTTTGCATATAGGCTACATTATTATATGTAGATAAAAATAGGTAGAATACCTAAGAAACTTGGAATTTATCTAATACAACAAATTTTTGTTGGATGTAGAAATCCTGCAATGCTTAATAAATAATTCTTGAAGACAGCCAAATTAGACCCTGTCCAAATTTGGCCAATCTCATAGTAGCCTAAAATAAAATTATGGAAGTATTTCATAAAACTGAATCAGGAAAGTTCGGAAAGTTTTGTTAAATTATTCCAACAGCGGGTATTCATGATGAAACCAGCCAAAATAGAACCCTAAATGGTCATAGAGTGTTTAACAGTTTAAAAAGTTCAAGAATAATTTGTAATTTATACTAACTATAATGTAGCAGGATAAAAAAATGTTGGTGGATTCCGAAAGTGTTTTGCCTGAAAGATTAAAAATATTTTTTTGAGAATTTTAGAACATATAGGAATTTTTGTGTACTGTATATCTTGATTTTGAGATTTGTTTGACACCCATACCGTAATAGTCAAATTTTCTTCCTTTAGTAAATCAAAGACTTTTCAACAGTGTATTTTTGGACTGCAATGCTTATAACCTGTAGTAGATTTTATTGCTCAATACTCACTTTACTTCTATAGACATCCCTAACAAGTACTAGATTTTTACTTTAACAGTGTACTTTTTAACACAGCAGTGTGGGATGTAATAAACAAAAATAGGCAAGTAGCTCATGTAGATGCTTATACTAGTGTCCCCAGAATAATTAACGAAAATAACAAATATATTGATGATAGTGTAGACATTTGTAATTTCTTTAACAGATATTATCAACTAGTTGCTAAGAATTTTCAAAAATCTCTTAATACAGGTATTAGTGATGCAAACATGAGGAATACTGAGGAGATTCAGAACAGAACGAATTAGTTATGTTTTTGTTGGAGAATTACTAGAGCTTATAGTAATTTGGTATGGTAATCAAATCTTCACCAAAATTTTCTTCAGTAATGGATGATGTACCACCCCTCGAATGTGTACCCTACTCTTTTGGACTAGTATTTAACCCATTACCTATTTGAAGGCAAGTTTAATCTTATTCAGATCTGCAGAATCAATTCTCCCATCATCATTGCTGTCAATAGTACAATAAATCTTCATCAGTGACTCAAAGAAGTTTCTATTATCATGACACGCAGTATTGAAGTCGGCCATCATAAATCATAGTTTCTTTCATCATTCAAAAATGTATTGTCCAGAAAACAATGAGTCAATTACAATAATACAGAACCGTGACAGTGTTATCCTTAGAGAAGTTCAGGTCTTAGCAGGTCAAGTCCTATAATACCATTATAGTAAGATTATAACAAGTATAATAATAATAATGAGAAGAAGAAGAAGATTAAAAGCAGAGCTGAGCAGTTGAGTCATCACACCTATCATCCGTTACCTGGCATTGTTGAAGATGAAGGGAATAACAATGGTATTTTCTTCACAGGAGGACCAGTTTGATTGAGATGACTCTATTTATAAATCTTGGCTCCCATTCTGATCTCTACTTTTAGTGGACCTATATAATACATCAAGGAAACTGTTGATCATATTGATAGTAGGGTAGATAGCAGGCTAGTATCATAATATTTGCAATTCATTGAGAGAGAGTATTTGTACTTTCCCATCATCCAGCAACTAGATTCTGGTTTACTCAATTTATTAAAAATGGGAGGTCGGTTTCAATATATTTTTTCCTAATCCAAAAAAGTGCCTATTTTTGCACTAACTGTAGCACACAAAATAGTCTATTCCTGCACCAGTGTGGGAAAGTAAATTCCAGTGTGCAAAAGTACTTTTCCTACAGTGACCCAAAAAAGTGCCTATTTTTGCACTAACTATAGCACACAAAATAGTCTATTCCTGCACCAGCGCAGAAAAGTAAATTCCAGTGCAGCAATAGCTATTTGTGTAACTAGAGTGCAAAATAGCGTTTTTCTGCATCGAGAGAAACAGTTTTTTTAATGAGCCAAAGGCGAGTGAAAAAAGTTTCTTGAGTGCAGAAACAATACTTTGTGCTTGTATTACACATTAATTTTTTCCTACAGTACTGTATAAAGTAATCTAAACAGGACATACATAACCTGGCAATTCCTCACATAACCTATCTTCAAATCAAATCTATTTCAACAACTACAACGACTATTTTGCAGCTGAAGCAGAGTAGCCAACCTATTTTTGAATGCAGAATAGGGAACCTGTGTATTACATGCTCACTATTTTTTTTTTTTTTCTTTTTTTTTTTAGATTACGTCTTGGAGACTCCAGTTAAGGAGTATAAGACAAGTCAGATCAACAATATTATACACTAGATACCATAATTACTTCAATTAGTTGAGGTGAGGCTTAATTTTGATGTGAAAGGAACTCTTGTACACTATAAAAAGCTTTATCAACTAAATATTTCTTCAATTGATTTTTAAATATTTCTATATTTTCAAGACTCTTCAAAAACTGCGGTAGCTTGTTGTAGAATTTCCTACCAATATAACTAGGTTTTTGTTTGAATAGGCTACTATTGTGACTCACCAAGTGATAATCTCCTCGGCTTCTTGTATTATAATCATGTACATCAAGATTTTGGTTAATATCATTCGTTTTTACATATAAAGTAGCTTCATACACATATAAGCAGGGTACAGTTAGGAGACCAAGTCTCTTGAACAACGGCCTACATGAATCTAATCTATTTACTCTTTCTATACACCTAACCGCTTTCTTTTGGATCTTAAACACCCTATCAAGATTTTGTTTTGATGAATTACCCCATACTAAGATAGCATACCTAATATGTGACAGTAAGAGCCCATGGTAAGCTGTAAAAAGTAACTTTTTGTCATTCAATCTAGCGAGCTGTCGCAGGACAAATACCCCAGATGAAATTTTATTACATATTTTCTCAATGTATGGAGTCCAGGTCAATCGTCTATCCAACGTAACTCCTAGAAATGCAATTTTTTCTTCCTGGTCTAATTGATTATCGTTTACAAACACGTTTATAGCCCTATCTTCATTTAAATTATGTTTGTTTTTGAATTGAAGGTATTGGCATTTTTTACTATTTATAGTTAATTTCAACTGGTTTAAAAATTGGACAATGGACTGCACACCTATATGGGCACTTATTTCTAAATTATCTAGAATGGAATTGCTGAAAATGAGTGATGTATCATCAGCAAATAAGAGGGCTCTACCACTAATTAATTCTTTAGGTAAACGGTTGACATATAACAAAAAAAGCAATGGACCTAGTATTGACCCCTGAGGCACTCCAGCTTGCACCTCTAATTTATTAGATTTATTCTTTACTATACTATTACCAACTACTGTAGTTAGTTCTACACATTGTTTTCTCCCAATAAGATATGATTCAAACCATTTCAGTTCAACCCCATTTACACCTACATTTTGCAGTATTTCCAATAAAGTTCTATGATTAACACAATCAAATGCCTTTGACAGATCTAAGAAGATTGCAGTAGCTTTATCACCTGAATCTATTATATCTATTAGTTTTTCAACTAGAGAAACTATGGCTGTTTTTGTTGATCTCCCTTTCTGGAAGCCATGCTGTTCATCACAGATAAAGTTAGCTTCTTGAAGGTGCAGAAGTAACCTATTTAGAACTACTCTTTCAAAAATTTTACTTATTACATTTAAAATACTAATGGGCCTATAGTTTTCTACCTTTTCTCTATCGCCACTTTTGAAGATTGGCAAGATCTTCCCCTCTTTTAAATTATCTGGAAAAACACCTTGTTCTAATGAATGATTGATCAGATGAATCAAAGGGTCTAACAATTGATCTTTACATTCTTTCAGAATTTTACTGGATACCCCATCCATTCCTACAGTTTTTTTATTATTTAAACTATCAATGATATTTGACAACTCGTCTTGGCATACTGGGTGGAATTTTAATTCGTTCTGAATCCCCTCAGTATTCCTCATGTTTGCATCACTAATACCTGTATTAAGAGATTTTTGAAGATCCTTAGCAACCAGTTGATAATATATGTTAAAGAAATTACAAATGTCTACACTATCATCAATATATTTGTTATTTTCGTTAATTATTCTGGGGACACTAGTATTAGCATCTACATGAGCTACTTGCCTATTTTTGTTTATTACATCCCACACTGCTGTGTTAAAGTACACACTATTACCGGTATTCAAAATTTCAGCTGTTTTCTTACATTTCGCTCTTTTCACTTTTTTCATATAGTTTTTCTTTAGAGCTTTGTAATTATCTTCACTTAACATATTTCTAGATAGTTTGAATTCATCATATGCATCTTTAACCCTATTTCTTTCTGCAAGGATATCATCAGTTATCCACTCTTCAATCTTGTCTAATTTGTTCATTACAGGGACTTTTTTAACTGGACAACTCATAGTAATATGAAACCTTAAAATATTAATGAAACTATCATATTTGTCATTTAAACTATTGCTATTGTAAACCCTACTCCAGTTTTCTTGTAGCAGATTCTGCTTCAAACAATCGATATTCCCCTGTTCACATTGTTGAATTTCTTTCATTACTCTACTCTTTTTAATTGATTTATGACCTTGCAACCCCACCTCTAAGATTTGATAGTCATGATCAGATAGTTCCGAGCCGCCTAATCTTGTTTTAGAGTAATCTATATTAGTAAGGATGTTATCAATTATTGTTTGTGATGTTCTTGTGACTCTGGTATATTCATGAACTTTTATTTCCAAGTTATTCATGCATATAATATCCTTTAAATCTTCTGTCATTTTATTCTGTGTTGCAAAGTCTGTATTGAAATCTCCCGCTACAATAACGTTTGTAAAACGAGTAGTAGTAATCTCTAAAAGCCTATTGAATAGTTCACAAAAATTGTTCCATTCCCCATTTGGTGACCTGTAAATACCTAACACCGCTACTTCGAAATTATTGTCGATTTTTACTCTCAAACCAGTAACTTCTAAATCCATTTCCACAGCAAATTTCTCTACATATTCTAAATTAAATGTTTGCATATTCTTAGCATTTTTAGTGAAGATAGCTGCTCCCCCACTTCGATGAGATGTCCTGCAATACGACGTTTTCAATGAATAGTTTGGAATATTAAGTTGTGACAATTCATCTTCTTTTAAACCATGCTCTGTGAAAATAGCTATATCAGGAGCCTCTTCTTTAAAAAATACTTCGATTCTATCTATTTTGTTACGAATGTATTGAATATTCTGATGGAACACAGTGAGTACCGGTACTTCCCTATCATCCCTTATTACTTTATCGTTGCTTTTGCATATTGAAGTAGATTTACTTAATCTCTTAGAATCTTGAGAGCCTATCAGATTGCTACAAGAGTTCCTTCCACTAATGCTATCCTGATTTTTTGATCGATTAACGTCTTTTAATACAATTGAAGATATGAATTTATCATCTGAAACTAGTTTCCCTTCCCGGTTTTGAGCCACTTTACTAAAAAAGGTTCGTTAGATGATTGTTTAGGAGAATTATTGACAGTAGATTGCAAACGACTTTCAATCAGCTCTGCCAGCCTATTACAAAATTTTACTTTGCCAGATTGATTTAGATGTAGGCCATGATTAGTGAAGTTTTGTTTTTTCAGCCTTTCATTTAGAAAACAAATCCCCAACTGCTTAGAATTCTTATTTTTTAGGCTGTTGATTGTATTATGAATTGATTTATTTGTTGACTTAATGGCTTCATTTAGCTCTGGCCTATCAAACCTATACGGAATTGTACTTATTATTACATTAGTTTTTTGGCTGAGTGGCACAATCTCTTTAATTTTTTCATTTATTTCAGGAAGATGTTTTAGATTAGGTTCATTTATATTGTTTGAGCCACCCAGTACTATTAGAAAATCGTTTTTTCCAAAATCTTTAGTTTGTTCCTGTGCTGACTCTACGATAGCGTTTATAGGGGCACTTGGTTTGAAAAAGCTCTGAACTTCATACTTATTTTTTAATCTTTTATTTAGTAGGTCACTACAGTCTCGTCCATGACTGGATGTCAAGAGCAGTACTCTACCTTTCCTATCGTTATTTGCCCTTACTTTAGTTTTGGTTGCTGTTTGCAAAACCTGACTATACGTTTTTGTTTGACCATTTCTATTTATTTCTTCCCCATTTGATTTAGGTTCTACTTTTTTTGTATTGATCAGAGGTTCAGATCTTACATTAGCCAAGTTTATTTTTGATTTTAATATTTCGATTTCCTCTGACATAGACCTACATTGACTCGTGAGATTTAGTATTTCAGTTTTATGGTCTTCCTGCTGCAATTTTACAATAACTTCCAGAGATTTTATGTGATCCACTAACCCTATTCGTTCTTCCTCAGAATTTTTTAGTGATGTTTCTAATTTTGTTTTCAATTTGGTGTGATCACTCAATAGTTTAGCAACCTTTTCTTCTACATCTACAGTAGCTTTAAGAGCTGTTGGAGATTTTTTCGTTAATAATTGCTGAGATCGCGTAGCTACTTGAGTTTTAGTTGAACAATTAGATTTAGATGCCTTGTTTGGACTCATTTTCCTAGCTAAAAATTGTTTTCAATTGATTTTAGTTAAATGTTTAATGAAATATTACTTAATTTATTACAATTGTCAACTTGAGACTATTTAATTACAAGAAAATTTATCAATATCGGTACACCTAACCTCGAAAATAGAATTTGACTTTTTATTTAAATACTTTAACTTATATTAGACAAGTTAATGATGTAAATTATTAAGATATTATAAATACTAATAATAATAAACAAAAATACTACTTATCCGTTCGAATTAAAATTCTATGCTTCAAAATTCGCAGAGCCTGTTCAGACAACGTATGCACAGTACCACTGCTACCTCGATTTTGTGCTGTTAGGTTGCAAATCTGGAGTGCAGAAAAGTACTTTCCCACACTGGAATTTACTTTCCCGCACTGGTGCAGGAATAGATTATTTTGCGTGATACAGTTAGTGCAAAAATAGGCACTTTTTTGGGTCACTGTAGGAAAAGTACTTTTTGTCATACTCGTACATATTCACCATTTTACTGAGCATTGAATTGAGCCAGTAAACGTCTGTTTACAGAAAG
The DNA here is from genome assembly GCA_948455865.1 of Conomelus anceps. NCBI lineage: Eukaryota > Metazoa > Arthropoda > Insecta > Hemiptera > Delphacidae > Conomelus > Conomelus anceps. The sequence continues at coordinate 31,787,600 of OX418227.1, read as the reverse complement.
AAAAGCTGATTTTCATTACTGCAACTTTTTCAGTGCAGTAATGGATATTACCGCATTCCAATTGATTTATAATTTGAAAAAAAAACAGCTGATCTCAGAAGAATGTTTAGTATTTTACTGCTGTGGTGGATTTTGAGGTTATGTTTGCTGATGCTTGTTGTACTTGCTCAGAGTTTATCTTTTTTTATACTGTATTTTAGACTAGTATGACAAAAAATATTGTAAATAACCCATCTGGGAAGATGTTTACCATACTTTTATGATAATACCGCACTTGACTTTGTCTCATGCATTAACTTATCATATTCATATGGTAAACACCATTCCCATACTTGTAATGTAATATACTATTTCCACACTCCTGATTTGCAACCTAACAACCTGAAATAGTGAACATGTAATACGCAGATTCCTTATTCTGCATTGAAAAATAGGTTGGCTACTCTGCTTCAGCTATGCAAAAACAGTCAGCTGTAGTTGTTGTTGTTGTTGTTGAAATCTATTTGATTCGAAGATAGGTTATGTGAGGAATTGTCAAGTTATGTATGTCCTGTATTTTTTTTTAATTACTTTATAAATTACTGTAGAAAAAAATTAATGTGTAATTCGAGCGCAAAGTATTGTTTCTGCACTTGAGAAACTTTGTTTCTCTTGGTGCAGAAATACCCCACTTTTCGCTCTAGTTACACAAATAGCTATTTTAGCTTGGAAAGTTTATCTACATTTTTACTAACTTCAGTGCCCAGACCGTAAAATGGGATATGCCAATTAGTAGGAACTGGTATCATTTAGTTGTTGGATAAGGAGAAGCTTTCTGTCAAATCATTCCCGTTTTTGAATTACCTGTTTTTTTGAGGACCTTTATAAGAATGTGTATAACTCAAAAAAGCTATGAAACCCAAAGGAAATAGTCAACTGAATGCCACTTCCTCACCCCTCCACTCTTCTGTATGCAAACCAACATGCGGCTTGCAGAAATAAGAAAGTCCTTATTAGAAGAATGAATTTAATCTTAAAAAGAATGTGTTTTAAGCGAAGAAGAATCAATAGATGTACATATATGCTTCCGTTTAAGTGAGAATTTTCAGTAAAGAATGTTTTTTTCTGCTTTGTTACAACATTATACAGTATTATGTACCATACTGTACTATACCGTTTACTTGCAGTGCATTCAATAATGTTGGATAACAAATTAATGTTCAATAAAAGTAATACTGTTAACAGAAACTTTGCAATTCCTTCTCTTTAGAGATAAATGTCAATCAATCTGAAACGAAAATACAAAGCAGTTTACTCTGCATGAGCTAATAGCCTCCTCCTATTGACTAATAGAATGGGAGCCTTCAAAAGGCTGGCCACGCTGTGTTGAAGGTTTGAGCTCTGTCATTGGTTGAAGGTGGAGACTTGATACGACCTCTAGGGTTTTAGCCAATAGTATTAGACCATGAAGAGTCTAATGTATAATATATATGGAGCTATTCTGTACTTTAGTTTTTGTTTGACTTTGTTAGATTGTTTTGTTACTTTGTTTTTTGTTAGATTGAGATTAACGAGACTTGACTGTCTGTCCATCTAGTTTGTTTTTTAATAATAAATATGTTTGTAAAGATAATATCAATTTTTATTCACGATTCATGAGCATCCACCTCTACAAAAATATTTTTTTGTTGTTTATTGATAGACCTTTTTACGGTTGCTTGTCATTCTTGGGATAAGAATATTTTTTCAAATGATATCCCCTCCCACCGAAATATGTTCTCTCTTGATGTGCCTTTTCCCGAAAGGGAAATAACATTCTAGATTCGCCCCTTCCAACTGTATTCGTCTAAGAATTGAATATCAAGCTACTCCGTATTTTTATTTTGAGATTGAAGATGACATCACAGTCGAAACTATAGTATCTAATGCGGTAATAATAAAGTGTTTGAGTTAAGTATCAGTGTTATTCATTATGGATATCTACTACAATAACACAGCTACCAATCTAAGGAGAATAAAGAGGTTGCTTGGCATCCGCGGTGGCGTAATCATTTGGAGCCCATAAGACTCTTGAATGGCTACTACTACTTATAATCTAGTCTAGTTCGATTTTCTTTCAGCTTTGGACTTCATTTTTTTATTTATTATTTTTTCTTGTTCTTTCCAAAGTAAGTTTATTTGAATTGAGACTGGTAATTTCTCAGTCAATGTGTCTCCAATTTTAATTTTAGTTTCAAGTTATTCCAATATTAGTTTTTAAACAAAATATTATGTAATCAAGATTTTTAGTTTTAGTTTTTGATTATTTTTGTACTTGAAAACTGTACAGGAAACAGTTTTGGGCTTGTAAGCCTGTTGTTTCCACTCTGCTTCTTAAATAAATAAATTAATTATCGCACAAGTCTCAAGACTCATGCAGGCAACAGCAGACTAAAGAAAAATCATTATTATCATTACTATCATGTATGGAATTAGTTTGGAAAGCTGTAAAACAATTGATTTAGCCTTTTTTCTGAAATGAGAAAGAAGTGCAGTCGTTTCTCGTTTTCAAGCTTCAATAAGTAGTAGATTGTCATCTCATTTTATTTATCTTCTTAAATTGTATGAAATATTTCACTCCACACATCAAAATTGCATACTTTTTAAAGTTTACGTCTATGTAAAACATTGATGATGCAGTTCTTTCACAAGCAGAACTCTTCAATTCTGCACGATCTTCATGGAATGCTGCTTTACTAGCTGAATCAGCTCAATAGTGAAGATTCAATCTCAATTAGATTCGCTATTTTTGGCAATAAACCTGTTTTATTTTACCTGACCATCGCCAACAGGTTACAAAATGAGTGGATTCACTCTGTAATTCGATACCGGTTCTATTGGAGTTGATTATATACCCGAAGTATGTTGGGCAAGTGAAAATTGCCATAGATCAGGTGAATAATTTGTTTGAAATTGTGTTAGGAACCTACTTAGAGCACCTGAATTTCTGATTCTTCTTCTACTTCTCATTTTCTCCTTCTCCTTCTCCTCCTCTTCCTCCTCTTCCTCCAATTCCTTCCCCTTTGTACTGTACTGCTTCTCCTTCACCCCCTCTTTCTCTTCTTACTCCTCCTCTTTCTTTTCTTACTCCTCCTCCTCTCCCTCATTCTCCTCTTTTTCCTTCTTTCTACCTTCTGAATTCTATATACTTTATCATTGGTTCTCTTTCCTTCATTCAGTGAATTTCTCCAAGTATGGTTTTGCTATAAGAAGTTATTTCCATCTTCTATGCGTTCCATCTTTTGGCGGCTCTGGTAGCGCAGTTGGTTGGAGTGCTTGTCTGTGATAAGATAGGGCTTTGGCTGGCTTCGTTTCCTGCAGCCTTGGGTTCGAAACTCATTCAGCCATGGATGTTTCTCATTTACCCATTCATCGCATTACCCACGCACAGGTCTCCTGACTCTTGTGGGCATCATCCGCAATAAATAAAATATGTTTACTCAAAATCTTTTAAAATGCTTCTCTTTCTAAGTTATTCAGAAGTAAGTTATAGTACCTGTTTTACTTTCTAATTCGTTACTTATATTTTAGAAGCTTTGAATTAATGAGATCTTCTTGTTTTTTGTAGGTTCTGGAAGTTCTAAAGGGTGAGTTCTACACGTATATTAACAAACACTTAACAATCTTTATGTTTGATAAAATTATCTTCCACAAATTTTTTCAACAAATTTTTATTGCTATTCATTTATACATTTTTATCATTCTCATCGTTTTTCCAACCAACGGTCAATTTTTTAAACATTTTTCAACATTTCTTTAACTAGTGCCATATTTTTGTATCAGAATTTATCAACATCCAATTCCTCAAAGTGTTATTAATTTAGACTGAAGACTTCTGCAATAGCGGATATTGACAACAGCATTGAATAGCTGATGGAAATCGATGAATGCTTCTGTACAAAAATATCAGTCACCACCGGGAATCGAACCGCGGACCTTTCAATTGCCGGTCGGGCGCCTTAACCACTAGACTATAGTGATCTCGGATCTCTCATTCTTAGATGCTAAACAATGACCTAAAGTTATTCAAGACGAAGCTTCCATTCAATAATTTAGACAATGGATTCATCTACTGATTTTGGAAAATGATTTGTTGAAAGAAAATGGAAGGACTGAAATCAATATTCAATGTTGGATGCAATGGGATTCATCGTTCAAAATGTATTATGTATTGTGTCTTAGGAAGAGATATAACATACACATTAATACAGTAAATTAATTAAAAAAATAATAAATAATTAAATGGGACAATAGTAGGGTGACTAAACTTAGATTGATTGGGATACACTACTTGAATGCTTGAAAATCGGTTTCAATATTATTTTATAAATAATTCATAATAATCTATATAATATCAAAACTGACACTGTATTTCAATAAAATATATGATTTTCACTCACCTTTACTGTAGATACTGGAGGAATGCATTTCACTTCTGAAAATAAGCTTCGTCAGCCTGTCGCCAGGGGTCATGTTTTGATGAGGTTAGACCCCTGGCGGCAGGCTGACGAAGCTTCTTTTAATAAGTGAAATGCTTTCCTCCAGTATCTCCAGTAAAAGTGAGAGAAAATCATATATCTAATTGAAATACAGTGTCAGTTTTGATATTATATAGATTGTTCATCAAGTATTTCGTCATGAAAAACATCACAGAATTTATAATATTCTAAAATAATTGAAAATATTTTTAAAAGGAAATGCGATTTCCTCACCTGATTGTCTCTGTTAGGTCGTGGCTTGAGTGTTGTTATTCCTATCAATGGAACCTGCAAAGAATCAGAAATTTACATAAATGTCATTCAGTATTTAAAGGCGAACACTCCCATTATGTTAAAATCATAGAGATAACAACTAGACAAGCTGGTTTCGTCATACAACACTTGTTTTCACAAACTTAACCACGTTTTTCTGTGTTTGTAATGCCCAAAGTCTCCAAAAAAGCTGAGATAATTATTATAGTTTGATGAATGAGTTAACAGGTAGCATTTTCAAGTATATAAGGCCGATGTGGTAATACTAATTCTCGTATTAAGCAAACAATACAAGTGCATACTTGACCATTTTGTTGTCAAAAATATTAATAATGTACAAATTTTATTTATTTTTTTTAATTTAGGCAATGAGATGTAGGATTTTATACACATGGAAAGAACTGTCCAATTGATTTAAAAAAGGTTGTTTCTTTCTCACAACGGCGAGTATTGTCCAGTTGATTTAGAAAAGGTTTTACTTTCTCACAACGACAAGTATTGTCCAGTTGATTTAAAAAAGGTTTTTCTTTCTCACAACTACGAGTATTGTCCAGTTCATTTAAAAAAGGTTTTACTTTCTCACAACGACAAGTATTGTCCAGTTGGTTTAAAAAGGGGTTTTCTTTCTCACAATGACAAGTATTGTCCAGTTGATTTAAAAAAGGCTTTTCTTTCTCACAATGACAAGTATTGTCCAGTTGATTTAAAAAAGGCTTTTCTTTCTCACAATGACAAGTATTGTCCAGTTGATTTAAAAAAGGCTTTTCTTTCTCACAATGACAAGTATTGTCCAGTTGATTTAAAAAAGGCTTTTCTTTCTCACAATGACAAGTATTGTCCAGTTGATTTAAAAAAGGCTTTTCTTTCTCACAATGACAAGTATTGTCCAGTTGATTTAAAAAAGGCTTTTCTTTCTCACAATGACAAGTATTGTCCAGTTGATTTAAAAAAGGCTTTTCTTTCTCACAATGACGAGTATTGTTCAGTTGATTTAAAAAAGGCTTTTCTTTCTCACAATGACAAGTATTGTCCAGTTGATTCAAAAAAGGCTTTTCTTTCTCACAATGACAAGTATTGTCCAGTTGATTTAAAAAAGGCTTTTCTTTCTCACAATGACAAGTATTGTCCAGTTGATTTAAAAAAGGCTTTTCTTTCTCACAATGACAAGTATTGTCCAGTTGATTTAAAAAAGGCTTTTCTTTCTCACAATGACAAGTATTGTCCAGTTGATTTAAAAAAGGCTTTTCTTTCTCACAATGACAAGTATTGTCCAGTTGATTTAAAAAAGGCTTTTCTTTCTCACAATGACGAGTATTGTTCAGTTGATTTAAAAAAGGTTTTTCTTTCTCACAATGACAAGTATTGTCCAGTTGATTTAAAAAAGGCTTTTCTTTCTCACAATGACAAGTATTGTCCAGTTGATTTAAAAAAGGCTTTTCTTTCTCACAATGACAAGTATTGTCCAGTTGATTTAAAAAAGGCTTTTCTTTCTCACAATGACAAGTATTGTCCAGTTGATTTAAAAAAGGCTTTTCTTTCTCACAATGACAAGTATTGTCCAGTTGATTTAAAAAAGGCTTTTCTTTCTCACAATGACAAGTATTGTCCAGTTGATTTAAAAAAGGCTTTTCTTTCTCACAATGACAAGTATTGTCCAGTTGATTTAAAAAAGGCTTTTCTTTCTCACAATGACAAGTATTGTCCAGTTGATTTAAAAAAGGCTTTTCTTTCTCACAATGACGAGTATTGTTCAGTTGATTTAAAAAAGGTTTTTCTTTCTCACACCTATGAGTATTGTACTGTTCTTTCCCAAACTGCTTTGCTTTGGCAAACCATAAAATTATGAGTAATGAGATACAAATGATTCAGATAATTGGGAAACAAAATAATGATACAAACATTTCATTTCTACCTGGAAATTGAACCTGTGCCAAAAACACCATGCACAACGTTTTTCGATCCTCCAAGGTATCAATAAAAGTGATAGAACTCATCAATAATAATTAATTTTTTCAACAATAGTTTGCCTATTTCTATTTTTCCAAATCAAAATCAAATTTATTCTAATCCTTCACGATGCAAAAAGTAGAATGGAAAAAGAAAAAAAATAGAAATTATTTTGCTTGGTTCATAATAATTTGGCGTGGAGCCCAATACATTCAAAAATACTTTACACATTAATGAATAATAAGACTTGAAGTTGTCTCAACTATATTTATTGAAAATAGTGAGATACTAGTTTCGGTTGTTAACTGTACCCTGCTTATAAGTGTATGAAGCTACTTTATATGTAAAAACGAAGGATATTAACCAAAATCTTGACATACACAATTATGATACAAGAAGCCGAGGAGATTATCACTTGGTGAGTCACAATAATAGCTTATTCAAACAAAAACCTAGTTATATTGGTAGGAAACTCTTCAAAAAGCTACCGCAGTTTTCAAAGAGTCTTGAAAATATAGAAATATTAAAAAAAAAACAATTAGAAAAATATTTAGTTGATAAAGCTTTTTATATTGTACAAGAGTTCCTTTCACATCAAAATTTCAAAATTAAGCCTCACCCCAACTAATTGATATAGTAATTATTATGGTAACTAGATTGTAAGAGTATAATTGTTGATCTGACTAGTCTTATACTCCTTAACTGGAGTCTCGAAAACGTAATCTAAAAAAAAATTATCAATCCCAATCTCAGGATTGAGATTGATAATGGTGCAACAACCGAAACTAGTATCTCACTGTTTTCAATAAATGTGGTTGTGACAACTTCAAGTATTATTATTCATTATGGATATCTTTCACAATATCACTTTCACCACTACAAAGAAAATACTATATAATATAAAATTTAACGTAGATTACAATAAGATCTACCATCTACTTTTGTAGCTTTGTCATTCTGAGGCAATATCTCGTTGGCTAAGAGGTTTAAATTCATTAAAAACATGCAATCAACTATAGAATTAAAAATCATTAAACAAATTTGTGTTAATGTTAAAAATGTAAAGAAAAAATAGAATCTATTATCTGTGGTATAAAGTAGCAAATCTTTGGTGTAAAGTTAGTTATTTCTTGTTCCATAACGATCTGCGTTGTTAATAAGGCAAAGTGTGAGTACATTTATTATATATTCACAATCTAAAACTGACTGCAAGCGTTAAATTTACAACAAAAAGTTGATAAGAAATAAGTCTTTCTTTTGGTTCAGACTACAAATGACACCTTGGTAGGTGTCAAGATCGTTTCAAAAATTATTCCAAGAACGTTCCATCCTTTTCCTGATATCTACTACCGTTTCCTGACACGAAAATATCAGCCCAGAGCTAAAAAAAAGACGATATACAGGACTTCACTTTCATTCATTCAATTTCTCCTAACCCCCATAATAATAAAGTACTCCAGCATCGAACTGGCGATGGGTCTTGAGGAAGTGACTTTGACAAGATACGACTCCTCAGTTACGGTATTGGGAATGCATAAAAGGCTTAAGATACAACTCAAACCGGAAATAAAATAAAAAAATAATTTAAGAACAGCATAAAAATGCAGCGATCATGAAATGTCGCACGAGAATGCGCGTACGAGAGTGTGCAAGTGTCTCGTATCACTTTCACTGCTTGTGAATGCAGTAAGTCAAATGATCATAGCTCACAAAAAAGTATGGTCAAGAGCTCAAGAGTAATGATAATAATTGGGAATGTTGTTGGCTGCTCCGTAGACCGCTACAAGTACCATTCTAGAGTACAGACAGACAGACTTTAGTAAACTTTTTTAATTGTCTGTGACTAGATTATCATCACTAACTTCCTTTCACTATGGGAGGCCCTGCCCACACTTGTGATTTTCTGCATCAGTAGCAGAGTTCCGGGCATAAATTGATATTGTTACGGGTTCTATCTCTAAAATAACGCTGGCAACACTTAAATTTTTAACACTCGCACTTTTTTAACACAAATTACCGACAACTCGCACTTATCAGTTATATCACACAAAAGAAATTAATCAGGAACAGATAAATCGATAATGTTCAGCTAATAAATAATTTGCAATATTACTGTACAAAAATCAATCACTAACTGTTAAAAGGCCGATCAAATATTAAGTAATAACTTCAATAAACTTTCTAATAATTCAAGGAGAAACGTCTAAAACATAGCAGTTGAAACACTACAAGCACTTACGAGTCACTGTATAAACTGTTGAAGAAGCCTAAATTATAGTCTGTCACAATATATTGCAATTATTACTTAAACAACAAACGTTCATATAACACAGTTTGTATTAGCCCTCACTGGTAATACAGTTTGTATGAGCGGAAACGGGAACTGTTCCTTCTGCCACTTATCGATAGAATCATAACTGACTCACTTTTACAAGAGCTTTTGCTTTAATACATTTCTCATAATCCAGAAAGAATGAGAAGCTCCTGATAAACCGCAAGTCGAGGGAAGTAGTGGGGGAAAGTAAACAACTAGCTTTGACCGGAAGACTTATTGACACAGACAGATAATTATACTTCTTTCTCCTTTGCCTTGTCCACAACAATAGGAATGCATTTATGCACGTATGGCCGCGCTAGAGTTTCGGTCATAATCTTTTTTCGAATGCTATCTATTGCCCTGAGATAGTATTTTTTCATCAATTATTTTGTGGAGCATGGGGACTCAAAGTTAAAATTTCCTGAGACAGTTCATATCCCCTACAAGTTATTTTGAGTTTTAATGTTATAAGCATTATTATTACTTACACAGTGGTTCGGAACTCACCTAAAATTGTAGGTGCTCCATAACATGCCTCGGACCGCTTGGTTAAACCCGTAAGGGGTACTATTATTATTATTAGAGTTTCCCGTAGGGGAATATGAGGACTCAAAGTTGAAATTTTCTGAGACAGATCATCTCCCCTACAAGTTATCTTGGAGTTTTAATGTTATAAGCATTATTATTACTTACACAGTGGTTCGGAACACACATAAAATTGTAGGTTTACCATGTTTTCCATAACATGCCTCAAACGGCGTGGTAGAAGTACCCATAAGGGGTATTATTATTAGAGGTGTTATTGTTATTATTATTAGAGTTTCTATAATATTCTAATACTAAAAAACAGCTTTGGAATTGAACAAAATTGCTGTTATTTCAATCAAACATGTGTTTGAAGAACTCAATTTTTTCAAAAAGTGTGTTTAAAGAACTCAATTTTTTCAAAATGTGTGTTTGAAGAACTCAATTTTTTCAAAATTTGTGTTTGAAGAGCTAAATTGTTTCAAAAATGTGTGTTTGAAGAACTCAATTTTTTGAAAATGTGTGTTTGAAGAACTCAATTTTTTCAAAACGTGTGTTTGAAGAACTCAATTTTTTCAAAAATGTGTGTTTAAAGAAGTCAATTTTTTTTAAATGTGTGTTTGAAGAACTCAATTTTATCAAAAATGTGTGTTAGAAGAACTCAATTTTTTCAAAATGTGTGTTTGAAGAACTCAATTGTTTCAAAATGTGTGTTTGAAGAACTCAATTTTTTCAAGATTAATTCGTTGCAAATCAAGGAAAAATCATGAAGTATCTAATAAGTCCTATTTGTAAGGGTGACCGATTAGATTGGCCAGCAAAAAAGACACTGTTCTCTGCTGTAAAATCACTTCCCGGTGGTTCGGAAACCACCTAAAACTGTAGGTCCAACTCATCAATCACCATCATCCAACTCATTACCCACGCACAGGTCACAGACCTATGTAGGCTTCATCCTCAAAAAAAATAAAAATAAAAAATGAACTGTTAAGTCTTTTAAAGTTTTGAACTCTTGAAAAAATAATTCTGGATGGTGCTTTACGAATTTTATTAAATTTCATTTCGGTCTGCTTTTAAACCTTGGAAATCACCAAGCTACTACCAGTTTACAACAACAATTTAGAAAAATCCAATTCCTAGTGCCAGGGTAATTGAGAAATTTAATTTCAGTTTTTAAAGTTTTTTCTCATGAAGGATATTTGATACCCCGTACGCAATCGGAATTTATTTGACTTTGACCGTAATAATTAGATTTGTTTCAAGGTTGGAACAAGATAAATTGTAACAATCTTAGTTGTAAACATTCACTATTACCTGCTTGATTTGACCTTGAAATGCTACATTCTCTACTTTACTCAACTGTGTGTTAATGTACCTTTAAAAGCAGGCGCGTTGGAGGATAAAAAATTTATAGAACCGTTTCTGTTGCTAGGGATTCAACAAAGAAAATTATTTTCTGTTTAATAAATCCAGAGAGAATAGAAGTAAAATATATTCTCTGAATACATTATAATAGCTCATTTTTTATTACCTATAATACTGTATAACTTGATTATATTATCCGTAAGGGTCTCCCCACCACGAAAAGCCATACGAATTTACTTGATTATATTGAGTGGGAATGTTATATCACATTAATAACTGGCTCATAACTATTTCATGTATTTTTTCCACTAGCCTTTGTAATAGTTCTCATGCTCTCTGAATGATTGACATTAATAGCCTACAGTAATTTACATTCTCCACATGGCTCAACTGTGAGTTATTTTACCTTATAGTTGGCGTGCTGAGGGAAAAAAGAATACATTGAATAGTGATTTGCTGTTTGCATGAGTTTCAACAATTACAATAAGTTTCTGCCCTATAGATCTACAGATCATTTTTATTTCCTACTAGCAGGCTACCCGATTCAATTGAACCTGAGTATAATATTACATATTCACAAATTCAATTTAAAAATCTCATTTTCCTTGCAAATATTCTTTTTCTTCTTCCTCTTCTTCTTCTTCTTCTTCTTCTTCTTCTTCTTCTTCTTCTTCTTCTTCTTCTTCTTCCTCTTCTTCTTCTTCTTCTTCTTCTTCCTCTTATTCTTTTTCGTCTTCCTCTTCTTCTTCTTCTCCTTTTTCTTCTTCTTTTATCGACTTCCTCTTCTTTATTTTTCGTCTTCCTCTTCTTCATCTTCTTCTTCTTGTTTCGTCTTCTTTTTCTTCTCCTTCTTCTCCTCTTCCTTATTCATCTTCTTCTCCTTCTTCCTCTTCTTCTTCTTTTTTCGTCTTCCTCTTCTTCTTCTTTTTTGTCTTCCTCTTCTTATTTTTTCGTCTTTCCCTTCTTTTTCCCGTCTTATTCTTCTTCTTCCTTCTCTTCTTCTTCTTCCTTCTCTTCTTCTTCTTCCTTCTCTTCTTCTTCCTCTTCTTCTTCTCCTCCTTCTTCTTCTTTTTCTTCTTCTTGTTCCTTAGTCTTCTTCTTCTTCAATTGAATCGGTATATGTAGAATCCGATGTATATTACACATTCACAAATTCAATTTAATAGTCTCATTTTTCCTTACAAATATTCTTCTTCTCCCTCTTTTTCTTCTTCTTATTCTTCTTCTTCTTATTCTTCTTCTTCTTCTTCTTCTTCTTCTTCTTCTTTTTCTACTACTACTATTTCTACTTCTTCTTCTCCTCCTCCTTCATCTTCTTCTTCTTCTCCTCCTTCTTCTTGTTCTCCTTTTTCTTCTCCTCCTCCTTCTTCTTCTTGTTCTCCTTCTTTTTCTCGTTCTCCTTTTTCTTATTTTTCTTCTTCTGCACATACTTCATTATCTTCCTTCTTCTTCTCCTTCTCCTTCTTCTACTCCTCCTCCTTTCTCTTTTGCTTCTTCTTCTTCTCCTTCTTCTTCTACTACTACTTCTTCTCCTCCTCCTCCTCCTCCTACTTCTTCTTCTGCTTCTCCTCCTCCTCCTTCTTCTCCTCCTCCTCCTTCTTCTTCTTCTCCTCCTTTTTCTTCTCTTTTTTCTTTTTATTCTTCAACTTTTTCTACTTCGTCTTCCTCTCCTCCTCCTCATCCTCCTGCTTCTTCTTCTTCTTTCGTCTTCCTCTTCTTCCTTTTTTGTCTTCTTCTTCTTCGACAAACGACACAGCGTGAATACGTTCGTTCAATAAATAATTATTCTGTACAAGTTGAGATTGATTATATTGAGTGGGAATGTTACATGGCATTACTTAATGGTTCATTATTTTTCATGTATTTTATTCATTACTCATTTAATAGTTTGAGAGTTCTCACGCTCTTTGAAGGACTGGCATTATTCCAGTGATTCATAGTTAAGCATAAATTAATGATTTATTAGTGTAGGATAATTTTATATCCGGGTGTGTAGTACAGTATGTTAACCTCAATAAGGATAACTAGTGAGTTGACCTTCTGGTCAGGAACAAAGGGCAATGTACAAGTCATAGGTGGAATTGGAAAAATTAAGATTTTATTTCAATTAAATTGCTGGCTTATAATGGAGTGAACTATTTCCTTATGAGTTGCCTTGATATGAGAACTGTTTTCACATACAAGGAGAGTCATTAGATTTCAGCCAATAATAATCATCCATTAATTAATGGCAAGTGCATACATATCGCCAAGAGATTCATACTTGTAAGATTTGGTATTTTTGAAATTTTGGTAAAAATTTGTGAAGTACAGTAGGAATAATTAGTCTGGCGCACGGCCGTTTGGTAGCCAGCCATGGCGAGGGGAGTGTTTATCGCTCATTTCTAAAAACATGTGGCCCATGCGACGCTGCAGATGTCTTCAAGGTTAACTAGTCAACTTTTAACAGGACGGCTAGTAGTGAAACCAGAGCCACGCGCCCAGACTAATTGTTTCTAGTGTACTTTTGAGATTTAGATATTTAGAGTATACATGCAACTAATTTCTGAATTTTAATTCTTTCATTCTTGTTACCAATCTTCAAATTATTGGTGATCAATATCGCACTCAGAAACGGTGATGAATGAAGAAATTAAGTCAGTGAGTCACTGGTATTTCGTTTTTTTTATACAGAGTGATTTTTAAGTATGGAAACGGCTTTATATTGTGTAACTGAGACGTTCCCCGCGAAAGAAGCTTATGCAAATCTGCATAGATTTAAAAATCCAACTTTTTGCTGGTTTTTTAATTTTTGTCCATCATCTTGGATTCAACTTTGCTTTTTTAAATGAGATGGTGGTCATATGACACATCATTTGAGTGTGAAATTTCAAGGACAAAACAATGGCGTAAACCGTTTTTCAATAGATGCCTTTGTTTTTTTGTGATTTATCTATATAAATAAAATTAGAGTTTTGTCTGTACATTTATCAGATTTATATATTTTTTGTTTATTTTTACGTTTTATACATTAAAGAAGCCGAATTAAGTCTTATCTCAATTTCTGCCTGTCTGTCTATCACGGCCCCGAAGGCATTTTACGCGGCCTTCTCCTGAAAAACGAGAGCATCGATCGGGATTTTAGTTATTGAACAGTATTGAGAACTTTATTGACAATGTCTTTATCTATAAAAAACTAAATCAACTTTTTTTAACAGAATGTTAAACGTTTAAAAACCAAGTATTGTGCGATTTTGGATACATTTCTTCTAAGTTTTATTACCACATAAGAACAATCAGCTGTTCTCAAATATTCTCTCTGATAACTGCCACTGAATTGTTTATGTTCTAAGTTGTTTACTAAGCTTCTATCATCTTCATGATCGTTGCTATCAAAAAAGCTGAAACATATTTAGTTTTATTTCTAATTATAATCCGTATGAAGGACGGGCACAATAGTTAGTAAGCATTTAAATTTGCACTTTTGGGAAAATTGTGTTAGCAATGAAAAAGGTAGAATGCGCTGCATAAAACATTTTATTGAATTTTTCATTCAGAAATGATCTAACAACTAAAATGTAATTCATTTTTAATAATACTAACATCATAAAAAAATTGTTTCATCATTTTTTTTTATAATACCTACTGGCTGATATTGACATCGGTAGCAGAAATGTGGTTAATGATTAATAAACAATAGTCATTTATTTTTTTGTATTGTTTACTTATTAATTAACAAGTCTTACCACTGTTTAAACTTAGTTATTAGATAATTCATGATTGAAAATTCAATAAAATGTTTTATCCAGTGCGCTCTACCTTTTTTATTGCTATTGCTATATTATTTTTTTAATATTTATTTATTTATTTATATTTATTGCTATTGCACAATTTTCCCAAAATTGCAAAATTAAATGCTTATAAATCGAAGACAAAGACATTTGTTGAAAAATTGTTTACATCATCTTTTTCTTGAAATTTCACACTGAAATGATGTGTCATACGACCACCTTCCCATTTAAAAAAATAAAGTTGAATCGAAAAATTAAAAATTTCAAAACCAGCAAAAAGTTGGATTTTTAAAACTATGCAGATCCGCATAAGCTTCTTTCACCAAGAACGTCTCAGTTACGCAATATAAAGCCGTTTCCATACTTAAAAATCATCCTGTATAAAAAAACCGAAATACCAGTGACTTACTGACCTAATTTCTTCATTCATCACCGTTTCTCGACAACCAAAGAGTTGAAAATTGGTGCAATAAATTTAGTCGTGACCCTAAACGCGTGCTAATAAAGGTTTTCAAAAATTTTCCAAAATACATCCATAATTATTGAGGTTTTGCAAACTAAACGATTTTCAGTTTTTCTCGAATACTACGCTACTAAAAAGGTTGAAATTTTAGATTTAGACCTAAAAAATAGACGTGCACTAATAAAAAATTGAAATTTTTTCTTAAAATTGACGTTTTTTGAAAATTAAGCGATTATTTTTCAGCTTTTCTCAAGTTATAGGAGGATAAAAAATTGAAATTTGGTGTGCATAGTTGAGAGACGCATACAAAGAAGTATTTTTTTTAATTTTCCTAAAATACGCCCAAAATTGACGATTTTTCAAAATTAACCATTTCTTAGTGTTTCTTAAGAACTACATTGCCGAAAGAATTATTCCAAATTGGTTATAAGATACATAGTTGAGGAGTTGGACCCATATCAGAAGAGTGTTTCCAAATTCTCCTTATTTATTAACTATTTATTTATTACTAATATTTCCGACTTGTTTATTGGTAGATCTTGATTTATTGTTCGAGTAAATTCAAGAATTACTACTTGAATTTTAAGTTCATATCACTTTCCATCAAATTCTAGATAATGTAGAGTTAAAAACTTGAGTACAAAACATAGTTGAATCGCTTCATGCAAAAGGGCATCAGTACAAAATTTTGAAATTTAATTTAGTTAAATCTTAATTGTATATACATCCTTTTTTCTGTTTTGAAACTGTTACAAAAATAATAATGACAATTCCATACGTGAATTTGAGGTTTCTGTCCATTAATTGCCTGTAAATAATTTTTTTCAAGATTGCCAAAAAAAATTGTTTATTACTTTAATTGCTATTAGTTTATACTGAAGACTTCCGCAATGGCGGATATTGACAACAGTATTGCTGATGGAAATCGATGAATGCTACTGTACAAAAATATCAGTCACCACCGGGAATCGAACCACGGACCTTCCAATTGCCGGTCGGGCGCCTTAACCACTAGACCATGGAGACCTTTGTGCACAGCAGCATTCATTTTAAAATTGACCATATCGGCTCGTATCTAACAAGTTAGTTTGAAGTGACTGACAATTGAACAAACTGACAAATATATAGAAACAGAATTTATTGATTTCGAGTTCCTTTTATTGCTACTAGTTTATACTGAAGACTTCCGCAATGGCGGTTATTGACAACAGTATTAAATAGCTGATTTTTAACTTGGCCATATATATTATAATAAATTCTGTTTATATATATTTGTCAGTTTATTCAATTGTCAGTCACTTCAAACTAACTTGTGAGATACGAGCCGATATGGCCAAGTTGAAAATGAATGCTGCTGTGCAGAAAAGTCTCCATGGACTAGTGCAGGGGTTCTCAAACTGTGGTACGCGTACCCCTTGGGGGTACTCGAAAATTTTCAGGGGGTACGCGGGGCAGGTTAATGAAAAATTGAACCATTTTTTTCCGTTTCGCAATCACGCAAGGTTATTATTTAATAATGAAATCTAATAAATTGACTACTTTGTGGTCGAGTTACTAGGAACCAAGAAGTGCATAATAGGTTTGTATAACTATTTCGTAGAAGTTCAGAGACAAGATTAATGTTGGGGACGATTTAAGGTTTTACATCGAGCCTAGCATTGAGGAACCAACTTATGTAAAACAAATTAAACATAAAAAACCATGGATTACAATGGGCTTGATCGAATCTATTAATGAAAGAGATAGAATTGCTAAGCAATTGAAAAAGGAATCATTCAACATTGATGTTAAGAAGCAAGCTCATCCTTCTCACCTTTTTTTGGGTTTCAAATATGTTTTCAAATGTAGTCTATTGTGTTTTTGATGTAAAAAGGTTTTTTAATTTAACGGTCCCCCCCCCCATAACATCTCCTCGCGGTAACAAGGGGGTACGTTAAATTTTAATTTTTCATCAAGGGGTACTGTCCTTGAAAAAGATTGAGAACCCCTGGTCTAGTGGTTAAGGCACCCGACTGGCAATTGGGAAGTCCGCGGTTCGATTCCCGGTGGTGACTGATATTTTTGTACAGTAGCATTCATCGATTTCCATCAGCAGCTATTCAATACTGTTGCAATATCCGCCATTGCGGAAGTCTTTATTATAAACTAATAGCAATTAAAGGAGTTCGAAATTAATAAATTCTGTTTATGTATATTTGTCAGTTTATTCAATTGTCAGTCACCTCAAACTAACTTGTTTTTTTGTATGAAGCGATTCAGTTCAGTTTTGTAATTTTTTAAGAATTTCACAAAACACAGGCTATCATGAAACATGAACATGAATCAATCACCATTCAGTAGTAATTCTCTCTAATTATCCGTTTAGAATCATGAAGCTTCATCGGAATTATTTTTTGTGATGCCAAATTAAAAGACTACAAAATAAACACAGAGGCTGACGAAGCTTCTTTTCAGAAGTGAAATGAATTCCTCAAGCATCTCCAGTATATGTGAGTAGAACATTATTTTTAAAAGTGAAATACAGTGTCAGTTTTAATATTAGATTGTTAAAATAAACACTTTTCACCTAATGGCTAATGGACCTCTGAATTTTATTGATGTCTTTCCAATTAAATTTTTCTACTAAATTAATCAATACCTTTTTTAATTAATCAATACACTTTTAAAATTAATCAATGAGTTCAACGTTTAATTTTAGTGTACCCTTACACAAAGAATATACAGCTGCTTCTGGTTGATGTTACTGTGCTGAAAAATAGTTATATGTCTTCGTTTTATTTAATAAAGTTGTATATTTGATACACATATAAAGAATATTACCTTAAAAAATCATTAAAAAAACTTACCTTGAAATGGTGTGTGCTAGGTTTTGAATATATTCCTTGTATACACCTTAACACGTGACAGAAACTTTTTAACTTTCAATAGTTTTTGGAAATGCTAACTAATTGATAATTATTTCACTTTGAAAGAGGGGAAACTGATCAAGATTGTTGTTTTTCAACTTGAGCCGAAAACGCGGGGTTCAACCGAAATTTTGGATAAAAATTACCTTTTTGCAATCAGCAATAATTTTTAAACTTTCCAATTCTGGAAAATGGTGTTTTGGGGATTTTCTTTGGGAAAATTATGTAGCTAATAATGTTCCGACACTCTGTGCCATGTTATGGAGTTCGACGTTAATCCAGCTTCGTTGCAACTCTCGTCCCGAAAAATTTTGTTTTCGAAAATTTTCGCACTCAGAAATCCTGGCCGAAATGATTCTCCAAGTAACGAAGTTGAATTAACGGAGTCGAACCCAGGACTGAGAGTCTTGGACACCTGGAAGGATTCAGCCGTAGGATTGCTCCTTCAAGCTCCAGCGATCAGGTGATAGAAGCAGAAAGGAATGCTCTGTATCATGGTACACTAGAACTAGAAGATTGACGTTTCTAACAAAACATAAATATAGTAGAATTCATATAACTTGGCAGCGTGTAGAAGATGGGAGGACGTGCTACATCTGAACTCAACTGCTGCCAAGTTATATGAAAACTACAGTACCAGCATAGGCACAGACAGAACAAGAGTTTTATTGTCTTAGCAATACAGTAGTTACACTGTTTTTGATACTGTTACGGGTTCTATCTCTAAAGTAATGCTGGCAACACTTAAAATTAACACTCGCACTTTATTTACACAAATTATCCACAACACACACTAATCAGTAATGTCATAGAAAATATGAAATTATTATATATTTCTACAAAATAAAGCAATCAGAAACAGATAAATCGATAATGTTCAGCTAATAAAGAATTTGCAATATCTATATATATAAAAATGAATGTCTGTATGTATGTATGTTCCCTATAGACTTCAAAACTACTTGACAGATCGGCATGAAACTTTGGGAATATGTTATGTGAATATTGGGGATGGTTTCTGGCCATAAATTTTAATAGGGGGGCTAATAATTATTATTAATTTATCCATTTTACAGACCTAACCTACTGAACTTGCCGGCCAAACAGCTTAAAGGAACAGCTGATAGAAGTCAACAGTTTTTAAGCATATGGCAGGTCCCTTAGCGGCGTTATTTACGCTGCATGGAACGCAAAGGCTTTGCATGTAGGTTACCATGCAGTCAGAGCCTTGCAGTGTGTAGGAAACATATGACTGGGTATGATGAAATGTAATCAATTATGCCGGGTTGATGAAATCTGTTAACCAATGCAGCTAGAAATTTGAAATATAGTCTCAGTAGGAGGTGGCGAATAATAAAATAAAAAAACCTAGCTTCTACCCTAATAGTCGTAGGAGGTTAAAATTTGAAATGTTCATTGAGAGGTGATGAGTAAGGTCTTACTGATTACTGTGTAAGAAAACAACGAAGGAGGCCTCTCTGCTCTGCTGGAAGAGCCCTAGGACTAACTTCTTCCCTTATAGTCATAGTAGGTTGAAATTTGAAATGTAACCTCAGAGGGAGGTGGCAAATAATAAAATCAAGAATTTTTTATGAGAACGCAGCAACGCGCGTCGGGCCAGCTAGTTACTGTATAAAATCCAATCACAAACTGTTAAAAGGTCGATCAAATATTGAATAATAACTGCTCAATAAACTGTTCAATAATTCAAGAAGTAACGTCTAAAAAGAACAATTAAAACTTACTTAGCACAAGTCTGTCACCATATTACAATAAAAGCAATGAGTATTTGAACACTTGCAAAAACTGTAAAGTAAGTCTCACTAATACAGTCACAATATCAGTCTGCGGTTATCACTTTCACAACAAACGTTTGTACTGCCACTTGTTAGGTCAACGAAATTCAAGCAATGAATGAAACTAATGTTTACCTGAGTGTTCGCTTTGTATTCATTTTTAATGTGCTAGTAAACAGTAGAATTTTCGATATCCTTCCATAAAAGTACTAAGTAAACATTCTAGAGGTCTCCAGAAAGACCACAAGGCGAGGGGTGAACAGGAGTAAACAAAACACGCTGCTTATCGCTGTTATAACAGGAAGACGTATTGACACAGCAGTAATTACTTATTTCTTCTCCCTAGCATTCCATAACAATAACAGAAACTGAATAAGAGTACTATTGCCTTATCATAGTATCTTAGTAAGTGATCAGTCTGTGATTTAAGCAAATAAGTAAATAGTTAATACTTAACTTAATATTTATTTACTTAAATATTTGAGAAAATACTTAGTACAATTATCAACAGTAGTTGACAATTGTCGCAGCTTATTACATTAAAAAGGTTTTGAATAGGAGAGAAAATCTTACCACTAACTATTATCTTACTAAGTTACTATTAAGTTATCTTACTACTAACAAAAGAGAAAATGAGACAAGAGGAAGCAGTAACAGTGGAAAGGAAAAAGAAACGATGAATATTGAGTTGGATGAGGATATGAGAAGGAGAGTGGAAACAGCGGAAAATATCGCTGGAATTAAGGAAAAGGAAAAGTAAAAGATAAAATGTGAAAAATTGGAAGAAGGGTTAAAAAATACTGGGAAATGATAGAGAAGAGAAATGAGGTTGATAACAGAGAAGAAAAGAGGAAGGAGAAGAAGAAGAAACGAGGTATGAGAAGGAGAAGAAAAGAGGAAGGAGAAGAAGAAAAAAGAGGAAGGAGAAGGAGAAAAAGAACAAGAAGAAGAAAAAGAAGAAGAAGGAGGAGAGGAAAAAGAAGAAGGAGGAGAAAAAATAAGAAGGAGGAGAAAAAAAGAAGAAGAAAGTAACTAATAACGGGAAGAAAGCAAAAAAGAGAAAAGAGATTATGCATAGCAATATTGTTCGACTCATGATTTTTCAGATGATTGTTCAAATCTGATTTAAATTATTCTTCTTTATATATTCAAGCATTTTTCAACATAACATACTGAAAATATTATCATTTTGTATCAAATAAAGCCATTTGAATTAGTTTAGTGATTGATTCAAGTGTCAGTGTCCAGTGAAAAAGCAGAGCAGTGATAGAGTGAAGCCAAGCTAAGTAGTGAAAACATATATTTATAATTAGATGTAGCTTAGAGACCCAAGGAGGATTTCTATGTTTCTAGTTAATTTAGTAATGTAGGCTAGAAAAAAGTTGCTCATTAGTCTTGAGACTACATAGATAGAAACAGTAAATATAAAAAAAACATTGTATCAAATTGTTTTATTGTTAACACATTTTTACAACTGTTTTAACAATTTCTATTTCGTAGTTGAATAATAATAATCATTTTGTAATAAATCGTATTATTAAAGCACACTTTGCTTGATAGAATGTGTTGACAATATTTCCTTTTTGTCGTAAATCTTTGAAAGATGGAACATTCTTGATGGCTTACTTTTTAGCTCCATACATACCATCTACATTACTTAATAAAAGAAAAGAGTTACACAATCAAGTGTATTCTTTTTTCTCTCTTCTTCTTCAGTGTTCAAAAAATTCAACAAGTTTAAATGCGAATTGTATTTCCAAACGTGATTTTATACTCCTTTCAAACTCTGGAACTTCTCCAGGCTGTTTGAGAAGAACACAAACTTGAACACTTACGTTTCAAAACCAACCTAACGTATGAATAATATGTAATACACATTTCGTAAGGACTCCGCTCAAGATTATTTCCAATATTTGCCGAGCTTGTTAACACCACTCTGCTTCGATCAATGCTTGAACAATTATGTAACTTTGCTTCAAAATGTTGACTCAAGCTTCGAACTGTTAACATTAACGATATTTTTACAGTCTTGAGGTGCAACAGGCACTTAGTGAGAAGGTCATTTTAATAGCCATGCATAAGTTATCAACCTCCTCCATTGCATCATGTAATTTGGATACAAGTTCCAGAACTGAAGAAATCAAAGTTATTGAAGTGAAATTAGGGTAAAATTAAGAAATAAAATAGCCGCGAGGCGTAGCAGGTATCTGTTCAATCAGATAGAGATAAGCTGCGTTCTCGCAGGTCCTGTTTGTAACGGTGGCCGATTAGATTGGCCAGCAAAAAAGACACTGTTCTCTGCTGTAAAATCACTTCCCGGTGGTTCGGAACCCACCTAAAACTGTAGGTCCAACTCATCAATCACCATCATCCAACTCATTACCCACGAACAGGTCTCAGACCTATGTGGGCTTCATCCTCAGAAAAAAAACGTTTTATTGCTTTTATTGGTGATCGTTGATGGTTGGGCAGAAAAGGGTTGGTCCCAGGGGTGATGGGGGTCATGAGGGTACCCCTCCCTGGAGAAGGGGTAGAAAGGAGCGGTAATCTCGCAAAAAAGGTCAGTAAATCCCATCTGTGACTTCCACACCCCCCCCCCCCCCCTAACTGCTTCCTGTGGGCAGACTTATAGGATGTTCCACCTCGCCTTTTAAGATGTATCATGTATCATGTATCGTGATGTATCTATGTGTATCGTGATGATCTATGTATCATGTTACGTGATACATAGCGGACCTACAATAGGTTATGATGATAGTTGATTGTTGTTTGGAATTTAGTCAAAAATTAATGCGTCTAACCGAATTATTCTCAGTATCATCTCTGGCATAATGATTGACATAATCTCTTACCCTTACGTGTACAATTAATTATTGAATAAACTGTGAACAGTATTGGGCAATAATCAAGTTTTTTCATGTATGTTAATGTATTCCTATTAAAAAAATGCAGATTGCTTTCTCCAGTCCAAAATGGGTCCAAAGTTAATTTATTTTATAGTAAAACAGTGGCCTCCGCCACTGAAAAAGTATCGAAAAAAGAAGAAAAAAGTGAAAGAAGAAGAAAAAGGAGAAGAGAAAGAAGAAGAATTGGTCTTGATAGAAAGCAAAAGTACCTACGTGTGAAGCAACAGGTAAATACCCAAATATGCCTCCTGACAAGTAACAATTAACAAAAGAAACTGAAAAGACATACTTTTTTTGGAGGATGAAGCCCGCATAGGTCTGAGACCTGTGCGTGGGCAATGAGTTGGATGATGGTGATTGATGAGTTGGACCTACATTTTTAGGTGGGTTCCGAACCACCGGGAAGTGATTTTACAGCTGAGAACGTGTCTTTTTTGCTGGCCAATCTAATCGGTCACCGTTACAAAGAGTGCTTAGGAGAACGCAGCTTATCTCTATCTGATTGAACAGATACCTGCTACGGCTCGCGGCTATCACTTTCCTAACTGTTTGAAATAAAATTAATACTAGTAATAAAATAAAATAACAGTCGAAGTTAAATTGAATATCAATAAAGTAAGATTAGTTAGTAATTTTAGTAATGTTATGATGAAGAAAAAAGAATACAACGAAACGACTTGAGGAGAAAGAATGAGTGAAGGAACTTTGACCAAGAAGATGAAACGTGGAAGAAGAAGAAAAGGAAGGAGAAACAAAACCACCACCAACAACAACAACAAAAACAATAAAATGAGTGAAAGAAAGGAGAAAGAAAAACAATAAAATGAGTGAAAGAAAGGAGAAAGGGAAATAATAAAATGAGAGGAGAAAGAATGAGTGAAGGAACTTTGACCAAGAAGATGAAACGTGGAAGAAGAAGAAAAGGAAGGAGAAACAAAACCACCACCAACAACAACAACAAAAACAATAAAATGAGTGAAAGAAAGGAGAAAGAAAAACAATAAAATGAGTGAAAGAAAGGAGAAAGGGAAATAATAAAATGAGAGGAGAAAGAATGAGTGAAGGAACTTTGACCAAGAAGATGAAACGTGGAAGAAGAAGAAAAGGAAGGAGAAACAAAACCACCACCAACAACAACAACAAAAACAATAAAATGAGTGAAAGAAAGGAGAAAGAAAAACAATAAAATGAGTGAAAGAAAGGAGAAAGGGAAACAATAAAATGAGAGGAGAAAGAATGAGTGAAGGAACTTTGACCAAGAAGATGAAACGTGGAAGAAGAAGAAAAGGAAGGAGAAACAAAACCACCACCAACAACAACAACAAAAACAATAAAATGAGTGAAAGAAAGGAGAAAGAAAAACAATAAAATGAGTGAAAGAAAGGAGAAAGGGAAACAATAAAATGAGAGGAGAAAGAATGAGTGAAGGAACTTTGACCAAGAAGATGAAACGTGGAAGAAGAAGAAAAGGAAGGAGAAACAAAACCACCACCAACAACAACAACAAAAACAATAAAATGAGTGAAAGAAAAACAATAAAATGAGTGAAAGAAAAACAATAAAATGAGTGAAAGAAAGGAGAAAGAGAAACATAAAATGAGAGGAGAAAGAATGAGTGAAGGAACTATGACCAAGAAGATCTTTTTTTTTTTGAGGATGAAGCTCACATAGGTCTGAGACCTGTGCGTGGGTAATGAGTTGGATGATGGTGATTTATGAGTTGGACCTACAGTTTTAGGTGGGTTCCGAACCACCGGGAAGTGATTTTCAGCAGAGAACAGAGTCTTTTTTGCTGGCCAATCTAATCGGTCACCGTTACAAACAGGACCTACGAGAACGCAGCTTATCGTAATCGTGGAAGAAGAAGAAAAAGAAGGAGAAACAAAACCACCACCAATAAGAACAACAACAACAACAAAATGAGTTGGCCTTGATAGAAAGCAAAAGCTGGTACATGAGTATACATTTTTAGTAACAGTAAAGTGAGCAGAATGTGCCTCCGCCACTGAAAATGTATCGAAAAAAGAAGGAGAAAAGAAGAAAAAAGTGAAAGAAGAAGAAAAAGGAGAAGAGAAAGAAGAAGAAAATAGTTATTTATGTATTAAGAGCGTGAAGCGCGACTTTATCGCTCGAGCCAAAACATTTACTGCGCGACGCAAAGCGGAGCGCAGTAATTTTGCGAGAGCGATAAAGAAGCTTCACGCGCGAATTGCATACAATATTTTTCCTACAACTGCAGTTCTGGATTCCAACACAATAAAAGCTTGTAGTTTGTAACACCACAGACCGTGCACGGATTTGGTTAGAGTGCGTCATTTTTGAGGTTATGTGAATTCACAGATTCCGTGATCCACCAATGAGAAGACATCAAAATCAAAACAGAAGCGTAAAGAAAACAGCTGGCGAGCGTAAAGTAATTTACCGCTTGCGGAGCAGTAAAGAGGTATTTTACAATTAGTTTTCAGTACGTAAAGAACGACTTTACGAGCAGTTGTAGGAAAAAGAATAATTGGTCTTGATAGAAAGCAAAAGTACCTACGTGTGAATCTTTTTTGGTAACCGTATAGTGAGCAGAATGTGCTTTCGCCAGCGAGAAAGAGTCGATTGGATGTCGTTTTGGTTTTGGGTTGCTGATGAAAGTGCTGATGATTTATTAATGTTCTGCTGCCTTATAAAATTGTGTCTGTCTGCTGGTAGCTGCTATGAATGTCAATTTTAACGGAGAAGTCGAGAGACAACTAATACTTATCCTGGTTTGGTATGGTTTTTATGATGTCTGGGACGTTGTAGAGCAGTGGCGTACCGATAATGGAGCGAGTGGAGCAGTCGCTCCAGGGCGCAAGGCTCTGTGGGGCGCACCGTTCTTGAGAGAAAATTGCCTTTTACTTACAAAAAATGTATCACTATAATGAAGGCCAAAAGGGTAAAATGCAACACAATAAAAAAAAAACGTATTTATACATCGCTGCGCATTACTAAAAGGAACATTCATGTCAAATTTAAAAGAAATCGGTTCACGCGTTCAGCCGTAAATGCGTTACAAACTGACAGAATGCAAAACGGTCGAGTCAAAAATAGCAAATAGTCGAAAGTAGCAAAGCAAAAACAATTTACATTGGGTGACAGAAGGTATAACAATTCCAAGTAATTAAATAAAGACTATGAATTTATTCTGGAAAAAAATTCTTCTAGAAGTTCATTGGTTTTTATATTAACAAGAACAGGACTGAAATTCTTCATTTTTGAATCCAATTTCCAAAATATAAGAAAATTTCTAGAGGAATAACTTGCATTCTAAAACAATAACTGTAAATAAATTTATAGAAAAGTGAAAAAATCCTCAACAAGCTGTTTGGAAATTGTTAAAAGTAGAATCTTGCCTGGCAAAAAATCATTCACTGGAGTGCATCTCTGACAAATACGGCGTAGTTGGAGGCGGGAAAAAAAGCGGCTGATTCATTAAATGACCACTGTAATAATATCAGCTCAATCGGGTGGTTGAGTGTGAGACTGATTTTTTTGTGGGGGGGGGGGCATCATAAGACACTTCCGCTCCAGGGCGCTTGAAACCTCGGTACGCCACTGTTGTAGAGAATTAATTTTTGCAAGGAGTTAGTGATAGATTGAGTATAGAGAAGAGAATTGAAAAGATGAAAGGAGATAAGGAAAAATAAGAAGAAGACGAAGACGAAGACGAAGAAGAAGAAGAGGAGGAAGATTGATTGATTTATTGTCTGTACTAGGTATTGGCAGATCCATTGCACATTGAACGGAAATACAAAATTAGAATAAATTATAACTGAAAAAAATTAAAATTAGATACAAATTCAAATGAAAAATTTCTATGATTTACACTGTAAATGGTTCATGTAAAAAAGTAGCACTTGAATAAATTAAATAGATAGACAAAGTACCTATCCTCCACCTCCTCCTCCTCCTCTTCCTCCTCCTCCTCCTCCTCTTCCTCCTCCTCCACCACCTATCCTCCACCTCCTCCTCCTCCACCTCCTCCTCCTCCTCCACCTATCCTCCTCCTCCTCCACCTATCCTTCGCCATCTCCTCCTCCTCCTTCTCCTTCTTCTCCTCCTCCTTCTCCTCACCCTCCTCCTCCTTCTCCTTCTCTTCCTCCTCCTCCTTCTGTTCCTCCTCCTCCTCCTTCTCCTCACCCTCCTCCTCCGCCTCCTCCTTCTCCTCCTTCTCTTCCTCCTCTTCCTCCTCTTCCTCCTCTTCCTCCACCTCCTTCTCTTCCTCCTCTTGCTCCTCCTCCTTCTCTTCCTCCTCCACCTTCTCTTCCTCCTCCTCCTCCTCCTTACCCTCTTCCTCCTCCTGTTCCTCCTCCTCCTTCTCTTCTTCCTCCTCTTTCTCTTCCTCCTCCTCCTTCTCTTCATCCTCTTCCTCCTCTTCTTCCTCTTCTTCCTCCTCTTTCTCCTCTTCCTCCTCTTTCTCCTCTTCCTCCTCCTCCTTCTCTTCCTCCTCCACCTTCTCTTCCTCCTCCTCCTCCTCCTTACCCTCTTCCTCCTCCTGTTCCTCCTCCTCCTTCTCTTCTTCCTCCTCTTTCTCTTCCTCCTCCTCCTTCTCTTCATCCTCTTCCTCCTCTTCTTCCTCTTCTTCCTCCTCTTTCTCCTCTTCCTCCTCTTTCTCCTCTTCCTCCTCCTCCTTCTCTTCCTCCTCCACCTTCTCTTCCTCCTCCTCCTCCTCCTTACCCTCTTCCTCCTCCTGTTCCTCCTCCTCCTTCTCTTCTTCCTCCTCTTTCTCTTCCTCCTCCTCCTTCTCTTCATCCTCTTCCTCCTCTTCTTCCTCTTCTTCCTCCTCTTCCTCCTCTTCCTCATCTTCCTCATCTTCCACCTCTTCCTCCTCTTCTTCCTCCTCTTCCTCATCTTCCTCATCTTCCTCCTCTTCTTCCTCCTCTTCCTCATCTTCCTCCTCTTCCTCCTCTTTATTCAAAACATGAATATTAATGTTTCCAAAAAATTAATATTCAGATGTTCACTTCAAAAACGATGCACTAAAACTGTTCAAAAGTCCAAAGAAAGTGAATTTAATTTTGAAATTTGTTCATGAGATTTTTTAGAGCCGAAAATGTAGAAGTGTAGTACATTGGTCTTGGTCTTGCAGGCCTTTGCCCTTCCTCAAGAAGCACATTCTCCTTTTTAAATGATTGTTCATGATTACTTGATCTGCTTTACAATGTTTTTTTTTTTTTTTAATGGTACATGTAATCAAGGATATTTACCTACATGTATTTAAAAGAATTGAATCGTAAATCAAATCATTTTTGCCATTCAGGAGCGGCCCTTGCTTGGAAGTTTGGGGTTCACAAATGGGTTTTGTTGACATTTTTTGCAAGACTGATCCACCTTCCTACCCCTTCTCCAGTTAATTTCCGATTTTGGGGGGATCATGACACCCCCCTGGTATTGATGTCATTTGAAATCATTAACATTTTCATGGCATTCAGCAATCATTGACCAATGTTGGACATTTTACTCAACTTTCTTTGTAGTGGTAAAGGTGATATTGTGGAAGATATCCGTAATGAATAATAAGACTTGAAATTGCCACAACCACATTTATTGAAAACAGTGAGATACTAGTTTCGGTTGTTACACCATTATCAATCTCAATCAAACTCAGTTTTCAATAAATGTGGTTGTGACAACATCAAGTATTTTTTTCAACATCATAGATACTTGAATTTTCAACACCAAGTGTAGCTAAAATTATAAGAATCTATTTATTAGTAATAATTTATTGTAATGGTGTCAGTGGGATTCATATCAAATCAATGCACTGTATTATTCAATGCATAAAACGATTTTGCAGTGATGAACAATAAATAATTATGCTATTAGATCTGGATTCAAAGATGTTATGCAAGAGTTGGAAGGATATTGAGAGTACAAGCGCTAAGCAAGCAAGCAGGTGGGTCTGGCGTTCCACATCCACATAGAAGTAAAGTGACTGACTATTACCATTCAACTTATTATTCTATTCAGTCGGAATATTCATGAGCAGAAGGTAGTGCACCGCTGGTTGTTTGTGGAGGGGGGGGGGGGGGGGCACACTGTCGGTCTCCAGCCTAGTTTCTGTAGCCCACGCGACACAGAAGAGAGAGAGACATAAATTGTAAAGGTAAGCAGAAAGAGAAATGATGGTAAAGAGTGAAATGAAAAAAGGGAGCGAGAAGTCAATAATTTCATTTTTCAGTTGAACTCTCTCGGTAATTTCATGTTTTGGCTGTGCGCAGGGTTTTTGGTCATAATATTTTTCGAAGTTTCTTGTATGGAATATTATTAGGACAATGAAATGTTACTTATTGCTGTAAGAAAAATGTTTTTTATAAAATTATTTTATGAAATTGAAGGGTTATTCAAAGTTGAAATTTGTCGGTTTTTGGGGGCAATTGATCTTACCTGTGAGTGATCTTGAACTTTAGATAAATTTCCCATAACTGAAAGACACCTTGAGGAATAGAATGACATATTTTATATTTCAAACAAATAGTTTTTCAAGATAATTTTTTGAAAACTTGCAATTTTTTATAGATTTTTTAAAACGTATTTTTTAAAAAATAATTGGTTGATTGGAGTAAAAAATATGTCATTTAATTCATCAAGACAACATTACAGAACATTTATCAAAAGTTCAAAATCACTAATAGGTGAGATCAATTGCCCCCAAAAACCGAAAAATTTCAACTTTGTACCACCATATTTCACAAAATAAATTAATTAAAAATATTTTCTCAAAGCAATAGATAAAAGTTGAAAGCAAAAGTGTGTATGAAAGTGTAAAAGCAGAAGTGTGTATGAAAGTGATTTAAAATATTCTTTAAATATTGTTTATTGTTAAAATAGAGGAGGTCAAGCCAATGGGTTAATCCTTTCCATAGTAAATAATTAGCAATTTAGGTTAAAATAAAATAGCTTATTAGTCTCAGACTAGGTGCTAGAATAACTTTAGCAAAAAAAAGCAATAGATAACATTTCAAAGCCCTAATAATATTCAATACAAGGAAATTCGAAAAAAAATTATGACCAAAAACCTTACGGACAGCCTTAAGTGAATATGGACAAACCTTATTCTATATTAAAGAATTGAGGAGAAAATGGTAAAAAGGGATAGGAAAAGGAAGAAGACGAAAGAGAAGAAACAAAAATTCAGCAGAAGAAGATGAAAAGAGGAGAACAAGACCAATAAGAAGAGAAAGGAGGAGAAAGACGGGGAGGAGGAGAAGGAAAAGAAGAAGAATAAGAAGAAGAGGAAGAAGAATAAGAAGAAGAGGAAGAAGACGAAAAAGAAGAAACAAAAATTCAGCAGAAGAAGATGAAAAGAGGAGAGCAAGACGAATAAGAAGAGAAAGGAGGAGGAAGACGGGGAGGAGGAGAAGGAAAAGAAGAAGAATAAGAAGAAGATGTAAAAGAAGAAACAAAAACTCAGCAGAAGATGAAAAGGGGAGAACAAGACGAATAAGAAGAGAAAGGAGGAGGAAGACGGGAAGGAGGAGGAGAAGAAGAAGAAGAAGAAGAAGAAGAAAAGAAGAACAGGTAAAAGAAGAAACAAAAATTCAGCAGAAGATGAAAAGAGGTGAACAAGACCAATAAGAAGAGAAAGGAGGAGGATGAGGAGGAGGAGGAGGAGGAGGAGGAGGAGGAGGAGGAGGAGGTGGAGGTGGAGGAGGAGGAGGAAGAGGAAGAGGAGGAGGAGGAGGAGGAGGAAAGGACAAGAAGAAGAAGAGACAAAAGAGAAATAATAAAAAGATGAAAAAAAGAAAAAGAAGAACAAGGAGAACAAAAGTGCAAGGTTGGAAGAGTCCCAGTTGGAAAAAAGGTAATAGAACGAACAAGGAAAATTGCAGGATGAAAAGGGGTTTTGTGAAAGAAAACGTACGTCAGGGAGACATGATAGACAAGTTTCAACTCTCCTATTGCTCCACAGTGCTTAAATGTTACTGGCCTGGCCTTGCACAAAAATATGACTGATTCCTGACTGTATAAACTAGTACTATATTCAATGATTGATCGATTCATCCATCTGCAAACTGAACACACAAATGTCAAATACATAACACAGTCTGAACCCCATATAATAGTGCAGTAATTACTAGGGCATTGTCAGTCTGGTCTCGTTCGTTTCTAGATTGAGTTTCTGGGCTAATGGATTTCGAATAAATTCCCACTTTGGTTGGTCGCAGTAGGTGTTTGTGCGTGCGTATGAGCAACTCAACTCACACATACACTGTTTCTAAATCACTTTCTCTGTTGATGGAGACAGGAACCGGGCGAATAGTGGAAGATACAGAAGAAAGTGATACAGTAAAGTCGTGTCTGCAATGTAACTGTTATTCTGAAGACATGGATGGCATTGAAGGGTCATTAGGTATCATCACTAGTTGTTCGGCTAGGTTCCTCCACACATAGGAACGTCGGGTTATGACGTCATTATGCCCTCAACTACAAATCAGCTGATTATTTAAGTAAATTTTTGTTGACATTTATTAGTGCATAAAACAGTTTCAAATACATTCATTTTCTCATAGAGCATCCTCTCATAAAACACAACTGAGATTAATTATGTCAAAAACGTATATTATTTTAAAATATTCAGGGATTTCAAAAATATTGGTCTCTAGGCGTCTCGGACAAAAAAACTCACAACAAAAAACGCATTTTATAAGAGTAGTCTACAAGTCTACATAAACGTCAACGAAAGCAAGCTTTCTTGAATCACCGAATTGACGATTGAAGGAATATCGTATTCTAAACACGCATCTAGAACGTCTTCCTCTATAATAAAATCGCAAGTAGCAACTTGAAAACTGAATCACAGAGCTCTTTCACAATATGGTAGTGCGTGTGGCAAACATAGAAGCTATCCCTTATGTAAGATCCTTATTTTCCATTGCTTGTTGAATCAGTTCTGCTTCTCTTCTAAATTTTCATTTTCTTATTTCCTTGAAACATTCCGACTATTTTTTTTTTTTTTTTTTTTGTAGATTACGTCTTGGAGACTCCAGTTAAGGAGTATAAGAAGTCAAATCAACAATTAATTATACTCTTATACACTAGTTACCATAATTACTATATCAATTAGTTGAGGCGAGGCTTAATTTTGATGTGAAAGGAACTCTTGTACACTATAAAAAGCTTTATCAACTAAATATTTTTTCAATTGTTTTTCCAAGTATTTCTATATTTTCAAGACTATTTAAAAACTGCGGTAGCTTGTTGTAGAGTTTCCTACCAATATAACTAGGTTTTTGTTTGAATAAGCTACTATTGTGACTCACCAAGTGATAATCTCTGTATTATAATCGTGTACTTCAAGATTTTGGTTAATATCATTCGTTTTTACATAAAAAGTAGCTTCATACACAATGTCATATAAGCAGGGTACAGTTAGGAGACCAAGTCTTTTGAACAATGGCCTACATGAATCTAATCTATTTACTCTTTCTATACACCTAACCGCTTTCTTTTGGATTTTAAACAACCAATCAAGGTTTTGTTTTGATGAATTACCCCATACTAAGATAGCATACCTAATATGTGACAGTCAGAGCCCATGGTAAGCTGTAAAAAGTAACTTTTTGTCATTCAATCTAGCAAGCTGTTGCAGGACAAATACCCCAGATGAAATTATTAGAAAACCACAATTTTTTCGTGCTGATGATGTCTACATGAGTCTGAGACTTGGGCAAGGGAAATGGTGACTCAGAAAATTCCAGGCTGAACAACGGGAATCGAACCACTGGTCCGCAGGAGTAGCAGGTCCGTGATAAAGTCATAAATTCTTATCATTATAAATCATACCCCGGGTTGCACAAACGTCCATTATCATTATGATGGTTCATTATCTTATTTGTTCCACTTTTATACCAGGCTGCTATGTGAAATCATTTTATTATACCTATATACATGCAAGCAATCGTATGATCTATATATTTTGAATGGTGGAGCACATACTTTGTATAAAATGCAGGAAAGTGGTACCATAATTCACGCATAATTCATGCCATCTTGTTATAACTCAATATAACCTAAAACAAGCCTTATATTAAGAGTTTACCTAAATACAGGAAAAAGTGTCTATCCCATTTGTTTACAAAAGATGGCGGACGTTGCCAACATACGTATTCTAGCTCTAATTTACTAGGTTAGGTTAGGTTAGGTTAGGTTAGAGCCGCCATTTTGTTAACAAATGGGATTGACATATTTTTCCTGTCGTTAAGAAGACTCTATGGTCAATACTAGTCACTAATGCATATATTGTATAATTCTAAAGGCTAATTGACTCTCTAAACCATTTTATAATATACATATGCGATTTATTCGCATTATTCAATTTATAAGGAATTAATTAACTAAATACTGTACTATATTTCACGCACAGATGATCTCAGAATTTAAAATTTTTGTTGACTCTGTTTGTAATCTGCTGCATTGTAATCTAGCTATCATTCCTGAAAACAGCGCACTTATATACCAAAAAGTTGCTCACTTTTATACTTAATATTTTGATGGATAGTAGTAGCCTGGTATTAAAGTGGAACAGATAATGAACCCTCATAATTGTAGGACCAGCGAACACATAAGACCAATAGAAGGGGCTTCTTGTCGCCGAGGTGAAGTCACTTGTTACGCGCTCGTCCACTACAAAGATGGCGGCGCAGGGATGACCCACCCAAGTGGCGAGCGCTTGAGAAGCCAGTTTTTGCTATTTATTCTTAATTTACATATATATTTTCACAATTTAAATAAAATAAATGTTAGCACTGAAATCCAAGTATGCTAATCAGATCATCAACTATCAGTTTCATATTATTCTATTTTGATTTTATTGTCCAAATAGCCTTCTATTGGTCTTATGGGTTCGTTGGGTAGGACGTTTGTGCAACCGTGGGATGATAGAGTGTTATCAGAGATACCGATTCAAGCTATTACACCACTGCGGCTGCCTAAACTGTACTGTATAATAAAATTATTCTTCAACATTTCCTGTACCTTTTTTCTTATTTTTTTATATAAAATGATTTTTTATATGATTGAAAGAGAATTCTATCTGAGAATCTAAAAGAAAATATTCAATAATTTGACTTATTTTTTTTTTTTACTACAGCCCAATATGGGCTTTGGCCTCCTCCACTACAGCCCTCCAAACATCTCTATCACCAACCATCCCTCTCCATCCTCTATATCCCATTTTTAAGATATCCTCTCTGATTTCATCCTCCCATCTTATCCTTGGTCTTCCTTTCTTCCTTCTTGAGTGACGTTTTTCTTTGTAGACTATTTTGGGCATTCTGGTTTCACTCATTCTGCAGATGTGCCCAAACCACCTGAGTCTCTGCGCCTTTATGAAACGTATAATATTACAGCCGTGTATCAATGATTCCAGCTCTGAATTTGTCCTTCTTCTCCATTCTTCTCCCTCTTTAACCATAAATCTTTCTAAGAATCTTTCTTTCAAATACACCCAGATTATTCTTGTCTTCTTTGGTTAATGTCCAAGATTCAGAGCCATATGTCACTACTGGCCGTATTAGGCTCTTGTATATTTTCAATTTAGTGTCTCTACAAATGAGCCTGCTTTTTAGAAGTTTTATGTTACTGAAGTATGCTCTATTTCCTGACATTATTCTTTCTTTTATGCTGAAACTCATCTTGTTCTCATTATTCAGCTCAACACCTAAATAACTAAAAATTTTCACTCCTTTAAACAATTTTTGGTCGACCCTAAGATTCTGTGGTACTCTTCTTGCCTGGCTCCTAGATATTTTCATATATTTTGTTTTGTTTTCATTAACTAGGAGCCCAACCTTTTCTGCTTCCTTTTCAAACAATTGAAAGACATCCTGAAGCAGATCTTTTCTTCTGGCAATTATTGCTATGTCATCAATAATTTGACTTATAACTATTTAAAATATTAATAGCTTCATTTAATTTACAAACCTTTGGGAAACCCAATCTGAGTAGGAAAACTGCTGTTCTCGTATGTGGAAAATAATTTAAATAGTAGCTCAAGATGGCAACAGTAATGAAGAATGGAGTTATTGGCTTATAAATGAGTAATGAATACCTGACTTTCTCTAAGGACAATGAATAATAGACCCGACTATGACATAAAGGTCTTCGAGTAATAAATGATACATTGAGCTGAATGAAACTAAAGCACAGTGGAGCTACAATAAGCGTTCAGATTATGATCATCCTCTGTTTAGCAATGTATTTAATCTTTTAAAAATAATCACGTGGCCAACTTAGGTTTGTTTAGTACCTAATTAATTTTATCTTTAAAAAGTAATCACTCAGCCAACTTATAGGTTGCTCAGGGCTTAAGAATGGCTTAATGTATTGTAACACGCATATTCATGGATGAATGACTTGACAAAAGCAATAAAAATTAAACTATAATTAATATCCTAAAGATAAAACGTCTCACTAGATGTTTGACGATTATTTCTGGCCTATTTTCTTTGCTCTCTTAATATCTTAGTGTGTCTACTTTTCGTTATTTATCTCTTTTTCACTCACTAACTCTCTCTTTTTCTGTCTCCTCCCCACTCTCTCTCGCTCTCCCCTTTCTCTCTTTCCTCTCCCCCCTCTACCTCTCTCTTCTCTCTGTATTTAAGGATTATCGTTATTGTAGATTGTATAGTATATCCTAAAGAGTAATAAATCAAATTGTTTGTTATATTCCCAAGAGCTTTCATGTTTTGATACAGTAATAGGTCAGGGGGGGGGGGTTTAATAGAAAGGAGGCATTTAAGTCAATCATAAAAGTGACTTGTTAAAAACAACTGTATTACTGAAAAGTCATGACTTGGTGAACAACCGTATTACTTAAATAATGTTACAAAAGCAAACAAACAGTTAATCACGCACTTGTTCTATTTATATCATTCCATTGTTTTCATGGACAGACGCAGCTGCAATTTGATTCATTTCGTTCTCACTCGTTAGATGTCTTTCTCACTCCTATTCTTCAAGTCTGCAACTCTCTCACTCAATTGATCTTCTCGTCAATTCTACATTCTTCTTGAACAATCGAGGGCTATTCCAAGCTTTCTTGAAGATTCTCGAAGTGTCTGGTGAGCTCCAATTCTTGGAATTATACTACTACAACAGCTATATAAAGGAGTCCACGTGAACCAGTGAGTTTAGTTTTACAAACCCGTGTGACAGATTGTATTACAGATCTCGGGAGAGAGACAATCCAGTGCCAGTGGAGTGAACAGTGCTTTATTCAGTCTTTAGACAGTGTCAAGTGCAGAGACAAGTGTTTACTGTTTATGCAGCTTACTAATAGTTTAAAGACGTTGTGTTAAGTGATATTATTTGGGACTGTCAAATAACGAATTGGACTGTGTTTTTTACTAGTTTTTTGTAAATAAAGTGCAAGTGTGAACTTTAGTGTTGCCAGCCTTATTTTAGATATTAGAGCCCGTAACAATAACATCTTGATATCTTCTGCAAAAATTTAATTGCGTATTGTTTTTGGAAGTTGTGCCCTAAATTAAAGTACTAGCTTCCTTGTATGTGGATGATAAAGTTTTGTAAAACGGGGTTAATTGTATTTATCTGGATGTCTTCTGCAGACATTTTAAAACGCCCGGTTCTTAGAACTACTGACCTTGAGCATGGATTAGTTTTCTTGTGGGAAGTGATAGCCGCGAGCCGTAGCAGGTATCTGATGGTTCAATCAGATAGAGATAAGCTGCGTTCTCCTGGGTTCAGTTTGTAACGGTGACCGATTAGATTGGCCCGCAAAAAGACACTGTTCTTTGCTGTAAAATAGAATAGAATGACTTATTTATTTGTTGACGTGGCGAAGTTTGGACAGTAATGTCCTCTCTACCACTTAACCACGTCGAGAACACAATAATACAAAAATAACAAAATATTTAGATAAGTTTTAAAATCAAATTTAGATAAATTTAAAATAACTTCCCGGTGGTTCGGAACCCACCTAAAACTGTAGGTCCAACGCATCAATCATCATCATCCAACTCATTACTCACGCACAGGTTTCAGACCTATGTGGGCTTCATCAAAAAAAAAAAATGTAGAGCAGTTCTATGAAACAATGTTCCATCCTGATGTCTCCAACATAAATTGATTAACGTCTTGTTTTTTGGGAACTTTTTACCTAAAGCAAAGGGTCGAGTTTCCTTGTGGATATTAAATAAGGTTCATTTTATTCATGTTGTATCTTCTATGAAAATTTGAAAAGTCTTGTTTTTAGAACTTTTAACCTAGAGCCTATATTAAAGTTTCCTTCTGGACGAAAACAGTTCTGTAAACAAGGTTCTATTCCTGGATTTCTTGTTCCATGACGAACTGCTTTGTTAATATTAACTTTTTATAAAAATAAATAATAATTAATAATAATAAATAATTTATAAATAATAAATTAACTTGATATTAAAATATTGTATTTGACTGCAAGTCGTTGAATTCACATAAAAAGTTAATACTGTATCAAGGTTCTATCTTGATATTGTTATGGAAGATGAACGAAGTAATTACTGCCGTGTCAATATCGTCTTCCGGTTAACAGCGATAAGCTATAATTGGCATGAATGTTTACTTAGAACTTTATGTAATAGTCTCGAAAATGGAGAATTTACTTTCTGTTTACTTTAGAATTTGATAGAAGGATAAAGATTCCTCTCGATATTTCTAGAGTGATAAAAATGTATATAAAGCAAACGCTCATGTAAACATTAGTTTCATTCATGACTTGAAGTTCGTTCACATAACAAGTGGCAATCTTCAGTGAGAATTTATTCAGACCGTGTTGAACAAACGTTTAATGTGTTAAGTGATAAACGCAGTATATTGTGACTGTATTGGTGAGACTTCCTTTACATTTTATACAAGTGGACTCATACTCTTAGCTATTATTGTAATACGGACCTGTTCTACGTAAGTGTTTAATTGTTATTCTTAGACGTTTCATCTTGAGTTATTGGACAGTTTATTGAACAGTTATTATTTAATATTTGATCGGCCTTTGATTGTGATTGATTTTTGTACAGTAATATATAAAATTCTTTATTAGTTGAACATTATCGATTCATCTGTTTTTTTTTTTTTTTTTTTTTTTTTTTTTGTGTGATATAACTGTTTAGTGTGAGTTGTCGGTAATTTGTGTTAATAAAGTGCGAGTGTTAATTTAAAGTGTTGCCAGCATTATTTTAGAGATAGAACCCGTAATGTTCTACAAAAATTTGAAAACGCCCTGTTTTTGAGTATTGCAAAACACGTGTAAGCGTTCCCCTCTTTGTTGTGTGCATTAGTAGGTAATTCGTGAACATATGCCAAGTGGTAGACGCCCCGATGCACGATATAAGACGGAGACCAGTCTCAGAGAACCTTGCACAACACTGAAGGCAGCAACTACCTATATATACAACCTATATAACTATATAACCTATAATACTGGAGTCGACCTGGTTTGCTAGCCTTTCACCTCTGCTAAAGATCTTGACCGCACCATCGAGCTGTGTTCTGGAGCTTGGTCGTGATAACGCCTTCTGAAACCAGCCAAGAATTGTTTGGAGCGAGAAGAAAAAAGGAGAAGTAGTCACATATTATTAGTTATCAATCAGATGAAAAGGTGGTGCAGGAGAGAGCGAAAGAGTGTTGAGAAGGGGACAAAGACGGAAGAAGATTGATTGATAGATTGTTATAATCTCAATTTGCCAGGTCTTTAAAGACCTATGGCAAACATCAAATATCAGTTACATTTAGCATAAATTATAATTCAATAAAAATTAAATATTAGCCTATAGAAAAGAAAGAAAAAAATATTTATTTATTTAATATATATTTTTTATTTATTCTCTAAATTATATAGAGAATAAAAAAAAAAGCAACTAGAGTAGTAGTATGAGTATCAACTGATGTGAGCCCATTATGAGGAAGAGGTAGTGTGATTGATAGTGGTGGGAAGGGGAGGAGAAGAAAATAATAGGAGTAGAAGAAGAAGGAAGAGAAGAGAGAAAATAAGATAATGAAGATGAAAATGGAGGAGAAGATCATGAAGAAGAAGGAAGAAAATGAAGGAAAATTACAATAAGATGAAGAGAAGAAAAAGAAAACGAAAAAAGAATGAGGAGGAGGAAGAAGATAAAGGAATTGAGGAGGAGGAGGAGGAGGAGGAGGAAGATAAAGGAATTGAGGAAGAGGAGGAAGATAAAGGAATTGAGGAGGAGGAGGAAGAAGATAAAGAAATTGAGGAGGAGGAGGAGGAAGAAGAGAAAGAAACTAAGGAGGAGGAGAAGTAAATGGAGGATGAGGAAGAGGAGAAGTAAATGGAGGATGAGGAAGAGGAGAAGTAAATGGAGGATGAGGAAGAGGAGAAGTAAATGGAGGATGAGGAAGAGGAGAAGTAAATGGAGGATGAGGAAGAGGAGAAGTAAATGGAGGATGAGGAAGAGGAGAAGTAAATGGAGGATGAGGAAGAGGAGAAGTAAATGGAGGAGGAGGAGTAGGAGGAAGAAGAGTGAGAAGACAATAAGAGTAGATGTTGTGTAGAAGGAAGAGTATGAGAAGATGGAAATGAAGGATGAGTCGGAGAAAGAAAATATGATAGACAGGAAGGAAGGAGGCATAGCAGGAAAATAACGATGGAAAAGAAAAAATATGAGGCGATAAATAAAAGGAAGAAAAATAAGGAGAAGAGGAACAAGAAGTAGCAGTAGTAGTAGTAGGAGGATTAGATTAGATTATTTACTTTATTCATGTAGATTACAAAATGCACTGTCTTAGATTCTAGATTATGATAGTTAAAAATATATAAGTACTGTAATTGTTGTTCTATGAATTTTACAAATCTAAACTAAAGAATTAATCAATGATATGTATACAGTATAAGATGCAATTTGATAAAGATAATATGATTGTGATGTATCTACATGAAACGGCGAAGT
Organism: Conomelus anceps; assembly: GCA_948455865.1. Taxonomy (NCBI): domain Eukaryota; kingdom Metazoa; phylum Arthropoda; class Insecta; order Hemiptera; family Delphacidae; genus Conomelus; species Conomelus anceps. The sequence goes on along the minus strand of OX418227.1, from coordinate 31,747,899 downwards.
TTGAACATATAAATGTCCATTCTTGGAAGAGGATATTCAAGAATATCCTTCTCATCAACACTTGACCGAGGAGAAAGAGAATAAAAAGTAGAAGTAGGAGAAAGTAAAAGACAGGAAAAATAATAATAATAATAATATTTTTTATTCAGGCGTTTTTCCAGACTGACATGTACATGCATGAACTACTGGCTAAAACAATAATAATAATAATAATAATAATAATAATAATAATAATAATAATAGAAATAATAATAAAAATAACAATAATAATAATAAAAATAACAATAATAATAATAATAACAATAATAATAATAATAATAATAATAATTAGAGGGAGAAGAAAAGAAAAGGAAGGAGCAGGGGAGAAATTAAGAGTTATAAAATAACTATAAGTCAAAAAATCAATTTGTACTGGAACTATATTATGTTATGTAAATTGGTGCAACGTACCGACGCCTGAATACTGTAACTTATAAATACGCTTAACTTTTCATAAGCATAAAGTTCAAGGAGGTCTAGTCTGCATTGGCTCGATTCTGGGTCAGCTTCCGGAGTGTGTGTATGTGTATATGCAGTATATATATATTATAAATATTTACCGGACAGTGGCGTAAAAATGGTGGGGGTGTCAGGGGGATAGATCCCTCCAGAGATACAGAAACAAAATATATTTTTGAATTTTAACAAGCCCTGAGAGAAATAATTTTTGACAAGTCAAAAAAGACGTCTTGAATCGCTTATAATGTGGTTTTAGAGGGATTATTTTCAAAAAATTTCTGGGGGAGCCCCGGATTCCCCTTTTGAATGAACAAGCTTCATAAAGTCTTGAATTACTGTTAGAAAACCTCTCCTTCTCGTTTTAAAAGTGCTGTACCCCAATCTGGTGAGGGCGGGATCAAAAATAGCAGAGTGAAAATAGATTTAAGTTGGCCTGCTTAACAGTTTGGCTACTTTAATAATATAATTTTTGGCACGAGAGTTCGAATTTCCCACTGACAATGATGCAAAAACTTGATGAAAATCACTATCTTGACGCACAATTTAGGATAGTATAATGTTAGAATGGATTAATTTGTGTCTAGAGTCGCTTAAAATTTTTTTTTAAAGGGTGTATTTTCCAAAAATTTCCCGGAGGGGTAACCCCGAACCGCCCTTTTGAATAAACTATGCATTATAGTTTTGAATTATTGTTAGAGATAACTTCTCTTATGGTGTACTAAATAGTGTCTGGAGCCTATACCCCCCCCCCCCCACCCATTGGTGTCCCATTTTTTTTGAACGGCTTTAATTACAAAATGCAGATACTTACAATACTTTTTGACTATTCATATCCAGAAGCAAATTAAAGGTTTTATAAATGATCAAAAATGTCCATAAATGTTCAATGTGAACGCCACCTGAGGCCCACACGATGTTTGCGGTAAACAGATTCTTCCCATACATGCAGTTATAATGGCTGCAGTTGACTGTTATTTTTGTTACTTGGGCATATTTATGAGTTGATTGTCTTCTTAATCTATTAAAAGAGGATTTTTACTGGAAGAATTTATTGAATGAAGCACCTCCACATTCGCAATTTCTAGTTTGAGAAATATTGGGTGATGAATCAAGTATTTGTTCTATTGGTTAGCTTCAGAGGAACTGATAAAAAGGCCTTTCTTTCCAAAACACTCTGTTTTACCACCTGTAATAAGAACATTATTAATTTGTTTTTGGGGATACCCTTACAGGTAGTTCCCCCTCGCTGTTTGAGCCTACTGTGATTATTTCTTATGATAGTACACAGAAATAATGAAATATCAATCATAACTGATGAACTCTGCAAAAGTAACTGCAGCCACCAAAATCATAGCATCAGACATGTTGTTACTAGTATGGGAAAATTCAATTATACGGTACCGCATAGATTTTGTTTGGCCTCGTGGTGACAAATGTTATACGAAAACATTTATAGAACATTCATGAAATCATCTATAAAACTTTTGAATATGCTTTTTCGTATGAATGCTCAAATGTCTTGTAAGACATTTACGTTTTGTAAATAAAGCCCTTCAAAATTGGGACATTCTTTTGTAATCAACCGGTAGAGTAGGTTACTCATTTAATTTTGAACACGGTATACACCTCTACAGTTTCTAATGTTGTTCACTACTTTTTTTTCTTCATTTTTAGGTGGAGCAAAAGATAAATAAACGAAGAAAACTACAAATGGAATTGTAACCTTGCAGAGAAAGAGGAGCTTAACATTGGAGATAATGAAGGATTATCGGAGAAGGCGCAAAAAAGTGACAGTATGTATCTACAGATCATATAAATAAGTATTGTAGTCTTCATATCAACAAGTAGAATAAATGACTTACCTACAGAAAAGGGGAATTCCAAGCTTAAAAGGCATATCTCGTGTTCTTAAAAAAAAAACTGTGATGTTTTCTACATTCATGTCAACATCTTTCCATCATCTTATGTCAAGAGCTTTCCATTAAAATAGCTCTTATTATAAGCTAATAGCTGATATTTAAACTGTTCTTTGACAGAAGTGATGAGACACAGCTCATTGATGCCCGCAGAGTTGCAAGAAACCAACTCAGTATGATTGTCCCTAGGCCTAATCTGATCATATTCAAACAATTCTTTTTATACCCAGCACCAATGTTTTTTAATCTCTTTATCTTTCCCAATCTTTTTAATCGGAGAATATAAAGAGATTCAAATTCCAATTTTTCAATTTTCAATTTATTTCAAAAAGATTTCATCATATGGATGCGACAGGCAAAGCCCAAAACCGCACTCCACAAAACATACACAATAGTTTGAAGTAATTAAATATTTTACAAAAATCAAGAATAAAGATATTTTTGGTTTTGTAAAGTGAGTGAATCATTTCAAATTGCATGTTCTCTGGCTCTAAGCCGTGTTTGTTCACCGATCGGTTTTCAATTTTCACTGCTCTTTAGCACCACCCAGAAGGCACGTATGACAAGAGATGAAAAAATGGGCAAAAAACAAAATTTTGCAAATTTTTCCAACAAGATAATGTGGAAAGGTACTATAGGAACATTACTGAAGACTGGTGTATCAAGTAGCCTGCCTATTTAGTATCTGTTTAGTTTCACTTCCCAAACAAACAGGTTTTGTAAAATATTTTTGTGGTATTGTATTGAAGGAAGGAAATAAAAATGTATTTATTTATTTATTTATATTTATTGTTTTGTAGTGGAAATAACTTTGAATTTGAGTTTAATTGATTAGCTCAACAATCAACTTATTATTTATTTTAAATACATACATAAAAATTGGATATGATAGAGGCTTACAGCTAATGCCAAAACAAACCTCATTGAATACATTAGATTGTCTCAAAACAAACAAGGAAATCACTAAACAAAAATTGAAACGCTAAGCTAACAAAGAAAGAAATAAATAAATAGTTTATTGCTGGAGACAACAGGTAGAAACCCTTTTTGCCTCCTTTACAAAATACAATTCACACTCCAAAGAAGTTATATAAAACTAAAAGAAATTAAACTAAAACCAAAATTAGATTATATAGAATTTTTAATTCAACTGTCATGAAAGAATGGAAAGAAGGAAGTTAGAAAGGAGAATATTCATATTATTGAAGCTTGTAATAACAACACACAGGAAAAATAAACCACGAATCACTCAACCACTAACTCACTCAAACAAAAAGATACATCCTTGCTTTTTTACTAAAGCAAATCATACAGCACTTTACGGAACCTAGGTGGGGAGAACCAAAATAAATCCAAGCGCTCTGAATAAAGTCAAAATACATACAATAAGAAAACGGCATGAAATATCAGCATAAAGAAAAATAATCCTAAACATTAGTTAACTTTAAACAATGAAATACCAAAATAACTAGAAAATGTCAAGAAATAACATTATAAAGAAAAATAACCCTAAACATTAGTTAACATTAGAAGAGTAATAGCTATAGCTGACATCAACAGTCGCCAAATTTCAAATCTATTCTTACACATTTACATTCATATATTATCACAACAAATCTTTAAATTTCTGTCAATCGAGTCATTAAACGATTCCTGGCATCGCATTAAATCGAATCGTTCGATCGACCAAGATGGAAAAATCCCCTATAATTAATGGGCGGGAGGGCGTTCATTGAGGTCAAATATCTCTTCCACTGACCCAGAAACGGGTGAAAGAATTGCATGTCATTCTATTTCGAAGGCGAAACGAGTCGATTGTTGTTTGAGGAACAAAGAACAGCCATAAAAGATCCGATAATGTCGTTTGGTCCAGCGACAAAAAGTTCTGTTGTTCCATCATTGGCTAATTAAATAGAGTATTGAACCACAAATTGGAAGATAACTACTTTGGCCATCTTTTTATTGTGTCAGTGGGAGTAGTTGCTTTCATAGCCGTCGGGGAAGATGACTGAAAAATTAGTTTTTAATCGAATATCAAGATTGGGAATCGTTTGTCGATATTGTAGTCGGGAACCGTGAATTTCTGTGTTGTGATCTGTGGTTCGTAAATAATAGGACACTACTACTTTTATTTATTTCTATTTTAAATGATAAGACTCCTTATAATGTCTGTATTATACGTGCCAAAACAGAGGCCGAACGAGTGGTCAGTTTTTTGCCAGTTGTAAAATGCCATTTTATGCTTGATGAACAGCTGATGACCCTAAACATATGTTTGAAAATCACATGTGAGAACCGGCACTTCTGAGATCCACCAGATAGAGGAATAGTCTTCTTTTAAGATTTTTAATTGTGTACAAGGGTTTGGGACTTAATTATTTCAAAGTTTTTCTCTTGTATAAGCGGTTATTATTAAGGTATTGGAATGTTATCATCTTTTGAAAATTCAGCAATTAAAATAATATTGTAACCTTTCCTAAATTAATTACTCCAGGTTAATTCAAATTCTTGTGAATAATTATTGTTTTATGGCTAAAATGAAATAACATAATATTCTCTGAATAAAGCAATAATATGTTTTATCTTTATTTTTTTCGCAAAATTATAACAAAACAAATATTTGAATAAATTGAAAAAATCTTATTTACTAAGGAGGGGTTTTAATTATACCATTTCAATTATTAAGTAATTTTTTGAAAATCTAGAAAAACTTGAGTTTTTCGAAAATTATAACAAAAATTGAAGTTTCCAATTTTCATTTGAAAAAATAAATTTGATTAAAAAAAATTATAACAAGTTTGAAATAACTTGTAGAAAAGATAAGTTGCCTTGAAACCCCAGAAAATTTCAACCTCAAGTGCCCATTTTTAAAAAAAATAATAAATTAATGGAATACCATTTCTCTCATGGAATAATTCTCTTCCATACCATGGAATAATTTTTCTCATGACAATCAATATTTCAATAACCTAATAACCTCCAATACTCCACTTCCAAACCAGAAACTTTGAACCCACCCAACAGCCCAACAGCGAGCCCACATCAAATTCAAATTTATTTTTCCCATTCTAGTTACAACAAAAATGAAAACATTTGTCCATCAATAACTGTAATTATGCTGGAGGAGACAATTTTACCCCAATTTTACAAAAAGTCTGTGTGCCTAAGCATTATAAATTAATGCAAAAATATATATACACTTCAAAATAAATTAGTAAACAAGCGTTAAAATACTAGCACTTTTGACACCACTTGTAACTGACGATAGTGGGGAAAATCTTTGTAGAAAACTCCGTGAAAATCCCCGTGTCTACTCTGTGTTAGAACTGATCTTTTAAAGCTTGTGCTGAAAACTCGTGATTGATAATTTTCTCATCACCTCCTTTCCTGTCTATCCCGCTTGTAAACAGGCCGATAATCATTGGTTACTACTACTGTAATCACGCATTCGTTGTCCATATGGCAATCGGTCTACTTTTTGTTTACTTATTTGTCAATAATTATTGGTTCTTGGTGGAAATTTCCCATGGAAGAAGGTTACGTATTCAGCTGTAGCCTATATGGAGCGTTTTAACTTTCAATCACACACTTAGTTGGTTATTCCTATTTCATTTTTTTATCTGTTGTCTTCTAATATGCAGTCGTAAACCTATGGTATGAAATGTTGACATTTCGGACGGTAAAATAGGTTATAGAAATAGAGATTTAAAAAATCCACAAAGCATAGAATCAAAAAAATTTGTAATAAGGTATGTGAGAAGAATCATATACGAGTATATACATGCAAAAATAATAATAATATCGTGCAACCTGGCTGGCTTAGGTCTGGTGTCAGAGTTATCAGGTGGCACCTGAATAAGTTCAGGACCTCTGACAAGTGACTTTACGACTGTTTTTAGGTAGCCGGGACTGACAGCTTAAAGTGTCCTCTGAAACACGGGTTAGAGGAACAAAGTTGGAATGGAAAGAAAATTGGCTCAGGTTTGGTGTTAGAGTTATCAGGTCTCACCTGAATAAGTTCAGGGTCTCTGACAAGAGACTTAACAAATGTTTTTAGGCAGCTGAGATCGACGGTCTTAGCGTGAAACAAATATGTGTTTCCTCCAAAAAACATATAACTCCTTTCAACAATCAATAATTATAATGCCAATTAATAATAAACCTATACAGCAGAGTTGACTCGACTATTTTACATGAGATAAATATCAGTTTGCTGATAGGTTATGCGTTATGCACCATTAACCTATTTTGATTTCTATGAAAATCGTTTGCTTTCCGATTTACAAAAAAATGTACATTGGCATTTCTTGCAATAATTTTTTTCGTCTTAATACACAGATTTTTTATTCCCCTATATTTTCGTGTTGTTTTTTTTCTAATTTGACGACAATTTAAAATTTGATGAAAAATTTCAACACAATCGAAAATTGTGTTGACGTACAATCGAAAAAGACACGCACTTGAAGAATTCTGAGTTAGCAGTGTTCACATGCTTCCAATTTTCGAGGTGAACATAATTCGGTACACCGGATGAAAATGTTTTGTTTTGAGCTAGCTTAGCTAACCTAATAGCTATTGTGACGACCTAGTTTTTATCATATTATTATAATATTTGAAGTCCAAAGTCAATAGGGACTTCGCTTGGACTTTGAGGAAGCTGTATTTCAATTTTCAAAAGTCCAGAATCCCCCTTTCAAGAGAAATCACGCGGACGGACGTACAGACAGACGGGCAACGGCACGATTTCAGTAAGGCCCTGTCGGGTCCTTAATGAAAGGGAAGAAACCATTTGAAGTAGTGTAGTGATTGTTAATAGTGTCTCAGTGTAAAAGTAGAGTAGTAAAAGAATGAAACCTAGCTTGTAGTATAGTTATGGTTTGTATAAAATTCAGGCAATGAATTCATAAAAGTATACCCAGATACATTTTATGCATTTCTCATTAATAAAGCATTTACATTTCTTTTTTTTAGCATTTAAATTTCATAGAATTTCTCATTTTTCAGTTAAAATAAAAATAATATTTTTTTGGAGGATGAAGCCTACACATAGCTTAGATCAGTGCGTGGGTAATGAATTGATTGATGAGTTGGGCCTACAGTTTTAGGTGGGTTCCGAACCACCTAAGTGATTTTACAGCAGAGAACAATCTTTTTTGCTGGCCAATCTAATCGGCCACCGTTACAAAGATGACCAGGAGTCTCGTAGCTTTGAACAGATACCTGGTACGGCACTCGGCTATCACTCTCCAGTAAATTTATTTGACTTTTATAATCTAATGTCATTTATAAGGCATTTGAATTTAAACTTAATAGAATTTCTCATTTTTCAGTTAAAATAAAAATAATAATTGGTTTCTCCTCCTGGTATAAGTAGGCCGATGCTCTCCAAACTGTAAATTGCCTATTATAACACGAGCTGGCATTGCCTCTAGTTTCTACATCGTAACAATGATTATGTGCACTACATTTATGTGGAATGCCCAGTGATTATGAAATGACAAGGTGTGAGCATGCATTCTCCTTTTTCTCTTCTTCATCTTCTTTCTCCTTTTCCTCCTCTTTTTCTTCTTTAGTGTCGTCTTCTGGCAAATGGAAATGGACCGCTTCTTGCACAGTAGTCGAGTATGTGCCAGGTTAAAAGGAGTTATATTATTTCCGGTTATGTGATCCGGACGAATTACTGTGCGATTTATACAATCAACAAAAGTTCCGTGTTTCTGGTTTCTTGGTTGTTGACTATAGTGCAGTCACCGGATGTTAGACAGTTGGCTAACAAAGTCAGCTGAATCAAAATGTTTCATTTCGAATTCTCTCAAAAAGGAAACATCTTCATGAGAACATTAATTTGTCGAAAAATAATTTGTTACTAAACTTTAGCAAATAAATGAGGTAATGAGGATAATATTCAATAATTTAATACTTTTTATTGCAATCCATCTATATAAAGCCTAAATAACACTGACTGAAAGACGCAATAGTGGTGCTCAAAAACTGTTCTTTCTGACGGACCCCCTTGAGAAATTTCTGGCTATGCCTATATTGTAAGCACCCTCATTCAGTAAGCAGACTGATGATGAACATTTGAGGTAGAAGAAAAAAAATATTGAAAAAAATGATGGGAAACCACAAGTTACATATTTTTCTCTATTCTACCTAAAAATGAAGATGACATTTTCTTTCAATTCTTGTTCAGACGACTCTGGCCTACATTGAAACCTTGACATTATATCGGCAACCATGAAAGTCTGCTTTGACTCAAAGTGTGTTATTGAAGACGATTCAAATTTTAAATGTTAATTTATTTGGAGTCTTGATTCATGCTCGAATTCTACTTGACTTTTAAACTTCCTGGATGAACACTGTTCGTATTTATTGCTTCAGAGGTCACCGAAACAGTTCCCTGATAGTTCAAGAACGACAATAAAAGAACAGTTTACTCTTTTTAGATTTGTAATGCAGATATTCAGGATTTGGACAGCCGTTGCAAGAAGTAGATGCGTTCTTTGTGTCTTATTTTTAAGTATTTGTTGATGGCCTTTGCAAGAAGTGGTAGTGGGATTCTTTGTAGCTTGTTATATTTCTGTTCTACACCATAAATTAAAAATGTTCTTAGTTTTTTCATCCTGGCTCCAATGAAATTTTTTCTTCGGATTATCAATGTAAGCTTATCATTTTTTCCGTCTTCCTTCGTACGAAAAACCAATACAGTACTTTTTTCTATTTCTACTCTTTTTATAGTGTATTCTTAATTCTAATATAAATTAAAATACTTCATTATGCTAAAATTCTTCAAAGTACTTCATAAGATTACCCTTTTGAACAGGGGGAAGTCAGAAATTAGAAAATATTTAGTGGGATATTACTAAAACTAAAAAGGCCCCCACCGCCGTAAAAAACACAAATTACGTAATAAAACATATTTAGTGGGATATCACTAAAACTAAAAAGGTCCCCAACCCCGTAAAAAACACAAATTTCGTAATAAAACATTTAGTGGGATATCACTAAAACTAAAAAGGTCCCCAACCCCGTAAAAAACACATATAAAGTAATTAAGTAATAAAACGTTAAAAACACAATCGTGACTCTCGTTATGGCGTGACGGCGGTTTCACTCTGTTGTCAAGATCATCGTCAGACGACCAACAGTACACTCAAACGAGTGTATGAGTGTTTATGAGTGTTTTTTAAAGTTTCATTATTTTTTTAGTGGAAACAAGATGGATCGTCAGCATTATAATTTCGCCGAAAGGACAGCATTGATCCATAGAGTTTACTGTGGGTTGTCTGACGATGCTCTTGACAACAGAGTGAAACGGCCGTCACGCCATAACGTGAGTCACAATTTCCAGTCAAGTGTTTTTTAAAGTTTTATTATATTTATTAGTGGAAACAAGATGGGTCTTCAACATCACAAATTAAGTTTTTTTTTAGTATTGGTTATGAATTTTGGGGGAAGATAGTTCAAGAACTGTATTCCCTTCCCTCTCTGGCTCACACCTGTTTCTAAATATTATGAAAGTGATGTAAATCTAATGTTTTTAGTACATTGTTTTTCTCACTTATCTATAGCTTATTAAAAGTGACACATAGTTTAGGCCTACTATTGTATTATTTCAATATTTTCTTTGACATGGTAAAACTAATGTTTCACTTATTAGAGTAAAACATATTTGCGAACATTTTACATTCCATTCTCATTAAAACTACATTGAAAGCATTAAAAACCTGGAACTAAGCTAATAATCTGTAATAAGTTGTAATGCCTCATCCTTTTTTCTTCTTTTTTCTCTTCCTCTTTTTTCTCTTCCTCTTTTTTCTCTTCTTCTGATTTTCCCTTCTCACTCTAGAGTCCTTTCCCTCTTTCTATATCATGTTGTGTTCACCATAACTATCTGTCTCAATTTTAAACTACCGGCAACAAAAATTCAGATGTTTTTTTCAAAAAGATGTTAAAATCTGTGTAGAGTTGACAGAGGGATTTCTAATAATTAATTTTAATATTCAAATTTGTCTTTGACATTGGTAGAGTTTATCTTCCACTTAATAAAAGCAATATAATGTTTGTCAACTTGACGTTATATTCCTTTTAAAAATACCTGGTTAAAAACAATGGAGTAATGGTCTATAATATGTATTCTTCTCTTCTTTTTTTCATATTTTCTTCTCCTATTTTCCCTTTTTCTGGTTGCTCCTTATCGTCCTGAGTGCTGTTTCTGTCCTTCTTGCCATACCATGTGATTCTTCCTCAATTTTGAACTACCAAAAATGGTAATACAAGCAATTTTTGTAATGTTATACCAAAGATTTCGTAAAAATGTAATATGGATTAATAATTAATTGTAATTGGGGAGAATCGAGGTAGCAGTGGTACTGTGCATACGTTGTCTGAACAGGCTCTGCGGATTTTGAAGCATAGAATTTTAATTCGAACGGATAAGTAGTATTTTTGTTTATTATTATTAGTATTTATAATATCTTAATAATTTACATCATTAACTTGTCTAATATAAGTTAAAGTATTTAAATAAAAAGTCAAATTCTATTTTCGAGGTTAGGTGTACCGATATTGATAAATTTTCTTGTAATTAAATAGTCTCAAGTTGACAATTGTAATAAATTAAGTAATATTTCATTAAACATTTAACTAAAATCAATTGAAAACAATTTTTAGCTAGGAAAATGAGTCCAAACAAGGCATCTAAATCTAATTGTTCAACTAAAACTCAAGTAGCTACGCGATCTCAGCAATTATTAACGAAAAAATCTCCAACAGCTCTTAAAGCTACTGTAGATGTAGAAGAAAAGGTTGCTAAACTATTGAGTGATCACACCAAATTGAAAACAAAATTAGAAACATCACTAAAAAATTCTGAGGAAGAACGAATAGGGTTAGTGGATCACATAAAATCTCTGGAAGTTATTGTAAAATTGCAGCAGGAAGACCATAAAACTGAAATACTAAATCTCACGAGTCAATGTAGGTCTATGTCAGAGGAAATCGAAATATTAAAATCAAAAATAAACTTGGCTAATGTAAGATCTGAACCTCTGATCAATACAAAAAAAGTAGAACCTAAATCAAATGGGGAAGAAATAAATAGAAATGGTCAAACAAAAACGTATAGTCAGGTTTTGCAAACAGCAACCAAAACTAAAGTAAGGGCAAATAACGATAGGAAAGGTAGAGTACTGCTCTTGACATCCAGTCATGGACGAGACTGTAGTGACCTACTAAATAAAAGATTAAAAAATAAGTATGAAGTTCAGAGCTTTTTCAAACCAAGTGCCCCTATAAACGCTATCGTAGAGTCAGCACAGGAACAAACTAAAGATTTTGGAAAAAACGATTTTCTAATAGTACTGGGTGGCTCAAACAATATAAATGAACCTAATCTAAAACATCTTCCTGAAATAAATGAAAAAATTAAAGAGATTGTGCCACTCAGCCAAAAAACTAATGTAATAATAAGTACAATTCCGTATAGGTTTGATAGGCCAGAGCTAAATGAAGCCATTAAGTCAACAAATAAATCAATTCATAATACAATCAACAGCCTAAAAAATAAGAATTCTAAGCAGTTGGGGATTTGTTTTCTAAATGAAAGGCTGAAAAAACAAAACTTCACTAATCATGGTCTACATCTAAATCAATCTGGCAAAGTAATATTTTGTAATAGGCTGGCAGAGCTGATTGAAAGTCGTTTGCAATCTACTGTCAATAATTCTCCTAAACAATCATCTAACGAACCTTTTTTAGTAAAGTGGCTCAAAACCGGGAAGGGAAACTAGTTTCAGATGATAAATTCATATCTTCAATTGTATTAAAAGACGTTAATCGATCAAAAAATCAGGATAGCATTAGTGGAAGGAACTCTTGTAGCAATCTGATAGGCTCTCAAGATTCTAAGAGATTAAGTAAATCTACTTCAATATGCAAAAGCAACGATAAAGTAATAAGGGATGATAGGGAAGTACCGGTACTCACTGTGTTCCATCAGAATATTCAATACATTCGTAACAAAATAGATAGAATCGAAGTATTTTTTAAAGAAGAGGCTCCTGATATAGCTATTTTCACAGAGCATGGTTTAAAAGAAGATGAATTGTCACAACTTAATATTCCAAACTATTCATTGAAAACGTCGTATTGCAGGACATCTCATCGAAGTGGGGGAGTAGCTATCTTCACTAAAAATGCTAAGAATATGCAAACATTTAATTTAGAATATGTAGAGAAATTTGCTGTGGAAATGGATTTAGAAGTTACTGGTTTGAGAGTAAAAATCGACAATAATTTCGAAGTAGCGGTGTTAGGTATTTACAGGTCACCAAATGGGGAATGGAACAATTTTTGTGAACTATTCAATAGGCTTTTAGAGATTACTACTACTCGTTTTACAAACGTTATTGTAGCGGGAGATTTCAATACAGACTTTGCAACACAGAATAAAATGACAGAAGATTTAAAGGATATTATATGCATGAATAACTTGGAAATAAAAGTTCATGAATATACCAGAGTCACAAGAACATCACAAACAATAATTGATAACATCCTTACTAATATAGATTACTCTAAAACAAGATTAGGCGGCTCGGAACTATCTGATCATGACTATCAAATCTTAGAGGTGGGGTTGCAAGGTCATTAATCAATTAAAAAGAGTAGAGTAATGAAAGAAATTCAACAATGTGAACAGGGGAATATCGATTGTTTGAAGCAGAATCTGCTACAAGAAAACTGGAGTAGGGTTTACAATAGCAATAGTTTAAATGACAAATATGATAGTTTCATTAATATTTTAAGGTTTCATATTACTATGAGTTGTCCAGTTAAAAAAGTCCCTGTAAAGAACAAATTAGACAAGATTGAAGAGTGGATAACTGATGATATCCTTGCAGAAAGAAATAGGGTTAAAGATGCATATGATGAATTCAAACTATCTAGAAATATGTTAAGTGAAGATAATTACAAAGCTCTAAAGAAAAACTATATGAAAAAAGTGAAAAGAGCGAAATGTAAGAAAACAGCTGAAATTTTGAATAATAGTGTGTACTTTAACACAGCAGTGTGGGATGTAATAAACAAAAATAGGCAAGTAGCTCATGTAGATGCTTATACTAGTGTCCCCAGAATAATTAACGAAAATAACAAATATATTGATGATAGTGTAGACATTTGTAATTTCTTTAACAGATATTATCAACTGGTTGCTAAGGATCTTCAAAAATCTCTTAATACAGGTATTAGTGATGCAAACATGAGGAATACTGAGGGGATTCAGAACGCATTAAAATTCCACCCAGTATGCCAAGACGAGTTGTCAAATATCATTGATAGTTTAAATAATAAAAAAACTGTAGGAATGGATGGGGTATCCAGTAAAATTCTGAAAGAATGTAAAGATCAATTGTTAGACCCTTTGATTCATCTGATCAATCATTCATTAGAACAAGGTGTTTTTCCAGATAATTTAAAAGAGGGGAAGATCTTGCCAATCTTCAAAAGTGGCGATAGAGAAAAGGTAGAAAACTATAGGCCCATTAGTATTTTAAATGTAATAAGTAAAATTTTTGAAAGAGTAGTTCTAAATAGGTTACTTCTGCACCTTCAAGAAGCTAACTTTATCTGTGATGAACAGCATGGCTTCCAGAAAGGGAGATCAACAAAAACAGCCATAGTTTCTCTAGTTGAAAAACTAATAGATATAATAGATTCAGGTGATAAAGCTACTGCAATCTTCTTAGATCTGTCAAAGGCATTTGATTGTGTTAATCATAGAACTTTATTGGAAATACTGCAAAATGTAGGTGTAAATGGGGTTGAGCTGAAATGGTTTGAATCATATCTTATTGGGAGAAAACAATGTGTAGAACTAACTACAGTAGTTGGTAATAGTATAGTAAAGAATAAATCTAATAAATTAGAGGTGCAAGCTGGAGTGCCTCAGGGGTCAATACTAGGTCCATTGCTTTTTTTGTTATATGTCAACCGTTTACCTAAAGAATTAATTAGTGGTAGAGCCCTCTTATTTGCTGATGATACATCACTCATTTTCAGCAATTCCATTCTAGATAATTTAGAAATAAGTGCCCATATAGGTGTGCAGTCCATTGTCCAATTTTTAAACCAGTTGAAATTAACTATAAATAGTAAAAAATGCCAATACCTTCAATTCAAAAACAAACATAATTTAAATGAAGATAGGGCTATAAACGTGTTTGTAAACGATAATCAATTAGACCAGGAAGAAAAAATTGCATTTCTAGGAGTTACGTTGGATAGACGATTGACCTGGACTCCATACATTGAGAAAATATGTAGTAAAATTTCATCTGGGGTATTTGTCCTGCGACAGCTCGCTAGATTGAATGACAAAAAGTTACTTTTTACAGCTTACCATGGGCTCTTACTGTCACATATTAGGTATGCTATCTTAGTATGGGGTAATTCATCAAAACAAAATCTTGATAGGGTGTTTAAGATCCAAAAGAAAGCGGTTAGGTGTATAGAAAGAGTAAATAGATTAGATTCATGTAGGCCGTTGTTCAAGAGACTTGGTCTCCTAACTGTACCCTGCTTATATGTGTATGAAGCTACTTTATATGTAAAAACGAATGATATTAACCAAAATCTTGATGTACATGATTATAATACAAGAAGCCGAGGAGATTATCACTTGGTGAGTCACAATAGTAGCCTATTCAAACAAAAACCTAGTTATATTGGTAGGAAATTCTACAACAAGCTACCGCAGTTTTTGAAGAGTCTTGAAAATATAGAAATATTTAAAAATCAATTGAAGAAATATTTAGTTGATAAAGCTTTTTATAGTGTACAAGAGTTCCTTTCACATCAAAATTAAGCCTCACCTCAACTAATTGAAGTAATTATGGTATCTAGTGTATAATATTGTTGATCTGACTTGTCTTATACTCCTTAACTGGAGTCTCCAAGACGTAATCTACAAAAAAAACAAAAAAAAAAAAAAAATAAAAAATAATTTATTAGAATTATTAATACGGTTTATTAATTTGTATAAAATGTGTAGCCTATACTATCCAGTTGGACTTTTGGAATATCATTGGAGTACATATTTGATTTATGTAATCGAGAGATTCTATGATATTATAAAGTCACTGTACTTTTTTTTTGAGGATGAAGCCCACATAGGTCTGAGACCTGTGTGTGGGTAATGAGTTGGACATACAGTTTTAGGTGGGTTCCGAACCACCGGGAAGTGATTTTACAGCAGAGAACAGTGCCTTTTTTGCTGGCCGATCTAATCGGTCACCGTTACAAACAGAACCTACGAGAACGCAGCTTATCTCTCTGATTGAACAGATACCTGCTACGGCACGCGGCTATCACTTTGTAGAGTGGATGCTCCTGCCACCTATGACGTAAAAGAGGAACTATTCAAGCTTTCATAAGAGAGCCTTCTGCAGGATACAAATCCATTATTTTTAATTTATTTGTGGTTATTTAAAAGGAAATGCTATTTATTGTTGAATTGTTGTTCTTGCTTTCTATTTTTGCAGTCAGTCCTATCTAAAGTGGAGCAAAAATGCAAATTTTCTCAACTAGTGATTAAATCAAACACTATCTAGTCCAGAAACTGTAGTTTGACTTGACTGCTTCTTCGTAGAGAAAATGGCAAGTTAGGTTGATTCTTGAGTACCGTAACATTCTAGTTCAACTTTTGAAATTAACATGAATTTGCAATATGCAATGGGACAGTTTATCGATAACTGAGGAAAATAAATGGAAAATGATGAGACAAAATTAATATTCCAGTATTACATTGAGTGAATTGCATAGTAATATATGTATAGAATAATAATAATATTAATAATAATCATAATAATATTAATGATGATAATAGTAATAAAAATAATAATAATAATAATAAGCGTATGGCTTTTGTTGGAGAGACCCTTACGGATAAATCTTATCAAATTTTCAATTATCAAATTATAAAAAATTATCTTACGGATTATCAAATTTTGCACCTTCTGGGAGAAATTTAGAAATTTATATTCATCTCATCTAGTGTCTTTACTCACCTAGTGTCTCATTTCTGAAAAAATATCAGCTTTGGAAAATTGTGCACATCTCTATTATAAATAAATAATGTATAAAATTTTCTCTGACATAGAGTTATCAACCAAATGATGGCGTTAATCCTCTAAGATTCTCCTTGAAAGTATTGTTGACCATACTCAGTTAGTCAGACGCAGAAATTGATTGCTAAGTGAGGTGTGAGGCATGCATTCAACAGACACCGATAACTTCTATAAATTAACCTTTTTGGTTTTAAACGTAAATTTTCACTGATCGTTCAAGTTATCAGGTAGTAAATTATTTTGTACTGGTTGTCAAGATAGTTGACACTGGTGATTGTAATAAAGAGGACTTTAACTTGATAAATTTCATGAATAATTGAATCTTTCGTTCATATTTTCACAAATACATGCATATACTTATCATCCGGTTCATATACTCATCGTACAATCAGGTATAGGGCGTATAGTATTTAATATGAAGGTACTCTGCAGTTTAGTTTCAGTTCGATTGATATTGAGAATATTGTTGAAGCTGTAGTATCTCGTGTATTGATTATAAATAACTAGCTGGCCCGACGCGCGTTGCTGCATTCTCATAAAAAATTCTTGATTTTATTATTTGTCAACTCCCACTGAGGTTACATTTCAAATTTCAACCTTCTAGGACTATTAGGGAAGAAGTTAGTCCTAGGGCTCTTCCAGCTGATCAGAGAGGCCTCCTTCGTTGTTTTCTTACACAGTAAGACCTTACTCACCACCTCTCAATGAACATTCCAAATTTAAACCTTCCACGACTTTTAGGGTAGAAGCTAGGTTTTTTATTTTATTATTCGCCACCTCCTACTGAGAATACATTTCAAATTTCTAGCTGCATTGATTAACAGATGTCATCAATCCGGCATAATTACATTTCATCATACCCAGTCATATGTTTCCTACATACTGCAAGGCTCCGACTGTACGGTATCCTACATGCAAAGTTTTTGCGTTCCAGACAGCGTAAATAACGCCGCTAAGGGGCCTTCCATATGATTAAAAACTGTTGACTTCTATCAGTTGTTCCTTTAAGCTGTTTGGCCGGCAAGTTTAGTAGGATAGGTGAATGCAAAACACACAAACAGCTTGTCCATCGAAACAGCGTGTACAGCAGATCAAAAAATTTCAAATTATTCTCCATATGATTAGAAGATCCCAGTAAGCTAGCTAGCCACGTACCCGTGCTTTGCATAGGCAAAACTTTAACCCCCTAAAAACACCCCTAAAATTGCGAATTTTAAGAAATCCTTTCTTATTGCACGGTGAAATCCTATAAGGATTGTTCATACGAAATTTCAAGTTCATAGGCCTAGTAGTTTTGGCTCTGCGTTGATGAGTGAGTCAGGTTATCATCCTTTTATAGATAGAGATGTGGTTGCGACAACTTATAATACCATCCATTTTGAAAAACATTCTTTATTCGTCTCATTGATTCCTCTTAACATGAATAATCAAATTTCAATCAGCTTAGTAAGGCTGAATTGCTTATAATTCCGACTAACTTGATATGGCATGAATTAACCATCAAATTCACTGGAATTTGATACTTTGACAAATAGCATATCCGTCTCTATCTTCTCACCGGTAAATTTGTGTGACCTTTAACCTTTCGGCCCACATGTAACCTTACTGGTGACCTCTAGGTGAACCCTTTGACTCGCTTACAAATTTATCAGCCAATAGGAGAGCTTATAAGAGGGAAGGATGGCTGTATCAATTTTCATAAGTCAATAATGTCAGTGATGATGTCTGATGATTGTTGAGGTAGAAGATCAGGGTAAATTACTGGTTAATAGCGTATCATACCTCTGGCTATTTTTAACTAACCACTCCATCCCTTTGTGTGCTTTCGGTCATATCTTGAATTTTTGTGTATGCACGGTTCAGTTTAAGGGCGGTCCCAGCTGGAAAGTTTGTTAGGTGTTAACTTTTCAAGTGAATTCAACGACTTGCAGTCAAATTTTTATTAAAATAAGTAGTATTTCACTTAATTCTGAAGGCCTTGAAGATGGGTTTTAAGAACTCGAAAACGTTCGGCCGACAGAAGTGAGTGATATACTACTTATTTTGATAAAAATTTAACTGCAAGTCGTTGAATTCACTTGAAAAGTTAATATTAACAACGCAGTTCGTCATGGAACAAGAAATCCAGGAATTTGTTAGGTGGTTGTTGTCACCATTTGAGATTTTGTTGAACTTTTTTGCTACATGATATCTTTTCATGTAATCGAACAATAACACTTTTTCCTTTACAAAATAAGAATATAAATAATATAATTATTCTTATTTTCCAAAATGGTGGTCAAATAAGATTTTCAACCCGGTTTAACTAAAAAACTGTTAATTTTATCATCGAGAACACCTTAGTTATTAAAAATATTGGTCTTCCTATTGTAAACGAAATGATTACTAAAATCTTGAAAATCTGTTAATAATCAACTGGAATATGGTAAGAAAACTGTAATTTTTGCCTGTTCCATGTAAACACATTGTAAAGGTTCCATCTTTTTGACATTTTTATTTAATTGTGAGGGGAATGGCAAAAAATTACATTTTTACTCCAAATTTCATGAAGGCCTATTTATTATCCGATTACAGGACTGACAGGTAATCCAATTATTATAAGCATCAATAATAAAAGGATGAACATTTAAATGAATATACTTTTCAGGGATTGGGAGGAGAAGGAAGGAGAAGGAGAATAATAGAGAAAAATATGAGAAGATAAAAATGAGGAAGAGGAGGAGGATGAGGAGGAGGAGGAGGAGGAGGTGGTGGTGGTGGTGGAGGTGGAGGAGGAGGAGGAGGAGGAGGAGGAGGAGGAGGAGGAGAAGGAGGAGGAGGAGGAGGAGGAGGAGGAGGAGGAGAAGGAGGAGGAGGAGGAGGAGGAGAAGGAGGAGGAGAAGGAGGAGGAGAAGGAGGAAGAGGATGAAGAGGAAGAGAAACTACAGGAGAATAACACCATAGGAACAAAAGGTCACGATCAAAGAAGAAAAGGGATGGTGAAGAAGAGAGGTTGAAGAAGAAAGGTTTAAGAAGGAAAAGGATGGGGAGGACCAGCTAATAAAGTAGTGGGGTGTGAAGGAAGAGTGAAGGAAAAGGAGAAGAGGACGAGGAACTGAAGGAGAATAACAATTTGATTTCATATCAAAGATTGAGAAGAAAATGGTAAAAAGGGGTAGGAAGAGGAAGAAGAAGAAAAACAAGTAACGAAAATTCAGCAGAGGAGAAGAAGAAGAAGATGAAGGAGGAGGTGGAGGAGGCGGTGGAGGAGGAGGTGGAGGAGGACGAGAAGGACGAGGAGGAGAAGGAGGAGAAGGAGGAGGAAGAAGAAGAAGGATAAGGAGGAGAAGGAGGAGGAGGAGGAGGAGAAGGAGAAGAAGTGGGAGTAGAGGGAGAAGAAGAATGATGATGAAAATAATTAGAAGTGGAACTGCATGAGAAGGAGAAAATGGAGAAGATGGGTAGGAAGGCGAGGGAAAAAGGAAATGATAGCGATTGCATCATTGGAAGTAAAACTGACCCCACCATCTATTAGCGATAATAATTCCACCCTCAGAGTGAGGATTCAAATTACGCGCTCGCCAACTCCAATTCCGGGAAATGCCACCAGAGCGCTCCTGTGCTGAGTTTCCTCTCCACAGTCATGTCTCGACAGGACACATTGTCAACGTCCCCTTTGCTTTAGTATCGAGCAGTAAACGGTACAGTGTACATCAACGGTAAAAAGCCATTGTAATTGGCTATCGCGAGTGAATTATCTGTGATTTTGATTGATTCAAACACAATCGTGAGATATTTGAGTGATTAAGCTACTTACAATCCCATATCTCTGATAGCAGAAGCTGTATTTGTAAATAAAAACCCAAGTTTAGCATAACGAGTTCCACAGTGCGGGTTTATTGATAAGCTCTCGTATCATTCAGTGAATATTTCAACTATGCGGTAACTACAGAGATTATTCGCTTCAATTCATCACATTTTTTCTGGTTGGTAATTCTCCTGAGAGCTACTTATAGTAAATTTTACATAAATTTGAATAAAGTATTCGACTTGTACTGGGTTTCCTAACCTGAACTACTGAAACATTCGTTCATCTTACTAGTACAATATTTTGTCTTGATTTTTATTTTTATTATTTTATTTCACGTTTCCTCTGATCTTATCATTAAGATCATGCCACTGATTAGAGAAATTATGTCATTTCGCTACCGTCATATTAAAATTTATGGTGCAGACTCCTCCATAGTGGTGAGATCATACGATGAATAGGTACTATCTTTTTTCAACCACTCGTGTATCTATTAATTTGTGGTGCATTATGGTTATTTCAAACTGAATATTACTGTTATTTCAATGATTGTTGATATTGTATTTAGAATAGTAAATATTTATCGGGAGTAATAACAACTTCCAATATATTCAAGTAAGACCCTCAAAAAATAAGCTTTCAAGCCATTTACGCTAACGCAAAATCCATATATCGGGAATGATAACAAGTTCAAATAGATAATTTAATCTAATATCAAAACCTACACTATATTTATATTTAATATATGATTTTCTCTCACTTATACTGGAGATACTGGAGGGATGCATTTCAATTCTAAAGGGAAGCTTTATCAGGCTGATATATTAAATAATAATACAGTGTCAGTTTTTTTTGGAGGATGAAGCCCACATAGGTCTGAGACCTGTGCGTGGGTAATGAATTGGATGATGGTGATTCATGAGTTGGACCTACAGTTTTAGGTGGGTTCCAAACCAGTTTTGATATGTTTCGGTTGTTCATCAAGTGTTTCGTCATGGAAAACATCACAGATAGATAATTTATTTGAAAAATAATGATGATTTGACTGTTTTGATATTGAATTTCAATTAATCGTTGATTACGTCAAGTTCGAATAGATTTTTATAAACGATACCTATTCTTTGTTAATTTATAATGATAACTATTATTGAGGATTTTTGATAGCAGACTACAAGATTGGATTCAATTTTGAATTCCATTCCAAGTGAGGCTCTCTGATAATTTCCCGAAATGCAATAAAGTATGAATATACTTGAAATGAACAATTCTCTACCACTTATTGAATCCTTCGATATAAGTTAACCATCATAAAGGCATAAGTATTATAATAAAAACTTAAAAAACACTTTTGAGTGGAAATTGTGACTCACGTTACGGCGTGACGGCCGTTTCACTCTGTTATAAAGAGCATCGTCAGACGTCCCACATTACACTGGCTTATGGCATAATTATTTTGAGGGTCGTCTGACGATGCTCTTTAAAACAGAGTGAAATGGCCGTAACGCCATAACATGAGTCACAATTTCCACTCAAAAGTGTTTTAAGTTTTTATTATTTACGGTACTAGTGGAAACAAGATGATCTTCAACATCATGATTTCGCATAATATAAGTAATGTTAATAGAATTATCATTTCCAATTTATTGGAAAAACTATTTTCAATCACAAACAAAAATGATTGAGATTGAAGAGTCATATTTCATATTTTTCTTGCCACTTTATCAGTTTTCCATTTTTAGCTACCTTTCATCCGATCCTGGTTAATTTTGTTATGTACTCTTATTACTTTTAACATTATTAATCTATCATCACATCTTTATGACTTTTAAAGTGTTCTGCTCTCAAATTTTCATCAGATTTCAATTTGTCTGAAACATTATTGATGCTCTGACGAAATATCTTCAGTTTGTTTAGTCTCACCCGATCATATTTATTCCTTAAATCTTGCTTTTTATCATTTTAATTTTTTATTTAAGGTCAATACTTTTTCAAGCTTGCCGTATTATTTTTCCATTAAAGGATTTTAAGTTTACTCGGGCGCATATTGACACTTGAAACTTATTTCTCTCAAGTTAGTTTGAAGTAGCTGACAAATAAACAAAATTTAAAACAGATTTTATTAATTTCGAATTCCTTTAAGTGCTATTAATTTATACTGAAGACTTCCGCGATGGCGGATATTGACAACTACATTGAATAGCTGATGGAAATCGATGAATTTTTGTACAGTAGCATTCATCGATTTCCATCAGCTATTCATTGCTTTTGTCAATATCCGCCATTGAGGAAGTCTTCAGTATAAATTAATAGCACTTAAAGGAATTCGAAATTAATAAATTCTGTTATTTCTTTCGTTTTATAGTAGAAGCAAAGTTTTGCTTTCTTTCAATCTTACCATGAAATCTTTCTTTTTTTACAGATTTCGCCATGAAGATCCGCTAGTAGTTCAGCTTGGTCTAAAAAAAAAACAAAGCCACGTCCACACTACGTGATATAATGGATGTGTCTTACGATAATATCATGTGCTCTTACACCATATGGAAGTGAAGAAGTGCTATAACGATAGTATTAATTATAAGTGAAAGATCAACGGTAACCATGGGGGACTTTCCAGGTGTTCTGGAAGGAACCTCCACTAACTCAGTTCAAGAGCGACCATTTCCCAGGTGGTGGGGAGTTTTCCAACAGTTTTCCGGCGCTTTTCTTCTGGAAAATCATATGGGAGTAACGAGAATGGGGACACAGCAGTATCCACTCGTGAAGACAACGAGATTTCAATGCTAATTGTGAGTTGCAACAATTTTATTCTATTATTTTTCTTCTTATTTAATTCATTTCATTTTGCTGTGAATTTATTTTTGATGTATCCTATTTTCATTGGTTTCAAAAGTACTGTTAATAATAATAATATTTGTCAGCATTAAGGTTTTATTTTAGTGAGGAACATTTGCATTGTTCAAACGGCTCAAACGGCGAGGTGGAACTACCCGTAAGGGTCTCCCCACCAGTAAAAGCCATACGCTTATTATTATTATTATTATTATTTGCATTGTAGAAGTACTCATGTGATTTTATACCGTATAGACAGTGTGGCCATTGCCTACGGCCGCCATAATATTGTTTTCAATTTATATTTAACTAGCAGCTACCCGTCCTTCGTACGGATTATGTTTAGAAATACGACTAAATATGTTTCGGCTTTTTTGATAGCAACGATCATGAAGTTGTTAGCAGCTTAGTAAACAACTTAGAACGTAAGCAATTCAGTGACAGTTATCAGAGAGAATATTTGAGAACAGCTGATTGATATATCATCATAAATTACGTGATTTGTTCTTATGTGGTAATAATAGTGCTACCTGGCGAATTCCCAAGAGCCTAGCACAAACCGCACCTTCCTTAAATGTTAATTTTTGTTTTGATAAATTGAAATTAGAATTTTTTTTTTCAACAAAGAAATAATTGATAAAACATAAGATGAGCTTTTATTTACCAGTCATATGTTTCCTAAAAGACTGCAATGCTCCGACTACACAAGTCTGCAGACAGCGTAAATAACGCCGTGAAGGGCCCACCATTCAGATTATATTTGAGAACAGCTGATTGATATATCATGATAAATTATGTGATTTGTTCTTAAGCCGTGTCTCCACCAACCGAACATGCTTGGCGAACAGTGTTCGCTGGAATTAGCTGATGTCGCCGAACATTTTTTTGAGTTGGTTTGGTGTGGACGCCTTCTCGAACATTATGATCAGTGTGGTGGGGTTAGTGGCGGGAACCTGTTGTTGGTCGTCACTGTTCGCTCACAGACCGAACATATCAATTGAACTCACGAACATGTTCGGTGACCCATATATTTAATAATTGCCCGTTTTTTGTATTCGCCAACAATGTTCGGCAGACATGTTCGGTTGGTGGAGACGCAGCTTTATGTGATAATAAAACTTGGAAGAAATGTATCCAAAATCGCACAATACTTGGTTTTTAAACGTTTATTATTCTGTTTAAAAAAAAAAAGTTAATTTAGTTTTTTATAGCTAAAGACATTGTCAAAAAGGTTTTCAATACTGATAAATAACTTTAATCCCGATCGATGCTCTCGTTTTTCAGGAGAAGGCCGCGTAAAATGTATCCAAAATCGCACAATACTTGGTTTTTAAACGTTTATTATTCTGTTTAAAAAAAAAGTTAATTTAGTTTTTTATAGCTAAAGATATTGTCAAAAAGGTTTTCAATACTGATAAATAACTTTAATCCCGATTGATGCTCTCGTTTTTGAGGAGAAGGCCGCGTAAAATGCCTTTGGGGCCGTGACAGACAGACAGACAGAAAGTGAGATAAGACTATTTTCGGCTTATTTAATGTATAAAACGTAAAAATAACCAAAAAATATATAATTCTCATAAATGTACAGACAAAACTCTAATTTTATTTATATAGAATGAATATTTATATAGGCTAGATAATAGAGATAATTTAAAAACATATGTTTTCTACGTGACTACAGGGCTCTAACCAGTGGCGTAACGTTTTCCAATTGGGCCCCCCGCAACCGATGTTCTGGGCCCCTCTCCTAAAAACCATATAAATATAATAAATTACATATGACATATAATGACATGTACATATTTTACACATAAATATTAATTTGATGTAAGCAAATATAAATTTGAGCATTAATTTAAAAAAATCTTAATTTCAACTCATTTATAGAAAAGACTCATAATGGTGAAGCTTTTATATCAAAAATAGGAATATTGATTGGAGAAAATATTTCTTATTCAACTCCGCTATCGTGTCAGCTTTCAATATGAACCTAACAAACTTGTGAAGGCCTTTGGAAAGAGTGCATGCCTTTCAATTACTGCCATCAAATGGAGAGCTTATATTCGAATTCTGGCGAAGAGATAAAGAAATCAATATGTCATTGCCCTTATCTAACCGCCGACTGCCAATAATGTATTTTAGCGTTACACTTTCCCTTCTACTGCCGTGAAGCTTAAACGAGTCTATTTTGCCGATAGCTGCTAAATCTCCGGCTTCCACGCGATCTCAAAATAGATTCTGTCCGCAACGGTTTTCGATTTTGCGATCCTTGGAAACGGATATAAATTACCACAATTTAAAGTAGTAAATAACGAGGATCTCATTAGAAAAATTTGTGGCTGTTTGTGAACAGTTGGGGTAACATAGGGCTATAAACGTGTTTGTAAACGATGATAAACTAGACCAGGAAGAAAACATTACCTCAACAACAAAACTCATAAAATAGCAGCTTCATTCAGGAAACTCAAATATAAAATAGCTTACAGGACAACTAATTCACTCAAAAAACACCTGCATTCTCAGACAACATCTCAAAACAAGTACAACAGATCTGGAATTTACAAATTGAAATGTGATGACTGCAACAAGTTCTACATAGGACAAACTGGCAGGACATTCACCACTAGATTCAAGGAACACACAAGAGCCATCTCACACCCAAACACACATTCCACTTTTGCTGAACACATAATTTCAACAGGCCACAGTTATACAGACATTGACACTAATTTAGACACACTACACTTCACTCACAAAAGCCAGAAACTCAATGTTTTAGAACAATATGAGATTTACAAACATGCAAAGCAGCAACCTGACAACATTTTAAATGATCAACTTAACTTCTTCTCACATACTCTATTTGACAAAATAATCCCAATTTCAAACCTCCCGCCTACTCATCCCCCACCCCATCACCATTCCAACATACATAACCCTCAAACTCATACCTTAAGTCAGTGTACTGTGGGTCGTCTGACGATGCTCTAGACAACAGAGCGAAACGGCCGTCACGCCATAACGTGAGTTAATTTCCATCTAAAAGTGTTTTTTTCAAGTTTATAAAACATTGCATTTCTAGGAGTTTTGTTGGATAGACGATTGACCTGGGCTCCATACATTAAGAAAATATGTTGTAAAATTTCATCTGGGGTGTTTGTCCTGATTGAATGACAAAAAGTTACTTTTTACAGCTTATCATGGGCTCTTACTGTCACATATTAGGTATGCTACCTTAGTATGAGGTAATTCATCAAAACAAAACCTTGTTAGGATGTTTAAGATCCAAAAGAAAGCGGTTAGGTGTATGGAAAGAGTAAATAGATTAGATTCATGTAGGCCATTGTTCAAAAGACTTGGTCTCCTTACTGTACCCTGCTTATATGTGTATGAAGCTACTTTATATGTAAAAACGAATGATATTTACCAAAATCTTGGCGTACACGATTATAATATAAGAAGCCGAGGAGATTATCACTTGATGAGTCACAATAGTAGCTTATTCAAACAAAAACCTAGTTATATTGGTAGGAAACTTTACAACAAGCAACCGCAGTTTTTAAAGAGTCTTGAAAATATAGAAATATTTAAAAAGCAATTCAAAAAATATTTAGTTGGTGAAGCTTTTTATAGTGTACAAGAGTTCCTTTCACATCAAAATTAAGCCTCCCCTCCAACTAATTGATATAGTAATTATGGTATCTAGTGTATAATATTGTTGATCTGACTTGTCTTATACTCCTTAACTGGAGTCTCCAAGACGTAATCTATATAAAAATAAAAACCGAGGTCAAAAATGACCTCGAGTTTAATACACAACCTTTAAAAACGTATAAAAAAGTACATTGTTCAAATGAATTGAATAATATTATTAATTTGTTAGAGATAAATTCCACAATTTGATAATAGTCAAAGAAATATGAAAAATTGTTTTATAATAAGTAATTATTAAATGCTAATAACTGATTTAAAAAAGCACTAGTATGGTGATGAATGAGATGAAGCTGACTTCAGAAAATGTTTCAACTGCAAACGAAAAATATTGATAAGCGAATAACGAAAGCTAATAATATCTAATCAATATATTATGTTAATTTTGTAATAAATTGATTTAGAGTTATAGGAAAGCTGCTAATTGAGAATATTACTTCCATGATATTCAGTCAAATTCAATTCAATTTATTCTAATTTTTCAGCAATTTTACAAAATTAAATATCTTTCTAATTTTAAATAAACTTAAGACATAATAATAGCCTACAATATACAAAAAAGCAAAAGCATACATCTAAGTCTATCTTAATGAGATAAAGCTAGCATAAGCATAAGCATAAGCTTGTGCGCTAGCAGTGAGTCATATATTTTAATTCACTTATTTGTACAAGATATCAAATATTTAAAACTTCTGATGACCCTGTGACCTTGCAAAAAATTTTTTTTTTCAAAACCTGTGAAGGTTGACTTTGAGACCAAAACGGCAAAGGAAAAATATACTTAAATGTCAAATATTACGTAAGTCTATACTCAAGTCAAATATTACTTTCATGATATATGAGGTTGAAAAAAATTGCAATACAAGGGAGTATTCGCGATTTTTTCAAACGGAAGTAAGAAGTCCTTTCCTATCTTTGCTTCCACAAAAATATACGTTGCGGCTTGGTGTTTGAACCTCAAGGGTTGATACTTTGGTCTTCTATGGAATTGGTCACATTAATTCCCAAGAATATTTGCATAATGTGCCCTATGAATTTTGTATTTAGGACAGGAAATTTATGCATCGTCCGTAGATTTGCAATGGTAGGGCAGAAACTCATTAGAAAAAGATTTTGTCCACCATCAAAAATCACCAATTCCGATGAAAGTCTCATTCAGAAGAGGTTTGGTGTTATTGTTGTTGATATGAAAATACTATTGAATATGCAATTGGATATTTGTAGATATTATAGCCCTTATTAGCTCTTAAAGCTAGTTACAAGTTTCTTATTTAATAAGCACTTTAGCAAATGCTATTTGTGAATGTTTTCTGTACTTTATGCTTTATTATCTCAAAATTAGGTGGCTCCCATCCCAAATGTTTTTGGGGGTGGCTGGTTTGCTACTGATGATAGTGATGATAGGGGGGGGGGGGGGGGGGTAGAGTTGAACTGAAAACAAGTATTGTGAAAGCTTTTGAATTTTTCATAATCAATCATAACTGAACTATAACTATTCATATATGATTGGGAAATAAAAAATAGCTTTACTAGTGCTTTGAACCATATCGGCGATAAAATTAACTTAAATTTAAAGTATATTGGAAAATTTTGATTGAATTATGGCTGAATCTGGTGTGTTCAACAGTTTGTCAAGGAACATAGACCTAGTATTATTCCGGTCATATTATTCAATTTTTAAGAATGAAAATCAATGTGGGAGCTTTAATAAGATACAAATTTATCAATGAACTAATGTTTCATCAAGATTTAATAGATCAACTTTGTGTGAATTCCACACTGTAAAAAGAGATGTTTTTCTAAAGTTTTTATCTGACGATTAGTTTTCCTCTTAAAGAAATATGAGATCTAATGTTACAATTGAAGACTTAGTAGTGGAATTAGGAATTCTTGCTATAATGGATACGAGCTTCAAACTGATTATATTGGAAAAAATTTACACTCTGGAGGTTTTGGGGGGGCTTCAGCCCGAAAGCACCCCCCGTAAATCCGCCACTGTCCCATCCTACATACAGATTGTTTCAGACGAATCTGCCATACTGCAACTACTCACTCCCCTAATCATAATATAGAAAAAGTTCATTTAGGTTAGGAAACTTTTCGTTACAGTAATAAAGATGGCTGAAGTTGAAAGATATCTACTAAATAAATTCAATTCTTGGATTTCTTGTTCCATAACGTTCTGCGTCGTTAATATTAACTTTTTGTTGTAAATTTAACGACTTGCAGTCAGTTTTAGATTGAGAATATATAATAAATGTACTCACACTTGGCCTAACGTTTTCGAGTTGTTGGGCCTTGAAGATGATCTCTCAAAATTCTACTTAGTCCAAATGAGATCCCTATTGATATCGGATTTTAGGTCAAAAAAGAAATTTATTATTTATTTATTGTGACAAAATTACAATGAATGTGAAGGAGCAACACAGACTGCTGTCCAAAGCTGCTCTCTTCACAAATTTCGACGATGTTACATTGTCCAAAACATTGAGGTTAGCACAGACTAACAATTTTGATTTGCTAAAAAACTTTACTCGAAAAATAACAAAATTATTCTTTTCAACTTAACGACTATCAATTTAAAAATAAACCAAAACTACAACATTCAGGTTATTTTGGGCTAGCTCAATTCAATAACCCAAATTTCAAAATCAAATTTAGAAAAATCGAATCATTCATCTACCAACTGTTTCATCTCAATTAGAAGGAGTGGCCGTAGCCGAGTGGGTTAAGTGCTGGTTTGCTAGCCCAAAGGTCCCGGGTTCGATCCCAGTTCTGACCGAAAGTTTTTACCTCGGGCCACTCCCGTGTTTCGGAGGACACGTTAAGCTGTCGGTCCCGGCTGCCTAAAAAACAGTCGTTAAGTCACGTCAGAGGCCCTGAACTTATTCAGGTGCGACCTGATAACTCTGACACCAGACCTGAGCCAGCCAGGTCACACGATATTATTATTATTATCTCAATTAGAAGCAATTATTTGATTTCAGTTTTTTTCTTGCAGTTCGATGTATTTATGTAAAGTACCATAGCCGATTACGACTGTAGACTCTTCAAACCTCAACATTATTATAGTACTATGTACTATACAAATGAGGAATAAGTAAATTTTGATGTTGAAGATCCATCTTGTTTCCACTAATATGTATTATAAACTTAAAAAACACTTTTAAATGGAAATTGACTCACGTTATGGCGTGACGGCCGTTTCGCTCTGTTGTCTAGAGCATCATCAGACGACGTACTCAGTCGTCTGATGATGCTCTAGGCAACAGAGCGAAACAGCCGTCACGCCATAACGTGAGTCAATTTCCATTTAAAAGTGTTTTTTAAGTTTATAATAAGTAAATTTTGGTTGCTTTCCTCACTGAGCTAACGGATTTATATCAGTATGCCAAGCCTACTGAAACAAAGTTGGAGATTTAATCTTGACAGTCCACTCCCACCACTATACAGGTCTAGATGCATAGGTGATACAAAACTTGATAAGTTCATATGCTGCTCTTAATTATATTCTAGCATATTTACACTTGCTGAGCTAACAGATTTATATCATTTTGCCAAGCCTACTGAAACAGTCTGGAGATCTAATATTAACAGTCCACTCCCACCACTATACAGGGTCTTGTTGCATTGGTGAGAAAAGATACAAAACTTAATAAGATCATATGCTACTCTAAATTATATTTTAGCAGATTTACACTTGCTGTGAATGCCCTCATTCCACAGCATGTGTTTGATTTCAGCATTGAAAAAGGCCGAGGCTCCTCCCTTATAGTTATTTGGAGCTCAACTTTGATGTGGGAACTATCAAGGATATCCTTATTAAAATAAAACAGAGTTTTCATCAAGTTTTTGAGTGATGAGGCTATATAATATCTGATACCCGTTGACAGCGAAAGTAATTCTGAACAAAACTCAGCTACTTAACGGCTGGATTTATTTGGGGAAGCCCTGGGAAACACACCATAAGGACGTGAAGGCTGTTGCATGGGGCCTGCTGATGGTTTCAAACCATGAAACGCAACGTTTCTATTTCTGGCGTTGGGTCGACCGGGTCGTGTTTGGGTGCTGGAGCGGGGAGTGGTAGGGGGCGTAGCATGACCCAAAGAGTGAAATTGGGTCATTGGGAGGTCGCTGCTGGGAAAGGATCTGTCTGCTTAACCCTCACCCCCCTCAGCCTCATCACCTCTACTTTTAGCTTCACCACCCTATTCTTTCAGTCGATATGCATGCGATAGCATATCAGTAACCAAGATTTACCAACCTCCCCACCCCCACCCACTCTACATATCACTCTTTATTGAGTGATTGATTGAAACATTTGAAAAACCCAGTTTTTCACTTCTGGATGTAGCATCGACGTCCTTTACCATGTTGATACCTCACTAATTGATTTTTGATCGCCGAGAAAATCACCATTGATTTGAAATAGATTATTATCAACGAGTATTGAAAACTTCACTGTGTATTAATTGAATAATACACTCCAATATGGCTGAACGGGAAACTGCGAGATAAAACTCAATAGATTCCATGATTCAGATTCTATGGATTCCTGAGGGATGTTCGGTTATAGACTAATATAGTGTTTTGTTAAAAGAGACATCAAAATGATTATTCTTTTTCTGAGAAAGACTCGTGAGTTATAGTGCTTCAAGATGAAATTTTCAGTGAAACAGACAGACCTAACCTAAGATTTCGATTCTAATTTAAAATTTTGTGAAAAGCAGTTTTGGGTTGTATTCACATTGATTATTGATTGTGGTAGTTAAATGAATGAATAAAGAATAGAGAATATGAAAATTCAAGTAGACATCCATATTTTATTTATGACATACCTATTTAAACTCATTCCTCTGAAGCAAACAGTAATATCAGATTTACTAGTTTTATTCTTAATTGAATGATTATAATACAAGATTCAAAAGAAAGCGGTTAGGTGTATAGAAAGAGTAAATAGATTAGATTCATGTAGGCCGTTGTTCAAGAGACTTGTTCTCCTAACTGTACCCTGCTTATATGTGTATGAAGCTACTTTATATGTAAAAATGAATTATATTAACCAAATTCTTGACGTACACGATTATAATAAAGAAGCCGAGGAGATTATCACTTGGTGAGTCACAATAGTAGATTATTCAAACAAAAACCTAGTTATATTGGTAGGAAATTCTACAACAAGCAACCGCAGTTTTTAAAGAGTCTTGAAAATATAGAAATATTTAAAAAACAATTGAAAAAATATTTAGTTGATAAAGCTTTTTATAGTGTACAAGAGTTCCTTTCACATCAAAATTAAGCCTCACCTCAACTAATTGATGTAGTAATTAATTATGGTATTTAGTGTATAATATTGTTGATCTGGATTGTCTTGTACTCCTTAACTGGAGTCTCCAAGACGTAAAATGTAATCTACAAAAAAAATTAATAGTTGTTTAAGGGTGGTTGCACAGTAAAGCATCACCAACTCAATATGTAACACATGCTGTGAGATGGTGGTGTTCAGACTGCTCCAGTCTGTCATGCATCATTCCACAGCATGTGTTACATTTTATGATCATCATCTAGTATTGGATGCAAACACTCTGAATAAACTACAATTTAGAATAAAATTAGGACGATACCATGTTGTGAACTTAATTTCAAATTAACCTTGTTCTGTACTCGAAACTGTAACAGACTGTTCGTGAAGAATTTGTGTAATTTAGGCATTCATATGAAAGCCTAAGTATTTCCAGAGCTTTAATTGATTCTACACATTCCGAAGTCGCTACCAATTGCTGGTCTCCGGGTGATTTACTAGTCTCTAATTGAGGGAAAGGAATTCTCTGTCCAACTAAAATGAGCCTAAACTTCGTTTGTTTCGACTCCAATAATCCAGTTGGGAATAGGATTGATAGCATTGCATTCTTTGTTTGTTTGAACCGAAAATCTATAGTAAGTAATTTGCTTGGAATTTTGTACAATTTTATTATGCCTTTTTATAGAATGCGTACAGTAGTGTATTATTGGGAGTGCCACTACCCAGTTAAAATTTACCGCCAAGATGGCGTCCAAATAACGGCAGTCATGTGACACCGTCATTACTTATAACGTTTTCTGCTATCTGAATAATTTCATCGCCGTTATTGCTTTTAACGGTTTTAATTCCCTGCTATTTTAATGATTATCCTGTTGTGAATTATTTCTTAAAAATGTGCATTTGGTATTTGTTGTATACTTTCAAACTGTTCCTTTTTTAAATTTGTCTATGGCTGTCAAATAATAAAGATTCTTAAAAATAATTTATCTTCAACCATGATGAGATTGCTTTTCTCATTAAAGTATAGAAAGGCATTGAAAGACAGACTTGAACATTTTACAAGCGAAATTATG
Organism: Conomelus anceps; assembly: GCA_948455865.1. Classification (NCBI taxonomy): domain Eukaryota; kingdom Metazoa; phylum Arthropoda; class Insecta; order Hemiptera; family Delphacidae; genus Conomelus; species Conomelus anceps. The sequence goes on along the minus strand of OX418227.1, from coordinate 31,714,654 downwards.
ATGTTGAAGATCCATCTTGTTTCCACAAATACATCATAAAACTTTAAAAAAACACGTCTTTTAAGTGGAAATTAACTCACGTTATGGCATGATGGCTGTTTCACTCTGCTGTCAAGAGCATCGTCAGAAGATCCACAGTACACAGAGAGTGCACAGAGTGTACTGTGGGTCGTCTGACGATGCTCTTCACAACCGAGTGAAACGGCCGTCACGCCATAACGTGAGTTAATTTCCACTTAATAATAGTTTATGCAACGATTTTATTTTGACCCTTATTAAGGCACGAGTTAGATGTAAGTTATAGCACGAGCGAATGCGAGTGTTATAAATATGTCACGAGTGCTTTAATGGCCAAATAAAATCGTTGCATACACTATTTTATCTACGACCACTAGTATATATTTAATCAAAACAATTTCATTTTACCTGTGACTGTCAGAGATACCTAACCTCTCATCTCAAATACGAGAAGTTATAGTAGATTGTTAGGTTAAAGCAGCTGGTGTAGCAGTTTGATCAAATCAGCTGATAGTTTCACAATATTGAATTACGATATTGATTCCATCAAAAATGCTTCTGATTGGTCCAGAACCCGTGTTATAATGTAGAACCTGTACTATAATGAGCTCATTATGCAACGGGTTTCAAAAAGCATTTCGAAAATACAGCTGTTTTGGCATCAATTGTGAAACTGTAATGTATACATTATGAAATGGTCGTAGATAAAGTGTGTTTATAATGAGCGACTTTGTATTTTAGTTCTATTTTGATTGAGATTGAAAATTACGTGACAGCAGAAACTGAAGTATCTTGTGTGCTAATTATTTGAGTGGGTTTGACAACATCTGTACTTATCATTAATATGGATTTCTACCACAATACCATTACCAGTAATAAGAAAAAAATATTTACTAGTATGATTTTTGGAGATACAATCTCCAAAAAGATTTCAGTTAACCTACCCAAGTTAACCGTAGGGGAATCTATGGGTTAATTTTCGGCAAACAAAATAAAAAATTAAAAAAATAAATAAAAAATTCTATTAAAATCGACAAACTTGGCGAAGGCTTCCCGTGTCTCCAAATTTTGATAATTTCACAGTGTTAAAAAAATACAAACAAGTCTAGTACACTTGACAATTTTTTTTTTCATAGGTATTTATTGAAAAAAGCGCCGGTTTTGATATATGGGATTGAGATGGTTGATTTCACTGATAACACAACAAAACAAAATACATAGTCACGTTTATCTAACCTTTTGATTTCATAGATGAAAAATTGTTTTGGACAAATCATCTTTTAAACGGTTTGATTTTGCGAAAACTGCATTCTTTTAACTCTTTCTCACTGCATGACACGTACCAAAGGTGATTCAGCAAACAACGACTGCAAATCTCTTTAGTGAAAACATTAATTAGATTAGGTAGCATTTTGGTACATCACAACATATTTTTGCAAAAAATAAACCAGAAAGATTTATTATTTGATGAAGGAAACTGGACAGTGTTGTCATTGACGTAGCCATAGCGAGATTTTCCGTGTTACAACCCCCCTTGAGCTTGTAAAAGGGGTCCAAAAACCGTGTACGGAGGCATCAATAAAAAGAAACGTTAATATCAGTTACTGGAGGTAAAAAAGTTTTCATATGTGAAGAGTAAATAATGTTATAGCTAGAAAAAAACAATATACTGTAGGTGAAGTAACAGAGATGATGGGGCAAATGGGACAAGTTTGCCCAGGCCTCAACGTCAAGGGAAATGTAAGCAGGTGGCAAAACAATAAAATAAGGGGCCCCGACTGGGGGTCTCCAGTGCCCCTTATTGCACCAGTTTAGACCTCTAGAGACCCCTTAGAAGCCCAATGGACCCTAGAGGCCCTCTAGCACCTTTCGGGCCCGTTTTTGTTGCCACTGCAGATTCAAGTAGACTACATCCAGTATATTTCAAATTTGAACTTTTCTACGCTTTCGGGGTCCACTAATTGCCTCAGCTTTAGGCCTTCAAGGGCCCCCTATTGTCCCAGTTTATAAGGCCCTCTTGTGCCGTATATATAAGAATATTCTAAATTTAAATGTTACTTCACTAGTAATACTCAACACTGTTTTTTTGAGGATGAAGCCCACATAGGTCTGAAGCCTGTGCATGAGTAATGAGTTGGATGATAGTGATTGATGAACTGAACCTACAGTTTTAGGTGGGTTCCGAACCACCGGGAAGTGGTTAAAATATTGCTATATGGCTGCCCTGATGATGACCCTATAGGAGGGTTGAAACCGGTAGTGAACAAATAATTATTGGATACCAAAACACAGGTATTTAAACCTATATTAATATTAACTGGTATCCGGAGGCTAAAGAATCCAATATGAAACAAAAATGCCTTAGAATAATTGCACTTTCAAGATCTAAAAAAAAACTTTTCTCCAGACCCCCCAATTTTTTATTGTTCTGTCACCATCTATTTACAAAATTATTTTAAGTATTTACAAAATTATTTAAAGTCCGTGTTTAGTATTGGATGTGTTATTTATTGAAAATTAAAAAGTTGATTGTTTTTTACACATTCTCTAGTTGCAAGTTTAATGAAGTTCTATTTAAAGTAATAATAATTTTTATATTTTTACACATTATACATATTCCAGTATTAGTGATTAGTTCGATGGGAATTCAAGAGATTACACAAAAATAGAAAAGTATTCACTATGTAAAGTAATCACTATGACGAAATACTTAATGAACAATCTAATATTAAAACTGACACTGTATTCCACTTTTATATGTTGTTTTACTCACTTACATTGGAGATGCTTGAGGGATGCATTTCACTTCTAAAAAGAGGCTGACGAAGTTTCTTTTCAGAAGTAAAATGCATCCCTTAAGCATCTCCAATAAAAGTGAGTAAAACAACATATAAAAGTGAAATACAGTGTCAGTTTTTTTTTGGAATAGCTATTTGTGTAACTAGAGTGCAAAATGGGGTTTTTCTGCACCTGCGTATAACATGCTCACTATTTTGTGTTGTTAGGTTGCAAATCTGGAGTGCGGAAAAGTACTTTCGCGCACTGGAGTTTACTTTCCCGCACTGGTGCAGGAATAGACTATTTTTCGTGCTACAGTTAGTGCAAAAAAGGCACTTTTTTGGGTCACTGTAGGAAAAAAGTATTTTATTGTATTTTTCAAGGCTCTCTATGGTGTCGCTAAGTAGTAATGTTTCCCCTTGCTACCACACATTTTTTCATCAAATGGTCTTTAAGTTGGCCTACACTCGAATTTTATCTATAAATTATAAGTACAATTCAAATTAGTTACACTGATACTTTTGAGTACAGTAGGCATAGTTCGAAGACTTAATTAATGCTAGTTGGAAAATCATGTCACTGATTGAAAATTAATATTTAGGGTGAATAGGTAAGTGAGCCACCAGCCAAAATTCTGTCCCGGGCCACAAAAGTGTCTGGGTGGTCCTAATAGTATAATAATAATTTTTAATCATTACTACTTATCAAACTGACACTTTGAAAGTAGTATTTTTTATAGTTCATACATTAAAATTTGTTCACAACTAATTAATGAAGTAACAATATACAAAAACTGGGTCTTAGGGAAACGGTTCATAAAAGCAAAGTTTAATTAAATTAAAGCTTAACTTTATCCAATATATAAACTTCAGTTTAATAAATACTCGTATAATATTACTGTTTTTGAGCCTCAAATCAAGTTTCCAGCATCGAGAATCCAAAAAAAAGTTCCATAATGTGGACTAAAATAAAAGGATTTAAGCTTTTTTAGACATGAGTCTAGAATCACTTTAAGTGAATTTCTTGAGCAGAATTTTGGTATTGCAGCAGCATTCCCGTAAAGGAAATGATTTATCCAAATTGGCGGGCCGCTTAGCGTAGTTGGTTCGGGCGTCGCAATTTCAGCCTGCTGTCGTTTAAGTGGTCGTGGGTTCGAATCCCGCTCCACCGTTAGGCATTTATGTGTAATCATTCATCTCATTACCCACGCACAAGACTCGGACTCTTGTGGGCATCATCAGCTTTAAAAAAAAAATTACGGCTTCATCCATTAAATTAGACATTTAGCTTTCCAATTTATGCCAATGTGTTTATTGAAATGAAACTTTATTTCCACAGAAAAATTTGTGTTTTTATAAAAGTAAGACTAAATATCATAATTTTATGGAAAATAAAAACCAATGCTTTTATCGAATCACTTAATATTTGTATAGATATAATCTATAACTGTCTGTAAGCATAGATCAGGGATTTAGTAAGATGGTTCGTCTATGCTGTAAGTAAACTTCTATTTCTTATTTCACTTCATCCCACGTTAAGTCGCGTTGATGGGAAATGAATCCCATTCAGGTATGCATAATAGGTGAATATAATATGTGTATTAATATATAGATATAGATAGCTCGCAAATTGAACCTGTCAACCGTTTCCCTGGTTTAGTGTTCGGGATTACTTACATCCGCCCCACTCCGCCAACCTACCCTTCGTGACCCAGGCGTACTTATTTCATCGCAGGAGGGTTTCTAGTGCGAGGGGTACTACAGGGGAGGGGCTCCAGAATGTAGGGTGGATGCTACGACTGTTTGACGTCACGCTATGACGTAATTCGAGGGGTGTCTGTTTGAGGGGGAGGGAAGTATTTGCCGGGGGAGGTATCAACCCCCTCGATATTTTCGCGGTTGGGGTAGGAGTTGAGAACGGCTCCAATATGGGCGATCTAGGAGACCAGAGAACAGAAAAGAAGAGAAAACTCTACGTTAATATTACTTTTACTTTTTTTGGAGGATGAAACCCACATAGGTCTGAGACCTGTGCGTGGGTAATGAATTGGATGATTGATGAGTTGGACCTAGAGTTTTAGGTGGGTTCCGAACCGCTGGGAAGTGATTTTACAGTCGTTTTGCTGGCCAATCCAATCGGTCACCCAAACAAAGAGCGCCCAGGAGTTTCGTAGCTTATCTCTGATTGAACAGATACCTCCTACGGCACTCGGCTATCACTTCCCTATAAGATGCAAGTGATGCAGACGTTTGATATCAGATAAAGCTATACATACTATATACAAACTAATATACATACTACGTACTATATTATAGTATTGAATAAGATTAGCAAGAGTTTATACTAGACTAAAATTACAATTTTTGTCGTTGACGTATAGTTTTTTATATGAAAATTACAGTAAATCCCCAGTTATCCAGCCCCGATTAACCGAGGAACTAGCGGTAAAGCGGCAAAATTGTATTACAAAAGAATTACGTACAAAAAAATGTCCCAATTTTAAAGTACTCTTATTACCAATCTTACATAACTTTTGGTCATTTATATAGAAATACAGATTCAAAATTTTTCTAAAATGATCAATTTTTCTAAATGATCAAAAGTTTTCATTACTGTTCAATATGACCGCTACCAGAGCCGAAACGTTATTTGTGCGTTAATCTAATTTCTCCCACACTCCTAGAAGTATTTAAAGTTTTTTTTTTTGAGGATGAATCCCACATAGGTCTTAGACCTGTGTGTGGGTAATGAGTTGGATGATGGTCATTGATGAGCTGGACCTACAGTTTTAGGTGGGTTCCGAACCACCGGGAAGTGATTTTCAGCAGAGAACAGTGTCTTTTTTGCTGGCCAATCTGATCGGTCACTGTTACAAACAGGTCCTACGAGAACGCAGCTTATCTCTAACTGATTGAACAGATACCTGCTACGGCTCGCGGCTATCACTTCCCTAGTTCAGTGAAAGAGAGGACGAAGAGACCTAACTCCGCCCTTCTTAAAGACAATCATACATCAATCAGTGATGTATGGTGCTGGGGTCTTAATGTCTGCAGTTTTCTGTTACTTGGACAATGGGTGTCTTCTCATAAGAAAAATAACACATTTTTTACCTGGATAAAGCCCCATTACATTTGCACCTACATGTTCAAAAATTGTTGGATCGTTGATTGATAAGGTACAGTTTTGATAGATTGGCCAAGAAAATGACAGAAAAGTTTTTTTATCTACGACCATGTCATAATGTATACATTACAGTTTCACAATTGATGCCAAAACAGCTGTCTTTTCGAAATGCTTTTTGAAACCCGTTGCATAATGAGCTCATTACAGTACAGGTTCTAAATTATAACGCGGGTTCTGGATCAATCAGAAGCATTTTTGATGGAATCAATATCGTAATTCAATATTGTTAAACTATCAGCTGATTTGATCAAACTGCTACACCAGCTGCTTTAACCTAACAATCTACTATAACTTCTCGTATCTGAGATGAGAGGTCAGGTATCTCTGACAGTCACAGGTAAAATGAAATTGTTTTAATTAAATGTATACTAGTGGTCGTAGATAAAATAGTGTATGCAACGATTTTATTTGGCCATTAAAGCACTCGTGAGATATTTATAACACTCGCATTCGTTCGTGTTATAACTTACATCTAACTCGTGCCTTAATAAGGGTCAAAATAAAATCGTTGCATAAACTACTATTCCAATGCTTTTCTCCATTAAGCTCTTATGATACTTTTCTGTGCTTTTTTCTTATAGGTTTACGTAAAAAATGAAATGTTTATTCCACACTGATGAACTCAGTGATAACTGCGGCAAACGACCCCGTAACAACGGACATGTTGTGGGTGGTATTGAATTACTGTATATTATGTAGCCGCAAGCCATGGCAGGTATCTGTTCAGTCAGATAAAATGAGTCACGACTGCCTGGGCTTTCTTTGTAAGGGTGATCGATTAGTTTAGCCTGCAAAAATACTCTGTTCTATGCTCTAAAATCACTTCCCGGTGGTTCGGAACCCACCTAAAGCTTTAGATCTGAGCCATCATAATCATTTTTTTTTTTTGTAGATTACGTCTTGGAGACTCCAGTTAAGGAGTATAAGACAAGTCAGATCAACAATTATACACTAGATATCATAATTACTAGAAATCAATTAGTTGGGGTGAGGCTTAATTTTGATGTGAAAGGAACTCTTGTACACTATAAAAAGCTTTATCAACTAAATATTTGCAAAACTTTATCATGCAACTCATTACCCACGCACTCATTGATCTTAGAACTATGCGAGCTTCACCATCCAAAAAAAAAATAAAATAAAATTATCGTTTTCTGGTGCCGGTCACATTGAAAATCTAAGGGAACTTTTGATCATTCATAAGAACGTTTGAATGTGCTTTCTCTTACGAATGGTCAAAAAGTATTGAAAGTATCTTTGTTTTGTGATAAAATAGCACTTAAAAATTTGTACATTGTTCTGTAGTCACCCGGTAATGTAAATGGTTAACACATTTAAGATTGTCTTACACACTGCGCAGCGCAACAAAATGTATAAAAACATATTTCAGATTGTCTAATTACATTTATTATTTGTTAGACACAGTCTAATTACGCACAGCGCATTACTACTTCGCTACCATCAGTAGTGACTTAATACCGTTTTCACACCTTTTGCCACGTTTTCATTTTTTGCCCGAATTTTACGGTGGGACAGTCCGTGTTGTCAGGTCCACATTATCTCGGTTAAACAAGGCTCTTTATATATTAATTTTTTATTTTCTTCATCCAATTTATTCATTTTCTTAATTCAATGATCTGGTTTCTATCCTTCTTATTATTACATTTATATTATTGCTTTAAATTTATGACGTTTTAGAATCAGGAAAGTTACTACACTATAATTTGAACGGAGCTGAAAAATGTTCAATCTCATCTTCCCTTCAAAACTGTGACTTAACGATTTCGTCCCAAATCCATTCTCTTATTTAAATGGTCTGGTTTCTATCCTTCTCATCATTACCATTTATATTATTGCTTGAAATTTATAATGACGTTTTAGAATCAGGGAAGTTACTGATTCTCTCTAAGCTATGATTTGAACGGAGCTGAAAAATGTTCCCTTCTCTTCAAAAATGTCACCGATTTCGTCCCAAATCCACATTATTTACCTCATGACCGAGCTAAGTGACACTTTTGGATAATCTATCATGAATCATAGACTCTTTTGTTTGAAAATACATTCAGATCATGTGTAAGCTATCTGACGTTATATCTGAGCCTGATTTGTTGTATACTGCCGAAAATTTAGCATACGTTCTCATAAAATCTTCTATTCTCTCTCTCGCTCACTCTTTCTCTCATTCTCACTCTCCATATCTCTCGCTCACTCCCTCTCTCTCTCTCTCTCTCTTCCTCTCTCTCTCTCTCATGTGATGTTGACAATTTTGTTTTAACTAATCAAAAAATGCGAAATTTGTAAACTTACATGAATAAAGAAATCTAATCTAATCTAATCTACCTCGCTTTTTTCCAGTAGCCATTGTTTAAGTGAGAGCCTGAAAATATTGCAACTTGAGGCATTCCTTATTTTTATAGGCAAAGTATTAAAAATATTAGGAGCAACATATAAAATGAATCTTTTGAATTTTTCTTTCCTTGGTCTGGGGGGAACAGTAGCGCCCCCAGTCCTCAATCTTGGGCGGCTGTATCTATATTCGTTACTATTTTGGCCACTTTGCCTATTAAAAACCTCTAAAACCTTGTAAAAGTATATACCTTAATAATACCTTAAGGCTGTGCGCAGGGTTTTTGGTCATAATTTTTTTTCGAAGTTCATTGTATTGGATATTATCAAGGTATTGAAATGCTAACTATTGCCATGGGAAATTATTTTTTTCATCAAATATTTTATGGAATATGGGAGTTTTAAGTTGAAATGTTTTGGTTTCTGGGGGAAATTGAACTCATCTACGAGTTATTTTAAACATTTTATAGTTGAAAGACACCTTGGGGAAAAGAATGACACATTTTTTATTTCAATTTAACAATTAATCTTTCCAAAATTTTTTTTTGAAAAACTGAAATGTTTCGCATGTTTTAAAAAAATTATTTTGAGAAAAATAATTATTTGATCGGAATGAAAAATATGTCATTTTGTTCCTCAATATGTCTTTTATTTTTGAAAAAAATATCAAAAGTTTGAAATAACTTATAGGGGAGATCAATTGCCCCCAAAAACCAAAAAAAATCAACTTTAAACTCCCATATTCCATAAAATATTTGATGAAAAACATAATTTCTCATGGCAATAGTTGGCATTTCAATACCTTAATAATAATACCTCCAATACAATGAACTTCGAAAAAAGATGGTGACCAAAAACCCTGTGCACAGCCTTAAGGATAGGATATCTCTATCCCTAAACAGAACAAGAGAAGGATGACGGGCAGGTTTTTTGCTGATGACACGTATTACAGATGTTTGACCAACTAGAAGAGGATTGAGCGTATTAGAGTACGCTCCTCCCTAAATAGTTATGCCATATTGTAGCCTGCTTTCCACTAATGTATGATACAACATTTGTCAAAATGATGTCAGGGCACAATTTTCTTAGATAATAGAATTTTCTACAAGCAATAACCAAATTTTTTTCAGGTTTTGGGTGTGTTAATTCCAGGTCAGTTGAGATTCTATTATAATGCCAAGATATTTCAGACTTTTTCCTTCTGTAATATGCTCACAATCACAATTATCACAATTTTTGGTTACAATAATTCTGTTTGTAACGGTGTCCGATTAGATTGGCTAGCAAAAAAGACACTGTTCTCTGCTGAAAATCACTTCCCGGTGGTTCGGAACCCACTTAAAACTGTAGGTCCAACTCATAAATCACCATCATCCAACTCATTACCCACGCACAGGTCTCAGACCTATGTGGGCTTCATCCTCAAAAAAAAAAATAAAAATAGTTTCCAGTAAAAAATTACGTGTTACAATTACGTACCGCAACTTTGATGTGGCAAATAACGTTTTCCGTTAACATTAACGCCAACGTTTTAACATTACTGTTGAAGGCTATAAGTAATTTATACTAAAATTCCTCAAATTTTTGACAGAATTATAATTTTTGTTGACTAATTAATTATTTATTTCACATTCAGTACGATTAAGACAGGTTTCATCAAAATGGTTTCAAGTTTTATGGTACAGGTTTCGGTTACCTAGTTTCCAGCAACCATTTCTATGTTAGTGTTTCCTTCAGTCTTTACCTCAACTTTGTTGTGGCAAATAACGTTTTCCGATATTGGAGATTGGAAAAACAAATTTTGAAACAACAGAAGGCACAACGGGGTCATCTCGCCTATCCCAACTGCTAGAGGTTGGGAAAGCTCTTCTTTCTCTTTTCTCTCACTCTTTGTCTCTCTTATTTCTCTTTTCTCTGTCTCCTTTCTCTTTTCTCTCACACTTTTTCTCTCTTATTTCTTTCTCTTCTTTTTCTTTTCTCTCACTCTTTTTCTCTCTTATTTTTCTTTTCTCTCACACTTTTTCTCTCTTCTTTCTATTTTTTCTCTCTTCTTTCTCTTTTCTCTCTCTTCTTTTTCTTTTCTCTCTCTTCTTTCTCTTTATTTATTTTGTTTCTCTTTTCTCTCTTCGTTCTCTTTTCTCTCTCTTATTTCACTTTTCTCTCTTATTTCTCCCTTCTTTTTCTTTTATCTCTCTTCTTTCTCTTTTCTGTCCCTTCTTTCTCATTTCTCTCTTCTTTCTCTTTTCTCTCTTCTTTCTTTCCTATTTCTCTTTCTCTCTCTTCTTTCTCTTTTATCTCTCTTCTTTTTCTCTTTTCTCTCTCTTCTTTCTCTTTTCTCTCACTCTTTTTCTCTCTCTCTTCTTTCTCTTTTCTCTCTCTCTTCTTTCTCTTTTCTCTCGTCTTTCTATTTATTTCTCTTGTTTCTCTTTTCTCTCTTCGTTCTCTTTTCTCTCTCTTATTTTACTTTTCTCTCTTCTTTCTCTTTTCTCTCACTCTATCTCTATTATTTCTCTTTTCTCTCTCTTCTTTCTCTTTTATCTCTCTTCTTTATCTTTTATCTCTCTTCTTTATCTTTTATCTCTCTTCTTTCTCTTTTCTTCCTCTCATTCTCTTTCACTCTCTCTCTTCTCTCTCACACACACTCTCACTCCCTCTCTCTCCTTCCATTTCACGGCCTCTCTCATTTTCTCCCTCTCACTCTCAACCCGTTTCTCGTATTCACCCTGTTACTTTCTCTTTTCTCTCTCTCTAGCTTCTTTCCTTTCTTTAAATGTAGGAATACGGTTCCATTCTGTTTGGGGGAATTTGGATGAATAACAAAACTGTTTTCCTGCTGTAGGGCGTAGGATGGTCAGGGGGTTCGGTGACAAGGGGGAGCGGGGTTGAAAGGTGGTTTGAGGTTGCATTGAGCTCATCTGTGTGCTCTGGGTAGGATATGCTGGCGGGGGAAGGGAGGGGATGAGACATGAAGGAATGGAGGAAGAGTCAGGGAAGGGATATGACGTGGGAGTATTGATTTCGCGAAAGTTTCCTCTCCCCTAGAAACACTTCCCCCCTTCCCTGGTGCCGTAGGGATGTAGGGAAAATCAGGGGAAGAGTACCATCAGGGCTCTCATTCACTAACCTGAGCTGGTGATACGGTTATCTGGTTGCGTTGCAAATGAAGATACAAAGTGTATCAACGACCTTGCTCTAATCGATTGGTTTGATTAATGTTGGCCTCTTATAAATGTTGTATGTAATTGCTTCGATTAGGAAATGGGACTGCATTAATTTTCTACTAGTGTTCTTTGAATTTCAGTCACCGGAAGGATGACCGGTTGAGATAATGATGTTATCATCTTTATACTTGCCCGAGGGTTCGGAGCTCACTTAAAACTGTAGGTCCACCATTCATAAGATCATTCACCTCATCACCCATTAATTTTCTACTAGTGTTCTTTGATATTCAGTTGCGAACGCTTGGAAGGGTGACCGGCTGCGATAACATGATGTTATCAGCTTTATATAACTTGCCCGAGGGTTCGGAGCTCACTTAAAACTGTAGGCCTACCATTCTTAAGATTATTCACCTCATCACCCTCCTGAAAGTATCAGACTCATGTGGGCTTCTTCAGCATGAAAAAATCATAAAGTATGTCATTTTTATAAGATTAGAATAATATTTTATTGAATACTAGCTGGCCCAACGCGCGTTGCTGCATTCTCATAAAAATTCTCCTTGATTTTATTATTCGCCACCTCCCGCTGAGGTTACATTTAAAATTAGGAAAGAAGTTAGTCCTAGGGCTCTTCCAGCTGATCATAGATGCTTCGTTGTTTTCTTAATCACCACCTCTGAATGAAGAAACATTTCAAATTTAAACCTCCTATGACTATAAGGGTAGAAGTGTACCAACTTATTAAAGAAAACGAGCAGAGGTATAGTTGGTAAAATGTGTAACAGGTCAGCCCAGAAGTAAGAGCACTAACTGGTCAGGCCTGAGCAAATACTCTCGTCGGCAAAGAACTTAAATAATGTCACCTTCATAAAATACCAGGACAGGATTCAAAAGAATAGCCAGATCTTCCAAACAATTCCACTTTTCGCTATATTGAATTTCAATCTTTTACAGAGCAAGAAATCCATAAAACTTATAAAAACTAAAAACTTCAAGTTAAATCTGATCAGATCTTATATTATTAAAAAAAAGCAACAGCGTTTTCAGAGCTTCCATATGTGAGTACATTCATGTACATATGTATATATGTATATACACATACATACATAAATACGCACACATACGAATACTATCACTATTGTGTGCACACTTCCAAATTCTTGAGGAGCAAAATACACGATTATAACTTAATCCAAGTTAAACTTAACATTTAAAAAAAAAAAAAAACGTTTTCATGTAGTAGAATAAAATTTGAATTTTACGAAGATTTATAGATTTAAGTTTTAAAAAGAAAGTCCAGTTGATAATTTAGAATGTTGGCGGCGAAAGATAGAAAGTTCCTGGCGTTGAATAATTTGCAGATAATTTAGTACGAAATATAAAATGTTACCTTCATCTCGGAGTTACTCTAATTTTGTATCACACAAACATCAAACCTCTACGATGATTTGGTCGTAAGCGGTATTCATATTCCAAAATTCAATTCATAACGTTCTGGCTCGACGATCACAGTTGAAGCATGTTGTGAAAATATCTTGAACGAACATGAGACATACTTTCATTCGTCCTATTCGTCAATTCATAGATCCTGAAATTCTTCGATTCATAAGTACATCGATACTGTGATTCTGCGTTACTCTGGTTCTTCGACCGCTGAAAAGAGTCCCAATAAAAACGAATAGAAAATAGTAACTTAATTCATAAAAATAATTCCAACTTAATAGGTTTCGAAAAATTGACAAACAGACAAGTCAAGTTCACTCCCAAAGTTTAACAATGAAATGTTTTGAGAATACCAAACAAAAAATAGATAGAATAGACATAATTAATTACGAGACTCAGGTCAAGGAAAAGATATTTAAATTTGAGACATTAATAAAAATGAAGTATTACTAACAAAATAAGATGATGCTAACGATAGGAAATAGTTCTGCCTAAAGCACGTTTAGACAAAACTTGGCAAGTAGCGTTACCTAACTGTCCTTAAAAAAAAAGGACTTAATTAAATTACAGAATATTGAAACAGCCAAAAATAATAAGTAAAAGATACATTATAAATCAATAGTAATTAAGAATGGATGAATAAATAGAAAATCTAAAAGTGAAATATTATACTCAACGTGCTCATAAACGAACAAGAGTCAACAAGATAAGATACGTGATTTAGAAAAAAATTAAGACTCAAATTTAAGAATACAAAGTAAATAGTTTTGTCTCCAGTTACTACGTAGTATTCTCTAGAGTAAATCGCAGCTAAAAGAGCATTAAAAAGACATATTAAGTAAATTAAAGAATTCACAAATACAAATCGACAAATTACACTTACCCAACTAGGCGGACATAAATTTGGTATTTAGCAACTTAAGTTTGGCATCAATACAGCAGCCAAGTGGAAAAGTTTGGAAAAAAGTCAAACAAAAGAAAAAAAAGTAAATTAAAACCAGATCACAACATGATCATATTAGTTAACAAAAAAAAATTTACTTCAGGACATCATGGTCCAAATAATAATCGATCCTACCCTTCGAACATTTTGTAAGAGAAAAAAAGCGTCATCCTGGATCGAAAATCGAACAGGCTTCTTCTCATATCAAACAGCTGTTCAAATTCAAGTAAGATCAGCAGATGAACCAACCTAACGAAAAAGGTCGCAGACAAAGTCAACATCAAGAAAACTTTCAAATAAACAATAAAAAAAACTAGACCAGACGAGTCAAAAAAGGAAACTAAAAATAAATATAAAAGTGGATACCAGCTAGCAAACAGTTTAATGAATTGAATAATGTACCAGAGCAGACGAGTATGACAAGTACAGAGATGACAGTTACCGTAGTAGCGTCAGAGTAGTACCCGCGCAATTCAAATATAATAGTTCGTACCTATAAAACTAGCAGTTTTATAAAGGGGTAATTAAAAATTCATTACAGAAGCTAGGTTTTTTATTTTATTATTCGCCACCTCCCGCTGAGGCTGCATTTCAAATTTCTAGCTGCATTGGTTAACAGATGTCATCAACCTGGCATAATTACATTTCATCATACCCAGTCGTATGTTTCCTACATATTGCAAGGCTCCAACTGCACGGTAGCCTACATGCAAAGTGCAAAGTCTTTTGCTGTTCAAAGACAGCGTAAATAACGCCACTAAGGGGCCTGCCATATGATTAAAAACTGTTGACTTATATCAGCTGTTCCTTTAAGCTGTTTGGCTGGCAAGTTCAGTAAGTTAGGTCTATAAAATGGTTTAATTAATAATAATTATTAGCTCCCCTATTGAAATTTATGGTCAGCAACCATCCCATACCAAACCATCCCAAACCATCATACATACATACTGTTAGGCAATATTCTCAGGTTGGGCTCCAATTCCTCTATTTGAAAGCTGGAATGGAAATAAAATGTAATGTTCCATCAGCTGTGTCCGGATAATAGGCTCTAACATACAAACTCAAGCAAGGCTTAGCTGTATTGAAATTTCGCCTCCTGAAAATACTCCATAACGAATAAACGTCCACTACCTTTCAAACAAATGATAATTATAAATTACCACTAATCAAAGAGATAGAGGGCGTTTTCGAGCTGAGTACAATCAAATATCTGAAAGCAATAATATTACCACTAGGTGTTCTGTTGTATGACTCTGGTAGACTGTAGACGATCTCACTGAAGCAACTGAACCTTTTATGCTAAGGTCAGTCAAGGTATCCTTGAAATCACAAGTGGACTTTCTCATGAAGTACCACAGGCAAATGGACCCTAGGCTATGTGTGCGAGAACGTGTACTTAGTCTAATACCAAGCAAGAAACTCCAAGAGAAAAATACACAAAAGTCAATTAACAACAGTATAATTTATTAATGCCAATCAAATAAATCATGTGTCTCAGTAATTGTATTACAAGAATAAAATAATCTCCACTTGAGATATTTAATTTCCAAAACGTTCTTTAAATTCTTGAATTAAATTTGAGTTTTTAACTTAATTAGGAATAAATTTCCTGTGTGAGGAATTAGACCTAAGGGTCACTATTGTATGTTGAACGTCTTTACCAGATATTACATGAATTCAACTTGGTATGTTACACTGATATATGCGGCGAGATTTGAATTATTGGCCATGGAATTCACACTCAAAAAGCTTTTATAATGATAATTATTCCTGATCAGGATTTAACTCACGCACTTTCCTTGTATTCAGCCCCCTTTTCGATGCACTTGGTTTTTTCAGCCTCGTGGACATCAGTATTCTTTGGTGGTGGTGGTTTTAATCGCCAGGTTTATCACAGTTTGATGTTTTTTACAATAAAAGAATGTACGATCAAAAACATTCAACATAAGAGGACATTTAACATTTACTAGGAACTTTAAACACTTGTGCTACATTTATTAAATTAAAGCAAGTAAAGGGATACGCGAATCCTGCGTCCTTCTCCTTCAGTCTTTTATTAGTAAGTCCTCTAGAACTTTTTTCGGGAACCGGAAAAAGTCCTAGAACAGCTGACAAATTTTCGGCAATGTGGCCTATAAATCGGTCAGTCAAAGCATGAATTAATATAAAACTTAAATGTAGCACTAAAATTAATATTTGCAAAGGGAGACTCAAAATGGGTCTCAGGGAATACGTGAGCTTTCCTTTTAACATTTGAAATAATTTTAGTAGAAATATTACGAAACAAATATCCAAACATTCATGCAGTACTTGGCTTGTGATAACAAGTCCAGCCTACATTATCACGGCTTGAAACGATGATTTAATATTTCACATGAATTTGGGATATTTGTTAGTTTATGCAGAGCTTGAAATTATATAAGAAATTGTAGGATAGCAATATGTTTGATATTCTTAATCAGAGTAGAGCTTTTTCACTATTTATATCTGTGTCATATCTGTCATATCGGGTTTGAATTTTCGCTCCAACAGACGCCATCATCAATAGATGAATGGCCGACTGGAGCGCGGCGTTTTCAAATCTTAAGGCATAGAGGTTGATTCAAAATGTTCCCTCACATAATGCCCCCTTGATAAAGTTTTTTTTTACACATGAAAAGCTTTATCACAAACTGAGTGAGGCTATTATTTACGCTGTGGCTACAGTCACGGCAGCCGGGTCTCCATTGGGTAGTCGGCAGATAGATGACTCATTTACTTTGAACATTTGCGCATGCGCTGCTATTTATAATGTCAGTGCTCTGTACGATGGTTACGGCTCAGCGCTCAGTACCCCAGCGTAGCTTGCATAAATATAGCATAATTATATTAGAGTGGGATAAATTAATATATTGACGTAGAGTACCGG
The DNA here is from genome assembly GCA_948455865.1 of Conomelus anceps. Classification (NCBI taxonomy): domain Eukaryota; kingdom Metazoa; phylum Arthropoda; class Insecta; order Hemiptera; family Delphacidae; genus Conomelus; species Conomelus anceps. Next base: position 31,697,874 of record OX418227.1, on the reverse strand, counting down.
TATCTGAATACTACGTATATTAGAATGGCAGATTTAATGCCAGTGCAATAATATATACTTTCTGATTATCACAGTATACCGCTTATTACATTCATTCGCGCTTTCCTAGAATCTAGAGATCATTATTTCTATGAAGCCTCATGCATCATTGGAAAAGAACCATATTGAACACTCTTTTTTTTCTTTTAAATTCAACATTTGAAACCCCTAAGAGAGAATAACGTCTTCTTTTCAAGGCTTTTATGCTTTACCGTACTAAAAATTTATGTCTAACAGTCTGTTAGTGAATGATAGATAACTCGTAATTCACATTATTGTATTTTTCAATTGCTAAAACTTTGTTCTCAACAGCGCACTGGACTAATTCGAATTTTCCAACAATTTTTTTGTGACATCTACACACCCTAAGAAGCAATAAACTGACATTTTTGGGGGTCGCAATATTCTCACAAGAAAATTTAAATTTATAAAAAATTTATATTTTTATTTAAAAAATTTATAATTAAGAAAATTTAAATTTGAAAAATTTATATTTTTATTTGAAAAATTCATAAAGAAAATTAAAATTTATAAAAAATTTCTATTTTTATTTGAAAAATTCATAATTTGCAAACATATGAGGAGCTCCAAACCATAAGACAATATAAGCCAAGTGAATATAACATTTCCAAAATACTACCGCCTCCGAACACAGTGCAAATGCAAACTAATTTCAGTATTTATATGTTTATCGGGAAACAGGTTAGGCACAATAAAGTTAGGAAACCACTTTCCCGAGGTTGGCTTTACGGGAGTGAGTATACACCCATGGGTTGAGAAAGAGAAGGAGATTTGGTGCAGGCGCAAATGTTCAAAGTAAATGAGTCATCTATCTGCCGGCTACCCAATGGAGACCCGGCTGCCGTGACTGTAGCCACTGCGTATTATTTAACCAATAATTACATAAAAAATAATATTTGGACATTTTGCCATTTAAATAACATGTGCTTCACATAGATAACACTTAACATTAATTTAACATAAATATCACAGCCATTGTCATCACCTTGCAGGATTACAGATAAATATCACAGGAATGGTAAAGAATTGAAATATCACAGACATGTGTATATTTCGTACAAAAATAAGGCATATAGCCTGAAAGTCATGGGTCAATGTGCCCTAAACGACTCAAAAAGAAATTAACTGAATTATCTGGTGTTACACTGTACATCCAGAATAATCTACGTTAAACAAAGAATGGAGTATTCCCATGGAATAACAATAATCAATGCACAGTGTGCAAATAATTAGGGATGAAACCCTTTACATACAGTGATGGGCAAGCCTATAGCTTAATGCCCTATTTAAAAGCTCCCAAGGTGATTGGCTATAAGACAATGTTAATAAGTATTGGCTGGTGTTGTTGGCAGTCCATGGTTAATAAGCACACATTTTACTCTTAATGTTGGAATAATAAGCTGATAAGTCTTACAATAATAATTATCACAAAGGTTGACACTTGACTAGAATTTATAATAAATTTACAATCTTGGCATGTATTATTTAATATATACCCTTTCTACTCTTGCATTTCCTAATTTCTGTTAGCTCTTATTCTGTATAATATATTAATTCAAGTACATTTTTGTTGTTTGATTGCTCATAAATATTGTTCCCTTCCTCAATTTTATGACATTTGATTTGATATTCTTTGAGTTCCTAAAGTTCCTTTCATGACAATAATTTTTTTTTCCTCTTAAGATATTGATTTATAAATTATTTCTATATTTTTTATTATTCACTTCCTCATTTGAATATAGGATTTGATAAACTACAAGTATTTCACAAATAACACTACATGAATAATATCATAACATTAATAATAACAATAATAACTTATGAATAATATCCATAACAATTTCAATAATTAAAGTGTATATAAAATGTATAATAACATTGTAAGTATTTTTTTTATGTTTAGTGTTTTTTTAAATATAATACAAGATAGTGATAATATTTTCAAAGTAAATATTACAGATAATTTTTTTTTTATATTTTTATATGCCATAGATAACAGGCTTTGTTTTTCATTCTAATAAATGTAAATATAATAATTTCGTGTGGATATAATAGATAAATATTTGAATATGTAATGTGCTATGCACCAAAATTACAATTAAATACAATAATAAGAACACTTAACATCTAGGCTGTGCTTGTGCAAGTCAGTGGTGAGTTGTTGGGTATGGCAGGAACTCATGATGGCGGCTTACTGTAGGGTTGACGGTGTCTTCTCCGGGCGTAGCACATCAATCAGGTGAATCCTTCCCAAACTCTTGACTGCAGCAGGGCGGATGCTTGGGAATGATGCTGTTATCTGGTAATCAGTACAGTTTCCATCTATCCAGTCTATATACAAATGTTGTCGCTGGCTGTACAGTCTCCACAGTAGCGAATGAGTGCAATACTCTCCGGCCAGACAAACTAAATTGATGTCGCTGGCTGTACAGTCTCCACAGTAGCGAATGAGTGCAATACTCTCCGGCCAGACATGACTAAGTTGGTGTACTTGAACTTGGTTCATTTTGGGGTTTCCTGGTTTTCATCTTTACCTTTCCCACTTTCATTTTCACCTTTCCCCTGGTGGAGGATGTATCTCCCGGTGAGGGGGGGTACGTTTTCCCAAAATCTTTCACTCGGGGCCCCCAAGCCTTGTTTTGCAATGGTGACCCATTCATGCTCTTATACTTTGGATCACTTAGTTTTTTGAAACAAGAGCTCCTCCATTTTACAAAGTTGGTGGGAAGTTTGTTTATGGACTGATGAGTTCGATTGGATACAGCATGTATAGAACTGTTATACACTAGACAAGTTGTTGGATCCGGTCTAGGTATTGTGTCCTCTTTGCCCGACATTAAAATGCTTGATGCTAGTCAACTAGATTGTTTCTGCCTCCCATGATTACTACTCTTTGGAGTCGATGTCTCAGGTGAGCGGTTCAAACCAGTGGCAGGATGGTTGACACGGTCGGCTTGCTTCGTGTTCGATGTACCGGCGATCGGCTGGACACCTGGCGGCGAGGCAGCGCAACTTGTAGTCTCTCTAACAACTGATCTCTCTATTGAGCGTTGACCATCGAGGTTCGGTAACGGCCGAAATCTCTCAGAATTGTTTTGATTTTGATTATTCCACCAAGTTTTTCTGTCTGACCTATGTTGTTTATTAAATCTGTAATTTCCTTCTCGTTCACCTGAGTTATTTTCCTTCTCCTGATGTGTGTTACTTTCCTCCTTGCGATTATTTTTATTATGTCTGTGTTCATCATAATTATTAAGTGAATTGTTGTGACCTAGTTTAGAGCTAGATATTACATGGATTCGCCTAAGTGTTTTTTCGAGCTGATTAAAGTTTTGCGAATTTTCAGCAGCTATTATTAGGCGAATTCTTTCCGGTAGGCCTTTCAAAATAATCGACACAAGGCTGGATTCTGTTAATGGCTCATCTAAGAAGGAGTTCTTATACCGTAGGCTGGCGGCATATGCTGGATAGGTTAGGTGAATCTGATGTTGAAATTTGCTATTTAATATTTCAAACAGACATTCCTGTTGAGTTTCAGTAGACCAGTACTGTGATTTAAAATTAGCTAGGAATTCAGATAGTGAATTGAATTCATTTTTCTGTGACTGGAAGGACATGAGTGCATCAGACTTTAGTAGGCTGCAAAGTGTAGCTTTCCACTGCTCCCACGGACTTGGGCTAAGTTCGTCTAAGTTTTCGATCTGACGAATAAATTCAACGGCACTCATCGATTTATTCTGGGGGTCGAACGTCCCTAAGGTTGGTGTTAGGTGTATGAATCTGCGGGGCTCCGCGCTACAGTGACCCGTGCTATTTATATTTTCTACTCTCTGTTGCAGTTTTTTGAAAGAATCAGAAGTACTAACTATATGATTTTGCAATTTTGTATCAGTTTCTTGCAATTTCGTGGTACACTGCTGATTTTGTTGAACCATATTTTCTACTGTGAAGGTTAGATTAGCCTGTGAGGTATTTATTTTTTCTAACCTAGAAGTAGTCAGTTCCTGCTTTTCCTGCAAAGTACTTATTTTTTGTTCAGTGTCCCCTAATGCTGATTTAACTTGTTCAACAATTTTACTGTCCGTCTGTTCACATTTTTCATGGATTTGAACCTTGTGAGTTTCTAACTGAGCTGTTATGCTAGCCTGAAATGAGTTCCACTTCTCATTGTGTTGTGATGATAACGATTCATGTTTGTCATTCAACTCTTGGCTAATTTTATTGAAACCGTCCTGTAATTCTTTTTCAAACCTAGTTCCTAGATCATCCACACGTTTGTCTATGCGGGCGGTGGCTTGAGTAAAATTTTGTTCTAGCCCTGCTATATGATTATTAGTTAAATCCAGTTGTGCATTAAACTGTGCTTGTATTTCCTTTAGCTGATCCTGAGTTTTATTTAATTTGTCTCCTAGCTCTTTATTAGATCCAGCTATTTGTGTGCGAGTCTCCGCACTGTTTTGATCTATTTGTGTGCGGGTCGCTTCACTATGGTAATCTATTCGCTTGCTCATACTTTCTATCAATTCGAACATAGCAGCAAAAGTTTTGGGTGAGGTAGGTTCTACATCCGGGAATTTATTAGGTGCCCCCTCAACGCCAAAATTTGTGTCAGAGTTATCAGGAGTGGTAGTTATTTCGTGAACTACGCGCTCAGGCGTTTCAACACGAGTAGATGACAGTTGAGCCAAATTATCCGCAGAGAAACCGATAGAAGATATACTTCCAGTATTTCGATCTCGCATACTGGACTCATCTAAATCAACGGTTATAGCAGGTTCGTTATTTTCAGCCATGTTTACTGGAATTAATTGACTAAATTTCGCCAAATATTTGAAGGAAAAATTCAGCAGTGAACTAATAATGTTGAATGAAATGCTGTGCAGTTTGATTCCTGAAGTGAAGTTCTCAGTTGATGTCGAAATTACTGATCTTACACAAGCACAGGTACACATAACACTTAAACATAGAACTTACTAAATACTAGCTTCAATTGAATAAATATAGCCTGAAAGAAAATCAATTTCAAAGTGACAATTCAACTTATTTTCTAACAAGAAAATTTTTCAAAGTATTCTATGAGATTCTCAAATAAATTTTTATTTTAATTCAAATAAACAATACTAGATTGTAAGAAAAGCTCACTCAGGGGTTATTTAAATTTAAATTCCCTTTGTGGCAGTCGACATTCCTCTCACAATATTTAACAAGTTTCTTGCTTGGTAATTCGACATACAAAATAGCATTACTAAATTTAAGAATCTCCTTGCTGCCCCCTTAATATCGGCCAGGTCTGGTAGGAAAATTCTGTAATAAAATGTTACGTTATTAAAGTTCCTTGTCCTCTCGTTAAGTTGTTGAATGGATCTCCGTGCGCTAAGTGCTGATGACAAGTAGCTGCAAATAAAACAAGTTAATAAATTCATGTCAATCTCAAAGTATCGACGTTTCTGCTTCCGGGCGCCAGTTGTTAGGCAATATTCTCAGGTTGGGCTCCAATTCCTCTATTTGAAAGCTGGAATGGAAATAAAATGTAATGTTCCATCAGCTGTGTCCGGATAATAGGCTCTAACATACAAACTCAAGCAAGGCTTAGCTGTATTGAAATTTCGCCTCCTGAAAATACTCCATAACGAATAAACGTCCACTACCTTTCAAACAAATGATAATTATAAATTACCACTAATCAAAGAGATAGAGGGCGTTTTCGAGCTGAGTACAATCAAATATCTGAAAGCAATAATATTACCACTAGGTGTTCTGTTGTATGACTGGTGTAAGGAGGATTTCTCTGGTAGACTGTAGACGATCTCACTGAAGCAACTGAACCTTTTATGCTAAGGTCAGTCAAGGTATCCTTGAAATCACAAGTGGACTTTCTCATGAAGTACCACAGGCAAATGGACCCTAGGCTATGTGTGCGAGAACGTGTACTTAGTCTAATACCAAGCAAGAAACTCCAAGAGAAAAATACACAAAAGTCAATTAACAACAGTATAATTTATTAATGCCAATCAAATAAATCATGTGTCTCAGTAATTGTATTACAAGAATAAAATAATCTCCACTTGAGATATTTAATTTCCAAAACGTTCTTTAAATTCTTGAATTAAATTTGAGTTTTTAACTTAATTAGGAATAAATTTCCTGTGTGAGGAATTAGACCTAAGGGTCACTATTGTATGTTGAACGTCTTTACCAGATATTACATGAATTCAACTTGGTATGTTACACTGATATATGCGGCGAGATTTGAATTATTGGCCATGGAATTCACACTCAAAAAGCTTTTATAATGATAATTATTCCTGATCAGGATTTAACTCACGCACTTTCCTTGTATTCAGCCCCCTTTTCGATGCACTTGGTTTTTTCAGCCTCGTGGACATCAGTATTCTTTGGTGGTGGTGGTTTTAATCGCCAGGTTTATCACAGTTTGATGTTTTTTACAATAAAAGAATGTACGATCAAAAACATTCAACATAAGAGGACATTTAACATTTACTAGGAACTTTAAACACTTGTGCTACATTTATTAAATTAAAGCAAGTAAAGGGATACGCGAATCCTGCGTCCTTCTCCTTCAGTCTTTTATTAGTAAGTCCTCTAGAACTTTTTTCGGGAACCGGAAAAAGTCCTAGAACAGCTGACAAATTTTCGGCAATGTGGCCTATAAATCGGTCAGTCAAAGCATGAATTAATATAAAACTTAAATGTAGCACTAAAATTAATATTTGCAAAGGGAGACTCAAAATGGGTCTCAGGGAATACGTGAGCTTTCCTTTTAACATTTGAAATAATTTTAGTAGAAATATTACGAAACAAATATCCAAACATTCATGCAGTACTTGGCTTGTGATAACAAGTCCAGCCTACATTATCACGGCTTGAAACGATGATTTAATATTTCACATGAATTTGGGATATTTGTTAGTTTATGCAGAGCTTGAAATTATATAAGAAATTGTAGGATAGCAATATGTTTGATATTCTTAATCAGAGTAGAGCTTTTTCACTATTTATATCTGTGTCATATCTGTCATATCGGGTTTGAATTTTCGCTCCAACAGACGCCATCATCAATAGATGAATGGCCGACTGGAGCGCGGCGTTTTCAAATCTTAAGGCATAGAGGTTGATTCAAAATGTTCCCTCACAATACATACAGACAGACATTCATTTTTATATATAGAGATGTATAAATTAATATAAATAATTGAATATGGAATATATTTTTGGCTCAAAGTTCTAAATACTTGTAATGCTATCAGATAATCTGTTTTTCAGTGCTTTGTTTCAATTAAAGTGAATTTTCATTAAAAGTATAAACATCAAAAGACGAATTAGACGAAAAGACGAAAATAAGCAGAATTAATGACAGTTGAAAATGACACAGCAGTAGTAGATGCAGAAAATGCAGTAGAAAATTTAGATCAATGCAGAAATGAAGATTAGTTGGAGAAAATGAATAAAAAGAAGAAGAAGGAGAAGTAGAAGAATGTGAAGATGAACAATATAAGATTTTCGATTTCTCCCCTTCCTTCCCCTTTCCACCATTAATTCTGTTAATTTCAAGTCCTTTGGCCGGATCAGGATCAGGATGAACAGTTTATTGACCCCCCCCTCCCCCGCCCCATCAAGAGTCTGCTCCCTCTCTGGACCTTTAGAGGATGAAAAATATATACTATTGAAATGAATTGAATTTGTAAAAGGGTTGTCACTAGAGATGGGTCGTACTAGGTTTTTCTAATACTAAGTATTCCGAGTACTAGTACGTTCTAATACCTATTCCAAATACCTGTTCCAAAATACTAGGTAGTATTTTATATTAGCCAGTTTACCAGAGTAGACGTACAAGAGAGTATCGTACTGCGGTACTGGTACTGTTTCTCACGTTAAATACAGCACGAATCTTTATTACTCGTGTTAAATACAGCACGAATCTAATTATTGAGTTGCTCTCAAATGTGCTATAGCGAAATGAGACGCGGACGGCAAGACCTTGAGACGCTTGAGTAACAAACTACTTTTTAGTACCCGTACTCAAGTACTCAAGAGTATTTGTACTGGAAAAGTACGCGCGTACGCCATACGCAACCAAAGACAATCTAGACGCATGCGCCTACAATCGAGTATAGTGAATAGAGAGAGAGCGTGAGTAGTTGAATAGTTCTATAACGAGAAATGAGCTATTAATAGCTACTGTACAACTGCAAATTACAAAGCTCCACTCCCACTCCGTAAATTGGAGTGGGGACTTGAAGTCGCGTAGTTTACTAGTTTCTAGAAATACTCACAGATATCTGAGTATTTTGTACTTCGAATACTAGGTGCTAGTCCGTACGTTCAAATACTCAGTAAAAATACCTGTTCCAGTAAATACGCCTCATTTCTAGTTGTCACATTCTAAAAATCCAGATTTAATTGAATTGTGGCAACCTACTAATTAAAGAAATGCTGCCAGAACAAGAAAACGAAAACAGTTGATCTGTTCACGCTGAGCCTGAATCTTGAAGTATCATAGCAAGAGCTGAAGAGTTCTCAGCCTGACACTGACAGCTCACCCTTCTAGCCAAGTGAACAGTGTTCTTGAGCTGAGCCCCTTCATTGTGAAGAACGGCAACACGTTCGGCTTTGCCGTTCTGTGTGACGGGTCAATAGCCTCTTCATTGTGGAAATAGTAACACACGGGTTGCTGCTGTACTTTCAAGGTTCTCAATAGCCCTTGAACGCTTGATTATAGGGAACCGATGTTGTAATATTCTCTACTATCCTACTGATTCTCGAGTAGTAATGTTTTTACAAGAGTACAGAGTCGTTAGGTTAGGTCGTTAGCTATAGTATAGTCGTTAGGTAAGTGATGTGTCGTATTTGAATTATACGACCCGACAAGGCCGTATTGAAATCTTACCGTTACAATAAGCTCATGTAATATCTTTTGGAATTTGAAGGAAGATTCAAGTCTCTTAAAATCTGGTTTTATAGTATCCTCGCAATCCAAGTGAGTGTTCTTCGTAGTGGTGAAGGTGATACTGTGGAAGATATCCATAATGAATAATAAGACGAAATTGTCACAACCAAATTTATTAAAAATATAGAGATACTAGTTTTGGATGTTACTACATTATCAATCTCAAACTAGAACTAAATTACAGAGTAGCTTAATCTATATAGATAAAATTAGAGTTTTGTCTGTACATTTATCAGAATTATATATTTTTTGGTTATTTTTACGTTTTATACATTGAAGAAGCCGAAACAAGTCTTATCTCAATTTCTGTCTGTCTGTCTGTCACGGCCCGAAGGCATTTTACACGGCCTTCTCCTGAAAAACGAGAGCATCGATCGGGATTTAAGTTATTTATCAGTACTGAAAACCTTTTTGACAATGTCTTTAGCTATAAAAAACTAAATTAACTTTTTATTTTAACAGAATAATAAACGTTTAAAAACCAAGTATTGTGCGATTTTGGATACATTTTACGCGGCCTTCTCCTAAAAAACGAGAGCATCGATCGGGATTGAAGTTATTTATCAGTATTGAAAACCTTTTTGACAATGTCTTTAGCTATAAAAAACTAAATTAATTTTTTTCTAACAGAATAATAAACGTTTAAAAACAAGTATTGTGCGATTTTGGACATATTTCTTCTAAGTTTTATTGCTACATAAGAACAAATCACGTAATTTATCATGATATATCAATCAGCTGTTCTCAAATATTCTCTCTGATAACTGCCACTGAATTGTTTACGTTCTAAGTTGTTTACTAAGCTGCTAACAACTTCATGATCGTTGCTATCAAAAAACCGAAACATATTTAGTCTTATTTCTAAACATAATCCGTACGAAGGACGGGCACAATAGCTAGTATATACTATAAACGGAATGGTACTATTGGCTAAGGGATAGACTGACCTTCATTGACGGTTTATGATTGGCTGAAGGACATAACAGGTCACGCCCTCTGGTGGGATGAGCAACAAGCAACAATAAGAATCAAAACAAGAACTAAAAACCATGAACATGTAGAAAGTAACAAAAAAGAATAATACACAAGTAAATTAGGATAGAATTGAATCATTTTAACTTAGAAAATTGAAGCTCACTGAAATTCAGTCAAGGTCAACCTAGAAAGACACGAAAATGCCGTTAGGTTGACCTTGACTGCATTTCAGTGAGCTTCAATCTTCTAAGTTAAAATGATTCAATTCTATCCTAATTTACTTGTGTATTGTTCTTTTTTCTTACTTTCGACATGTTCACAGTTTTTAATTCTTGATTTGATTCTTATTGTTACTTGTTGCTCCTCCCACCAGAGGGTGTGACCTTTTATGGCCTTCAGCCAATCACAAACCGTCCATGAAGGTCAGCATATATATTAGCCAATAGTATCAGTCCCAGCTTCTCGGAACGATAATAGTATTAAGCTTCTCTGTACTTTAGCTTTAGTTTGTCTGAGATTGATAATGTAGTAACATCCGAAACTAGTATCTCTATATTTTTAATAAATGTGGTTGTAACAATTTCGTCTTATCATTCATCAAGTTAGATGTCTTAGGACGTATTATACGAGACGTCCCGTATCTCAAGTAAAAATTACGCGTCCCGTATTATGATTCTGTGTCCCGTAAAAAACCACTAATATCTTGCTTGTTTCAAAATATTCAAAATTCGAATTGCCACAAATGGAGCAGCTGTATGGAAGTGATAGCCGCGAGCCGTAGCAGGTATCTGTTCAATCAGAGAGATAAGCTGCGTTCTCGTAGGTCCCGTTTGTAACGGTGACCGATTAGATCGGCCAGCAAAAAAGACACTGTTCTCTGCTGTAAAATCACTTCCCGGTGGTTCGGAACCCACCTTAAACTGTAGGTCCAACTCATCAATCACCATCATCCAACCATTACCCACGCACAGGTCTCAGACCTATGTGGGCTTCATCCTCAAAAAAAAAAGAGAAAAAAAATGTAGAATACTATGTGGTCGCCAACATTTCTTCGGACATCCTGGAGAGTAGAGAAGATGCATCACGAAAGTGGGTGGCTGTTTTTGATGAACATAAATAAGCTGAACTAGTAGAATTAAAAAAATGTTCTTAGTGTTCCTGGTTCAAATGCGTTTGTTGAGCGCATATTCCCGCTAACGTCTAATAAATGGACTGATACGAGGGATAGGTGTTCAGTACCTGTGATCAAAAGTGAACTCTTGATTTAACAAACATGAATATGTAAGAATTTCATTCCATGATCAAGTCAGATGCGAAAGTTTTGAAGGCAGCAAAACCGAATTCCAAGTACACATGAAAAAAATGAGTTTATCCTGTTCTTGTACAAAATATTGAGAAACGGATTTTCCCGGTGGTTCGGAACCCACCTAAAACTGTAGGTCCAACTCATAAATCACAATCATCCAACTCATTACCCACGCACAGGTCTCAGACCAATGTGGGCTTCATCCTCAAAAAAAAAAAAAAAAAATTATACACGGGTACCTATGGGATGTGAATCATCTTATATTATTAATTTTGAGTAATATTTTGCGTCCCTTAATTTTATTTAAGTGCATGTCCCTTGTTTCACTTATCAAAAGGTGACAGCCCTAGATTTCTATCAATTTTAACTTTAATATAGTGATTATTATAATGAATGATTGATTAATACTATATCATCTAGGTCAGTTCAGGCTAGCCCAAATCATCCAAATCATAATACTGCCAGCATTTTCATCTCCAATGCCAATAAAGATTTCTATAGGTTGTGGATTTCTATAGGTTTTGAATAGGACCACCCCAATTATTCACCTTATTTATACAGTACAAGGGTGTTTTCACCTTTAACTTATATTTATCTCTCCACAACCATCCAACTTCTCGTATTACCTCTCATAATAACCTGAAATTTTGATTTTTTTTAATTGGAAATTTGTAAAGAAAGCAATAGTGGGCTGTGTCTGTTGTATATTTACTTGATTGTGTTTTGTAGTGGATAGATAAATAAATAAATAATCTATCTATTACAAGATCAACGACCAAACAAAAGAGAAAAAACTGTGGTAGAAAGAAAGAGATAGATGATTTCAATCACCACTAGGAAATGAGTCATCTTTGATTCTATAAGACGCTATTCTACAAAATCAAATCAGAAGAAAATCAATTTTTCTCTACTAATCGAAATTAAATTTAATCTCATATTTTTGACTTACCTTGTCCCTCACATAATTTTCCTCTTTTTTCCCACCTCCTTTGTATTTTTCCTCTCTTCACATCTTCTCTTCTCCCTTTTAGTCGTCTTATTTCACTTTATGTCTCATTTCTTGTCTTATTTAGATGTTTCTTGTTATTTTCCACAATTTCTTCCCATATTGCTTCTCCTATTTTTTATTTTTATTATTATTATCATTTTTTTGTTTCTCCGTGTCTTTTTGCCTCATCTCACATTGTTTCTTTCTTCTTGTCTCTCAGCCTCTTGTCTTGTTTCACTTCTCCTTATCTTATTTTGTCTCGTTAACCTTATTTTGTCTCCTTATATTGTCTTACCTTGTTTTGCCACTCCTTGTCTTTACTTGTCTCTCTTTTTCTTGTCTTTCTTTCCATTATCTTGATTTCTTTTTCTTTGTCTTCTCCCACCTCTTCTTGTCTTGTTTCTCCTTGTGCTCTCTCACGTCTCGTTTTTTCATGCCTCTCCTTGTTTTGTCCCTCCTTGTATTTTTTGCCTCTCCTTTTCTTGTCTTTCCTCCCCTGTTTTTGTATTGCCTCTTCTTGTATTGTCTAACATCCTCATGTCTTGTCTTACCTCTTCTGTTCCTATCTCATCTCTTCTTTTCTAATATTGCATCTCATTATTTTGTCTCGCCTTTCCTTGTCTAATCTTGTTCAGTTTGACTTACTCCTTCTTTCCACATATCTCTTAGTTTTTTCTTGTCTTTCATTCCTTTTTCTATTTTCCATATCTTTGATCTACCATTTCCTCGCCTCTTCTTATCTTTTGAAAGCTATGTTATTCTCTCACATCGTTATAATTTAATGTTTTATTGTTTTATTTGCCTTTCCTTTCTTTACACAGCTCTTGTTCTCTTGTCTTTTACTTGTTCTCTTAACAATGTTTCTACTATTCCCATTCTTCATTCAATATTTCACCTCCTCTAGCTTTATCTTGTCTCTTTTCCTCCTCTCAGGTTTTCTCATCATTATTTTGTCTCCTCCATATCAGCCAAACTTTTAATCATTATATCTCGTACCTTCCGCCCTGTTTTACACAACCTTGTCTTCTCTATCACGCTTTTTGTCTCATTCATCCCTCTCTGCTTTCTTTGTCTATCCTTGTCTCAACTCATCTCTAGCTTCGTCAGCAAATAATTGTACAGTAGTTTCTCCATCTACTGTGGGAGGGGGGGGGGGGGGGGGGCTGAATAACATTGCAGTTGTGTATTAAGACTGGCTTCCTAATTAGAACATTTTGAAAAGAGCTGCTGCCGATGGCTAGATGGGCTGAATAGTGGTGCGGTTGAATGGCGGATTGGGCGGAAGGGAGGGATGGGTATGGGGACGGGTAGGGGAAGGGCTTAGAGGGGAAGGGGTGGTAAATGCAGCCTTAATTTCCGCTCCGGCTGATTAGGCTTTCCAGTAATGAAATCGATGCAAAAGCAGAAAGAATTCTTATCTAGCTCTGAGTCTGGCAGGCATTCGACTCTGGCTCGATTAACATATATTGTGAAAACGGAATACGATGAAAATTGTGGTTATTGGAAAGGAAAAGCTTGGAGATGAATGTAAAAGAGAGAAAAATTCTAGAAAATCGTAGTTGTTGGTAAGGAACAGCTAGGAAAGGAATGGAAGTCGAAAAAAAGGAGGAAAAAATAAGAGAAAAATACTCATACAAGAAAACTATGGTTGTTTTTCTTTTCTTTTTCTGGAGGATAAAGCTCACATAGATCTGAGACCTGTGCGTGGGTAATGAATTGGATGATGGTAATTGATGAGCTGGACCTACAGTTTTAGGTGGGTTCCGAACCACGGGGAAGTGATTTTACAGCAGAGAACATTGTTTTTTTGCTAGCCAATCTAATCGGTCACCTTACAAAGAGTGTTCAGGAAATCGCAGCTTATCTCTATCTGATTGAACAGATACCTGCTACTGGTTTGTACTAGAAAGAGAAAGAAGAAAGAGCACGAGAAAATTTGTGAGTGTTGGAGAGAAAAGCTAGGAGAGCAATAAAATCGAATGAGGAAGTATGAGGAATAGGAGTAAAAATTTTAATTGGTGGAAAAATGTAGGAGAGAAATGAAAGAAAGTTAAATAAGGAGGAATATGAGAAAAGAATATAGGAGGAGAAAAACTGTTATGGGGGAAGATACGAGAAAACTAGGTTTTTGGGAAGGAAAAGCTAGAAAAGAAAGAAAAAGTAGGAGGAATAACCTACGACAAAAAATTGTGGTTTTCGGAAAGGGAAAGCAAAGAGAGGGCTGGAACAGAATATTTTTGTAGTTATTGGGAAGAAAAAATTCTCTCTATTTTTTTAATCATTTGAATTTTTATTCAGTCTATTATCCTCTATCTCTATTCTTTAATCATATAGACCTAGGCTATTTGTTTTCATAATTTTTCTGTAGTTTCTTTTATTATAATTTCTATTGATCACTTTTCTTATTATTATTATTATTATTATTTCTTTTATTCAACAATACATTTTCATATAAAACACAATGACATTCCAAGATGCAAAATATGTAAGTATACAATAAAATAAATAAACTTTTATTTTTTAAATAAATAAACTTATTATTTAAAATAAATAAGCAAATAAAATATCCCATTAATAGATGAAACAAATAAAATCATAGAATATTCAAGACAAAATAAATATAGGATATTAAACTAATAATGATTTTAGAATGAAAAGAAATGTTCATCCCTCTCTAAGCCAAGCTTGTGCTGAGGGGTGAGTCGCTTAACCAAATAACTTAACCCTGGACTGAAAATATCTTTCAACAATCTAAAATATCTTTCAATAAACTAAATAAAAACAAAATATCTCCTTTTTCACATTTGTTACCGTATATTTATGTCTTTCAATATTTAACAAACAAAACAAAAAAATATTATTCGTTTTTTTTTGTAGATTACGTCTTGGCGACTCCAGTTAGGAAGTATAAGACAAGTCAGATTTACTTGATCACCTTAATTATATTAAATTTTAATTGTTATTATTTTATAATAGGCTTCAGTCTGACAAAGATTGCCATTAGAAAGTGTGGGCAAACTTACGTTAACGATATGTTAATACTAACCTGAACACTGTATTCAGCTGCCTGATCTAAATGCTTAGAAATGAAACTCATCGCACTGCTGTCTATGCAAATGGAGTTGGAAATTCAGGAGTTCAACTTTTTAATGTTTTACCGGCCCGGTTTAGGAGACTTCCTCTCTATACATTTAAAGAGTTTTTCAAGAGAGAGTTAGAGGACAGCGGTTTCTATTCAAGTCAAGAATATAGAGAGTATTATAAAGTCCTAAATTAATATAACCTCAATGGAAATAATAAATTTAAATTTAACATTGGACAAATCTAGATGCCCCATGATGGGAGGCCAGTGGATGCTAAAATATCTATCTATCTATCTATCTATCTATCTATCTATCTATGCAAAATGCTTTAGAGTGAGTAAAGGTATGGAGTGGTCAGGTTAGGGCCCGTTCAGACGATACAGTTTTTTTGCGGTACAGTAAATTTTCTGTATCAGTTATTTTGCAGTGCTTTCGTTTGCATGTACATTTCATATTGTATGTTCACACAATACTGTTTCGACTGCATCCAGTAAAAAAGCTGTTCCGGCCGAATTCTACATTCGGTTTACGATTTTGTCTTCAAAATCTGTATCGCTCAAAATCAGCTGTACCACAAAATAACTGTATCCGTATCCGGTGGCACATGTATTGTAATGGGTATGTTCAAAACGATACGCTTATTACGCTGGAAGCAGTCTTCAGATCGTCAGCATTGATCTTCTTCATTGATATTCTCCAGCATTGATCTTCGTATTAGTGAATTCCAGTGTCCAGAAATGGAAGATATTAATTGTGAAAATTTAATTTCTCTAATATATGAGAGACCCGCCTTGTGGGACAAGACTTAAGATTAATATAAAAATAAAGAGAGAAAAATGTGTGGAATATTGAAACCAGAATTTGAGGACTTTGATCAAAATCCAAGAGAAAACTTCTGTAAAGTAACTTATTTGAAAAATCTTACACAAATAAAGAAAATCCTTTATTTAGCTTGATAACTGAAATCACTTGATCTCATAATATATTATAATGATCTAGAAATTCTATGAAGTGAGATGTCTATTCATTTATAATTAATAATTCTATAAATAATTCTCTAAAATAATTCTATTCATTTTTGAGCGGTTCAAAAGACCCCAACACTTGAACCTACCTGCAACAATTTTTTTTTTTTTTTGTAGATTACATCTTGGAGACTCCAGTTAAGGAGTATAAGACAAGTCAGATCAACAATATTATACACCAGATACCATAATTACTTCAATTAGTTGAGGTGAGGCTTAATTTTGATGTGATATTGGATGCTCCCAATATCTTCTAGCAATATTCCTATGTTACTGATACCAATACATAATTAGCAAAGTGTTCACGTCCATCTTGTACGCTTGTACGAAATATCGAACTGAACTGGAAGCGCAATGGAAGAAGGAGGAGAGCTCAGCAATAAGCAGCAAAGCCGGACCGTGTGAACATCACAGTACAGTTGACGCCGTGCAGTAAAAAAACCGTACCGCAAAAAAACCGTATGTTCTGAACGGGGCCTTAGTTTTAGCGTTAACGTCAACATAGTTTTGCACAAACTCTAGCAGAAAACTACTCATCTATTTGGTTGGCATTAATAAGAATGGTTCGCATCATGCTCCTCTGTCGTCCGATTTTCTCTTCAACTATAGCTTACTGCGAAATTAAAACCATGGGTGAGGTCTAATTAATTCCTATGTTTCACAAAACGTCACCCTGCGTCAAGTCACCAAGCCCTCGGTCGTATTTGCGCCGAGCCTGAAGAGCGATCATTTTTGTCTGAATGTGAATAGAATTTCCCCATTGGCTTGATGAATTAATGAATGAGAGCACTCGGGTTGCCATTGGTTACATGATGAGGTTGGCAAACCTGGTTTGACACCGGCGCAAGTAGCGGTGAATAGCAGTGTTGCCAACTGCTGAACACAAATTTTATTCTCCTCTGCAATCAACCTGTTGCGCGATACACGGCCTACATAATGGCCTTCCTTTCACCTATGTGTGGGATTTTAACGCCCAACAACGCCTTCACAATATCGATAAAATAATGGGCCATTATGTTGGTCTGAGTGTTTTATGTTGCCTGAAACTCTTGGAAAATGCTCACAAAGGATAATAACCCTTGTAGCAATATGATAATTAAGCTTGTAGTTGTAGCAGTTTGTCATCCTTTTTCATGCGAAATGGACGAGATTCGTGGAATAGGGTCGATTGATTTTCCCCATTCAGTTTCCAGGACCTGGAAAAAGGTGTACAGCCCACACACATATATATACATTATGCATTACATGAATGGAATCCACCTTTGCAGTAAACACATGGGAGCATAACATACTGCAATAATTAGCATTTTTCATTTTTATTTTCCATCATGATGTTTCCTCAACTCTCGGGAACTTGGAAAACGTCACGTTAAAAATTCTCGGAAAATAATTTGTGAGAAGGGCTTGAGAATAACGTGGGGGTTATGCTTATGGGGGTGTGTGTATGCTTAGGCCTATAAGCCTGCAGAGAAATTTTTATCATTGAATGAATTTCATTGGCCCCTAGTAGAGCAACAAACTAGTCATACCATCAATTCGATTTTTCTTTCAAATTGAAAACTTTCTTGAATTTCGTTATCCATAACGATCTGCGTTGTTAATATTAACTTACCATAAAAAGGATTTTATGGATTTACCATAAAAATTTAATATTAAAAATTTTATTGCCAAGCAGAACAGAACTAAATCACAGTGATATATTTATGGCATGATCTATACAAATATTAATTCTTGAATGTATCTTGAAAATAGAGCTCCTATAAAGCTATGTGTTGCGGCTATGTGTCTATTGATATTTCAAAATATTTATGACATCAGTTTGATACGGTAAAATTTTTATAATGACAATAACAGTAGAGTAAAAAAATAGAAAATTTTCAATAGAAAAGTACATTTAATTAAAAATAGAAATGAAAAGTTGAGAATGACAATGAAAAAGTGAAAGGAGATGAAAGGATGAACAGAGAAGACAGCAAAACTAAAGAGAAGAAGAACTAAAAAGGAATTCAGAAATAGACAATTTATTATTTATTTATTTATTTATTTATTTATTTATTTATTCCTTTAACACATTACAAAATATAAGATACATTTTCAAAATACACAGCAAAAATGAAATAATCACAATTATACAAATTAAAACATAAGGAACTACTTCCCCTCTATGAAACAAAATAAATCAAATTCAAATGTTTAGGCTTATTACAGGTAAACAAATCATATCAGGAAATTAAACCGTAAAACAGCTCAATAAATAAATTATAATTTCCTTTTTCAAATTTACAGTACAAAGTATTGTAATCAAGTGTTTCAATATTCATATTAAACGTAATAATAAGATACAGTATATGTAATAAATATAATATATATTTAGGAAATCATCCTACCCCACTATGGCATGCCATGTTCTAGAGTAGGTGTTAGCAGAAGAAGAACGGAGGTTTAGTTAAATCAAAGACGAACCATCAAGATCCCTCATCTATGGTTCAATATAGGATATAGGATTAAGGATTGGTCAGTTTTCAAAATTACAAGTTTCCATCATAACCATTGTTTGAAAAATCTTCTATATGCTGTCTGTCAATATTTATTAGTCAGTTATGAAGCTGTTGCTTGAATTTATTGATCAGTCCTATTGCTTTTATGTTTTCAGGAATTAAGTTTTAGATTTTTGATGCTAGATGATTATAGTGTCTTTGATTGAGAGCCTTTTTTACCCTGTTTTATATGAGTAGATGGCTGTATCCGGTGTTGTGGTGGTGATTCCTGTTCTGGAAGGTAGATTCAATGTCACCATGATTTGAGCTGCATAGCAACAACGCATGCAATGATTTAGTGAATTTCCTCAAAGATGTTGATAGTATTTTATTTGAGTACTCACATGAAAAATGTGTAAATTATCATGAATAAATTAATCTAATCTAATCTGTATCTAATTGTAGGATGCTGAATTTGCAGCAATGCAGCGTGACAGGAAGTGGCAGTGGCAGGAGCTGGAGCAGCTGGACGCGGTGGCAGCAGTTGAGTAGCGGCTGCATTAGCAGAGCACCAAGCAGCTGCAACTGCATCGGGAAAAGGAGCAGCTGCATCACTACAACTGCAGTTGCAGTCGAGCAGCACTATGTCGACAACAGGCACCGCGATTGGTGGAAACACCGCAGGAGGAGGCGGAGGAGGTGGGCATTATTTTAACCACTTTCGGTGTTTCGGAACCCACCTAAAACTGTAGTTCCAACTCATTAAACACCATCATCCAATTCATTACCCACGCACAGTTCTCAGACCCATGTGGGCTTCATCCTCCGAAAAAAATTTCAATATTTGTATATCGATATTTTGCTTACAATTTTTTTTTTTTTTTGAGGGTGAAGCCCAAACAGGTGTAAGACTTACCTGTGCGTGGGTAATGAGTTGGATGATTATGATGATGATGATGATGATGATGATGATGATGATGATGATGATCATGTCGATTTATGTGTTGGACCCTCAGTTTTAGATGGGTTCATAGCCACCGGGAAATGATTTTTTGGAGATTACGTTTTGAAGACTCCTGTTGTGGAGTACAAGACAAGTCAAGTCAGATCAACAATTATATGCAATATCATTCTTATTCTTATCTCCATTCTTATTACCACAATTGCAATTATTATTCCCTCAAATTATCCTCAATTATCCCTCAAATACATGATTTTTTACTTGAAAGTGGTAAATTGTAATGAAGAAAAAGTTAATGTCATCTCGATATTTTATGCCCTATGTATCGATATATGTGCTCTCGATATATCGATATTTCTCTTTTGATATATCGCAACATCGATATTTTTGATTTTTGCCATCACTAGGTGGGAGTGGCGGAGCAGGGGGAGGTGGAGGTGGATCGCAGTGCGAGAGGGAAGCACGCTCTGTGGCTCTGGAGAAGGCCTATGTGCACGAGGTCTATGAACAGATATCGGCCGAACATCCCGATGCGCAGCGCGGTCGATCCTGGCCCAAAGTCAACCAGTTTCTCGATGACCTCGAGCCTGGATCGCTTGTCTGTGATGTTGGTCAGTGTTCATTTCTACCCTCATTAGTAATAGTTTTTTCTCTATTATAATATTCTAATTTTAGTCAGCTTTTGAAACCTTAAGTTAAGCTATTGAGTTCAGATTGTAGAATTTTTGAACATGATTTGCTATGATATTGTTGTATTTTTCAATATGATTTAAATAAATAAATATATTTATTAACATGAAACGCCAGTACATGCAGTGACTGCCAAGGCAGCTGTCTCGTCACACAATTTGCTATGATGTGATAATTTTAGTCAGTTTATGTGAATTAAGTTAGGTATTTCAGATTGTAAAAATCAAATCAATTTATTGAGCCATAAACACAATGCATGAATCGGGTAAGTCAATAAATACAAAGTATAATTACTGAAAAATATAAGATTAATTAAGTTAAATATAGACTTTTCAAGTAAATTAAACGACTTGCAGTCAAATTTTATTAAAAATAAGTAGTATTTCACTTACTTTGTAGGCCAAATGTTTTCGAGTTGTTGAAACCCATCTACAAAAGGCATCCTAGATATCGATGTTGGTTCGTTGGTTAGAAGAGCTGTGGTTTCTGTATAATGTGGTCAAAAAGTTTGTGTGATTTAAAATTTAACTGTTCGTTGAGAATGTTTTGTTTATTGTGTGTGGTGTGTTTGAAATCCAGGAATTAATATAGGCTATTACGGATCAACAAAAGTATACAAATTAAAAGTACACCGCAATAGGTAAAAACATTAATCAAATGTTTGAACATGATAGGATAAAAACTGTACACACAGGCTTTTGCCCAAGTCAGGGATTTCCTAATAAATGTTTTGTTTTAAGTTTTCTGATGCTATTTTTTTTATAAAGGGAATAAATAAAGCAACCAAATAATTAAAGATCTAGAGAATTTGAGCTAAACTACACTACCATTGAAGCTAATATCAAGATCATCCCTGTAGCCTACTCAACGGTTGAGATTTTGGGAGCTTTACCGGTAACTGTTGAAGGTTATCAGTGGTGTGATTGGTCTTTGAAATTTTTTAACCAATCAGACTTCACTGGTAACATTTATTGTTTACTGGTAAAGCTCCCATGAACTCAACCAATATAGAATTGGTTAGTGTTGGCTAGTCAGTTAATTTGTTATACTGACTAGGTTATGTCTCATATATTAACAAAAGATTGAGCTATTTCAATATGTTATTGTTTCAATTTTCATACATTTGATAGATGCTGGAAGAAAACATCAACTCAACCCATGGTAGTTCATTCTCTCATCCAATCCAAAATAAAAGATGCAGTAAGAGTTTAGATGTGTTTCGTACATGATGGTAGAGAGTCACCAGTCACCAGTCTTCTGTAGAAATGCCTGTTTACTTGCAAGCAGGAGGGGCAGATGGAAGGAATCAAGAGCTGGCTCTTCCTTTTGAGTCTTCTTAACAACAGGAAAAATATGTCCATCCCATCGGAGTACAAGATGGCGGCTATAACCAAACCTAACCTAGTAATTAGAACATGAATATGTATGTTGGAAACGTCCACCTTTTGTACACCAAAGGGATTGACATAATTTTCCTTTACTTAGGGTAAACTCCTTCACTTTGGGGCTATAGGGGTAAAGTAAAGTAAATTCGTATGGCTTTTCGTGGTGGGGAGACCGTTATGGGTGCTATAGGGGTTATAAACTGCTTCAAATCTCATTCAAGACCCAGATTAATTGGATAAAAGTATGCGATTACAGAGGAAATAAATGTCTCTCAAGATTAGGCTTCACATTTATCAATTTTTGACAGTAGACCTAATCGTTGATCACCACATCGAAAAAAATATGGGTATTTCTAAATTAACTGTGTGTATGTTTCAGTTTCAGTTTATTTAAAAAATAAGCACTTACATTTTTAATTAAAATAACAAATGCATTCATATATACGCTTGAATAAAAAATAAAGTGCATTTGCTGGTTACTGTAGCTAAGCAAAACTGAAATAGTTTTATTTAAAAATCTGAGAAATTACTACCTATAATGTTATATGTAACATAAATGAATATTATGGCAGAGTCTATATTATCTAATAAACGTAAGACAGTGTTTACCTTGCTATAAATAAACTTCTTTCTCTGGGGGCTAGGGGTACCAGGATGAAGAAAAATGAAATGAAATGAAATTGTTTATTGGCAGAAACAAAACTTTTACAAACAATCTTAGAAAATACAAAATGAGCAATATAATAATTATAAATATGACAAGATAAAAAATAATATTACAAAATAAAATGAATTGCCAATTGAGTATTTGCATCTCGAGGTACTAGACCTGTGTGAGATGGTGACTTAATAATAAATCAAATAAATGAATAGATAAAAATAACTAAAAGTAGATATATATATATATAAATATGAAAAACGCTGAAAAGTGGTTACTGAGGCCGACAATTGCCGTAAATGAAAACAATAGGGAAACAAAATTCATAAATATTGATCAGTAGTTGCAGTGACATAATTCCTGACTTGCCAACCTATTATCAAATCATCTTTTATTTTTATGTTTGTTTTTTTCTTTATTTGACTGTACCTTGAATGAATTATGTGTTTGTTTTCTTAATGATTTGAGTTTTTAATTGTTTGTTTTGCTTTAGAAATAAAATTAAAACTTTCCGTGCTGGTAACTCCCAAAAAAATATATCTCGGGAGTACCCAATTTCTCTTGTCTTAAAAGAATTAAGTTTAGTTTGAATTGTACTTTATTTTTATAAGAGAAATAAAACGTTTATTTATTTATTTACTAGCTGGCCCGACGCGCGTTGCTGCGTTCTCATAAAAAATTCTTGATTTTATTATTTGTCACTTCCCACTGAGGTTACATTTCAAATTTCAACCTTCTAGGACTATTAGGGAAGAAGTTAGTCCTAGGGCTCTTCCAGCTGATCAGAGAGGCCTCCTTCGTTGTTTTCTTACACAGTAAGACCTTACTCACCACCTCTCAATGAAAATTTCAAATTTAAACCTTCCACGACTATTAGGGTAGAAGCTCGGTTTTTTATTTTATTATTCGCCACCTCCTACTGAGAATACATTTCAAATTTCTAGCTGCATTGGTCAACAGATGTCATCAACCCGGCATAATTACATTTCATCATACCCATATGACTGGGTTTCGTACATACTGCAAGGCTCCGACTGTACGGTATCCTACATGCAAAGTTTTTGCGTTCCAGACAGCGTAAATAACGCCGCTAAGGGGCCAGCCATATGATTAAAAACTGTTGACTTCTTTCAGCTGTTACTTTAAACTGTTTGGCCGGCAAGTTCAGTAGGTTAGGTGAATGATGATTTGCAAAACACACAAACAGCTTGTCCATCGAAACAGCATGTACAGCAGATCGAAAAATTTCAAACTATTTTCCATATGATTAAAAGATCCCAGTAAGCTAGCTAGCCATGTACCCGTGCTTTGCATAGGCAAAACTATAAGCCCCTAAAAACACCCCTAAAATTGCGAATTTTGAAAAATCCTTTCTTATTGCACGGTGAAATCCTATAAGGATTGTTCATACGAAATTTCAAGTTCATAGGCCTAGTAGTTTTGGCTTTGCGTTGATGAGTGAGTCAGGGTATCATCCTTTTATATATAGAGAAGATTTATTTATTATAGTTAATCAATTATTGTAATAAGTGAGAGGCAACTTTCTGATAGTGAATTTCAATAATTATCAATTATTGACAGAATTCAAATGCTTTTCAAAATTGAAAATTTAGAACAAATTGTCCTCTATTTTTTTAGGATGCGGCAGCGGGAAGTACCTGAATGTGAATCCCATGGTTTTCAACTTGGGAGCTGACAGATGCACTAAGCTTGTGGAAACAGCCAAGGAGAAGAACAATGAGGTACGAATGGCACATAGGACATTTGTTCCAATAACATTTCTAGAATTATTACATGGTTACCCATCTCACACACATCTGGGTTACTTCCTTTGTCAAAGCCTCTAATCGGCAAAGACGACATTTTTTCATCATAAGTCATATTGTTTGGACAAAATGATTAGGAATATTCTTCTGTAAGGGTGAATAAGGCTGTAAGATTGTCTTTATTTAAATAAAATGTCAATTGTCCCAGAATGCTCACGTTTAAATGCTCACGTTCATTGAAGCCCTTTGTTGTCGAATCAGATTTATTTATTTACTGAGAGTTTGAACGAGTTGTTTTTTTAAAAAGAGTGAATATTGTTCAGATTCTTTATTGAATCAGGCACGTAATTGTAGAATTATCTCAAGAAAACGGAAGTTTTAAAAAAGTAGTGTAAGCTTTAGGAAGCCATAATAAATTGTTGGTTAGTCCTCTAGTGCTATAACTATATGATCCCTCTCAAACAGTTGACAATTACGATCACCTGACATCATATAAAACGACGATAGAACCTTGAATAGATGAACATAGCGTAATGGCAAGGAGTTGAATGACTGAAAATTGGAAAAGTCCGTTCATTCCTCCTCACTCCCTTCATGACCCGGACTATTGACTTTTCAAGTGTTATCAAATGTTTTATATGAATTTCATATGTGGAGCCTCAACAACTACATTTGCATTTTTCGGAGGACACGTTAAGCTGTCGGTCCCGGCTGCCTAAAAAACAGTCGTTAAGTCACGTTAGAGGCCCTGAACTTATTCAGGTGCGACCTGATAACTCTGACACCAGACCTGAGCCAGCCAGGTCACACGATATTATTATTATTATTATTATTTTACAAGTTTCATTTTACTTATTGAGAAGTATTTAACAAAGTAGTCCAACCTGTGTTAGGCACCGTACCTTGAATCCTGAATTCAATTTTTTAAATTGAAAAAAAATGTAGGTTTTGAAGAAACTGACAAATATAAATAGAACATAATTTATTAATTTCAAATTCTTCAAAGTTCTGTGATTCTAAATTATACAGCGGTGATTGATATTTTTGTGCAGTAGCATTCTAATGTTCATCGATTTCCACCAGCTATTCAATTCTGTTGTCAATATCCGCCATTGCGGAAGTATTCATTATAATAATTAATAGCACCTTGAGAAATTCAAAATTAATAAATTATGAAAAACGGTATTGAACTATTCAAAACGTATCATAATTCAATCAGTATTCTTTTAAAGAACTAAAAAATGCCAAGATTTGATAGCACACTTCAAAATATAATTTTTTTAGGGTGCTTGCATAGTGGAGCATTAGATACTCGAGGATAATCACCATCGCTAAATCATGCACATGCTGTGAAGTAGTGGTATTCACGCTGCAACAATCTGTCACACACCATTCCATTGCATGTGTTTAATTTTGTGATGGTGATTATCATGAAACATATATCGTTCCATTGTGGAAGCACCCTCATTCCTGGAATAAGAATTTTTTTAGGATGAAGCCCACATGGGTCTGAGACCTAATTGGATGATGGTGATTGATGAGTTGGACCTACAGTGTGGGTTCCGAACCACCGGGAAGTGATTTTACAGCAGAGAACAGAGTCTTTTTGCTGACCAATCCAATCGGTCACCCTTACAATGAGCGGCCAGGAGTTTCGTAGCTTATCTCTGATTGAACACATACCTGCTACACCACTCGGCTATCACTCCCCTAATTCTTTGGTCCGATATAGCTTAGTAGAACAGTATTATGACTGCCTTTAAGCTACAAGTGAGATTTAAGTTGGGACATGAGCGTCACCTCTCGACTGGCTAACATGCGGAAAACAATCGTTGCATAAAATATTTTTTTGACTACTTACAACTTTCTCAGTTACTTTTTTTCCGGAGGATGAAGCCCACATAGATCTAAGACCTGTGCGTGAGTAATGAGTTGGATGATAGTGATTGATGAGCTGGACCTACACTTTTAGGTGGGTTCCGAACCACCGGGAAGTGTGATTTTACAGCAAAGAACAGTGTCTTTTTTGCTAGCCAATCTAATCGGTCACCGTTACAAACAGGACCAACGAGAACGCAGCTTATCTCTATCTGATTGAACAGATACCTGCTACGGCTCGCGGCTATCACTTCCCTACCCAACTACCATACTACTGCTAAAAACTTAACTAAATTATGTTAATTTACTCAAATTAACATAATTTAGAATGCTCAAGTTATTGTTGACGATTAGTTTTGGATTTAAACTCAAATCAAATTTTTTTAGATTCTTCAAAATACTAATACAATAAAATCTAAAACAAACTTAGAACCCATTATGCATGCAGTGGAGGTCCTGTGCGTAGGTGTGAGTTGCAAAAAAAACTTTAAGCATGATACAAGATTGCACAAACTTTGATTTACAATGATGATGAATGGAAAAAAGAGACAGAGTCATGAGGAAGGAAGAAAGTAAAAAAGATGAAAAAGAGGGAATTTTCAATGAGAGAATAAAAAAATAGAAAGAGATAGTAAAAAATAAATAGTAAAGAGACTTGTCTGCATAATTATATCGAATTTTTAAAAATAGCGCAGTGAATGTTGAGCAGTTTTTCCTCTCTTTCAGTTTTTTTTTATATCGATAAGTTGTGTACTAGCTTAGTTGTGTACTAAAGTTGTGTAATAGCTTCAAAATGCAACGGTTTTGATTAAGCATAAATAATGTCAGTTGTTATGAGATTTTTTATAATGAATAATAAGACGAAATTGACACAACCACATTTATTAAAAATATAGAGATACTAGTTTCGGATGTTACTCCATTATCAATCACAGACAAACTCCAAAGAAAGGACATTTTTTGTACTTCAATTTCACTTTATAATGAAGATAATGGTACCGTACAAAACAGTTAAAAATACTGAAATGATTCGTTAAAAATACTGAAATTATTCGTAAAATATATTTTGTATATGCTCACTCACTTTTTCAAAAAATTATTGAACTGTGGGGTGCAACTTATATCACAAATTTAAAAAAACTATTTAATTTACAAAAGCACATAATAAGGGCCGCCCTAGGGAGACACAGACTATACCCTAGCAGGTTAATCTTCAACGAATTCAGAGTATTTACGATTAGACAAACTTATGTTAGAAATGTAATACTTTTTATCAACAAAAATAAGCAATTATTCACTATTCATAAAACACCATATACCATACGTCAATCTACTACAAACGTTTACAATACTGGCAGGATAAACTTAACCATAAACCGACATCAACTATTTTACTACAGAATTGTTTTAATTAATAAGATTCCAGTTACATTTGTAAACAACGCAATTAACAGTAACATATCGAAACAGACACTTGGATTCATGACAACATTTACTTCGACTTAACAACATAGGTTTTTTCATGCTTGGTGTATTTTGTGGCCTTTGACCTCTCTATAGATCTGTATCTGTTTGGATTTTTACATTCCATTGGTATAACTTATTTTCATTTTTCATAACTTTCAAATTTTATTTTTTTCATAAAACTTTTTCCTCTATTTTTTGCTGAATTGCTTATAATTATTGTGTATAAATAGTAATGAGAGAACTCGCGGCAAGCACACAAGTTCAACTTACACCAATGTTTTTTAAGTTTATAATACATATTAGTGGAAACAAGATGGATCTTCAACATTATAATTTCGCCGAGAGGACAACATTGATCCATACCTACAGGAACACTCGAATTAAGGTTATGAAATCAACTCATGCCTTGAATCAGTGTACTGTGGGTCGTCTGATGATGCTCTAGACAACAGAGCGAAACGGCCGTCACGCCATAACGTGAGTCAATTTCCATTTAAAAGTGTTTTTTAAGTTTATAATATTTATTTCACTGTACTTACACAATATATTAATATTTAAAATATTATATTACAGTTTTTATTTATTGTTCAAGTGCTTGTGATTACTATTATTATTTGCATTATGGTATTTTTATGGTATGCAATAAAATTTGATTTGATTGAAACATTGCTAATGTGATTTTTGTTGTTGTTTAGGTACTGGTGTGCGATAACCTGGCACTGCCATTCAGGGACGAGAGTTTCGATGCGGTGCTGTCGATTGCGGTTGTGCATCACTTTGCGACCACAGAGCGACGGGTGAATGCGCTGAGAGAGCTGACGAGGGTGCTGAGGATAGGAGGCCGTCTGGTCATCTCTGTATGGGCTATGGAGCAGCGACATCGCAAGGTAGACCTGCGACAGCTCGCTAGATTAAATTACAAAAAGTTAATTTCCACAGCTTACCATGGGCTCTTACTGTCACATATTAGGTATGCTATCTTGGTATGGAGTAATTCATCAAAACAAAACTTCGATAGGGTGTTCAAGATCCAAAAGAAACCTATTAGGTGTATGGAAAGAGTAAATAGATTAGATTCATGTAGGCCGTTGTTCAAGAGACTTGGTCTCCTAACTGTACCCTGCTTATATGTGTATGAAGCTACTTTATAAGTAAAAACGAATGATATTAACTGAAATCTTGACGTACATGATTATAATACAAGAGGCCGAGGAGATTATCACTTGGTGAGTCACAATAGTAGCTTATTCAAACAAAAACCTAGTTATATTGGTAGGAAACTCTACAACAAGCTACCGCAGTTTTTAAAGAGTCTTGAAAATATAGAAATATTAAAAAAACAATTGAAAAAGTATTTAGTTGATAAAGCTTTTTGTAGTGTACAAGAGTTCCTTTCACATCAAAATTAAGCCTCACCTCAACTAATTGATATAGTAATTATGGTAACTAGTGTAAAAGATTGTATAATTGTTAATATGATTTGTCTTATACTCCTGGAGTCTCCAAGACGTAATCGAAAAAAAATTACGTAGGCTATTAAAAATAAATTGATTAAAAAGTATTTTTATTTTAAAAATAGGAAAAACACATTGTTTCAAGCCGAAAGAACTTGAATGGAGAGAGAAATTGGGTAGTGGTTTAAGAGGAGGGATAGATACATTATTTTTAAATCAATGCATATTTTCCAAAACTTGATGCAATGATTCGTATTTTATATTAATTTTTGTTCTACTTTTGCAATTAACCAGGAAATTAGGCTACATCGAAAAAATCACGATTTAAATAATTAATTTTGTATAAAATTAAATAATTAAAATTCACAGGAATAATTTAAAATAAACTTAATGTAACCGGATTTTATCCAAGGTTAATGGTACTAAATGAATTAGTAAAAACCTCTGTTGTCCTCCCTGATGAGCAAATATTAAATTTGTAAATTTTATTCATCTAAATGATATTATTGAAATTCGTGGGAAAACTTAGCTGATGAGTGCAGAGACCACAACTACGCTAAACTAAAAAAAAATATTATTGGACAGAATTTTAAATTAAACAGACTCACGCATAACAATGCTAAAACCCTAATCCTAGCGTGCCACATGATCTAACTTCCATCGACAGAAGCAGAAGAGGATTGGTTCGGGTTCGTTTGAACATTAAACAATTTGAGCTTTTAAAACAGGGGTTTTTGTTAGGTTAGGTTTCAGGTTTGAACATTTTAGAAGCTCATACTTATTATCACAAAAAACAATCACAAACTTCCTCACTCCTCGTTTGTGTAGTACCCTCTTTGGATTCAAACATAGCCTTCAGGTCTAAAGCGTCAACTATAGTCAAAATCAATCGGCTATAATACTACATACATACAAATTAGAAATAAATAACTTCATGCCACAAAATTTTGCGGCTCTGATATTGCAGAGTAGCAAAAAATAATAAATCACTGCGGTGGCAAACTGTATGACTGCTAGCGTCAGTCTTGTAACTAGTCAACACGGTACGACACACTAGTGTCGTCAATTTGTGCATTAAGGTTGGTGATTCTCTCCTATTAGATGCTGGCATGGTCCTATACCTGGCAACACCGCAATTTGTCTGAACCTCCTAATTTGGTGGCGTAAACCAAATTAATTTGGATTAATATCGGGCGGCTCTGCTGATAGTTAAATCAGCGTTTCCCAACCTGTGGTACGTAGTGAGGTTCTAAATATGAGTATCAGGGTTATAGCCAAGGGGCTTCTGGGTCTGGACCCTTCCCCATTAGCGATGACTCAAGCACTAGATACAATTTACTTTGACCATAATGTAGGATAAATGAAGGATCTATGTCTAGAATCGCTCAAAATGCGGGTATTTTTTGTAGATTATGTCTTGGAGACTCCAATTTTGGAGTATACGACAAGTCAGATCAACAATTATACACTAGATACCATAATTACTATATCAATTAGTTGGGGTGAGGCTTAATTTTGATGTGAAAGGAACTCTTGTACACTATAAAAAGCTTTATCAACTAAATATTTTTTCAATTGTTTTTTAATTATTTCTATATTTTCAAGAATCTTTAAAAACTGCGGTAGTTTGTTGTAGAATTTCCTACCAATATAACTAGGTTTTTGTTTGAATAAGCTACTATTGTGACTCACCAAGTGATAATCTCCTCGGCTTCTTGTATTATAACCGTGTACGTCAAGATTTTGGTTAATATCATTCGTTTTTACATATAAAGTAGCTTCATATACATATAAGCTGGATTCAGTTAGACTCTTGAACAGCGGCCTACATGAATCTAATCTATTTCCTCTTTCTATACACCTAACCGCTTTCTTTTGGATCTTAAACACCCTATCAAGGGTTTGTTTTGATGAACCCCCCCCCCCCCTACGAGGTTTAGAGAGGTTATTCTTAAATTTTTTCGGGGAGTGACCACTGAACAGAAGTTATATTTCCTCAAAGTTTTGAGAGGATAGGACACCTTAACACATTGAGTAATAGGGCCTCTATAAAGGTAGACTACAGAGTTCACCTATCACAGTTAGTAATAAGGGTAGGTTTATTGGGACCCATTCAGTTATAGTACTGTATTGAATTTGCTTCATTTTCTTTTGTGAAATGCATTACAGTTCTTTCTCAGAAGAGGAGTGAAACACAAAAAAAATTCATTAGAAAAAACAAATTACACACAGGTGTGTTAAGTCGACAGTTCATATATTCAAATATAGTTTTTTCATTCAATCTAGCCTACTTAATATTGAGTTACAGAAATAAAATCTTTGGCCGACCAGTGCAAGCTCGGACTACAGGTGAAGCCTATATGTTCAACTGATTTTCTTAGCTCGCAATCTGCTCTGGATGTCGTGCCCCACATTGATAGGGAGACTCCGCATCAAACGTGCTCAGTGCGAACTCTATTCACAATTTTCGTAACAATTGAAAGCCTCCAGGCCGTTGTCAGATTGAGTCTTCTATTTACTTTTTCTATACACCTAACCGCTTTCTTTTGGATCTTAAACTTTTACTTTGCTGGCTGTGTCAAAAATGTGTTATACACTTTATATTGTGAATTTTCTTATATTTGTATTTTTGTATTTTGGCGAAATAAAAAATATTATAGTACATGATGCCACTCTGCTGGTGTTGAAACCATCCATAGAGCCATCCAAGTAGCCCCACTGTCAAAGTTTTCTTCAATAATACTCTGAGCAGTCTCAACAGAGTAGAACTTTGCCTTCAATCCTGAAAAATTGATGTGGTTAATGTCCTCATGTATGAGCAGGTCTAGATTGGAACACATTATTTTTCCTACAGTTCTTTAACAAAGCTGCTATTTATGCAATCATTATAGTACACAGATTCCTGCACTCTTTTACTTTGCCACATTCATTTTACTTTGTCGCACTCCAGGTGCGCCTACTGTAGACGAAATTTAATGTGTAAATCATGCTGAAAGTATCTTTTCCTTCAGTGACCCGAAAAAGTGCCTATTTTTGCACCAACTATAGCATGCAAAATAGTCTATTCCTGCAACAGTGCAGGAAAGTAAATTCCAGTGCACAAAAGTACTTTTCCGCACTCCAGATTTGCAACCTAACAACACAAAATAGTGAGCATGTAATACACAGATTCCTTATTCTTCATTCAAAAATAGGTTGGCTACTCTGCTTCAGCTACGAAATACAGTCAGCTGCAGTGAAATACATCAGCTGTTGTTGTTGAAATTGATTTGATTCGAAGATAGGTTATGAGAGGAATTGTAAGGTTGTATGTCCTGATTTGTTCTGTTTAAATTACTTATACGTTACTGTAGGAAAAATTTAATGTGTAATTCGAGCGCAAATTATTGTTTCTGCACTCAAGAAACTTTTTCACTCGCCTTCAGCTCATGAAAAAAACTGTTTCTCTCGGTGCAGAAAAACCCCACTTTGCACTCTAGTTACACAAATAGCTATTGCTGCACTCAAGAAATTATTTCGCACTCTCCTTCAGATCGTGCATAATGCATTTTATCATGCAGCAAATAGCTACTTTGTGCACTAGTTACACAAACAACTATTCTAATGACAGCCAATGTCAGGCCTCCAACAGTTGTTGAACTGTCATTCGACATATGAGAGGCTCCCAGTCTAGAAACCAATAGTATTTGTACTAGTATATACAAAGCTACTCTGTATTCTAGTTTGAGATTGACCTGACAGTCAAAACTTAGTTATTTCATATGTTAAAAATTATTTGATAAAGATTCCAAATTCGTTGTGTTTGTGCAGTTTGAGTCTCAGGACGTACTCGTACCGTGGCACCGACCGCAACACTTGAGCACACCGTCGCTGGAGGTGACTTCCACTACGACGACTACCTCGGGTGAGGAGGACGGCCCCGGGCCGCCGCCCTACCACGCCTACACACAGACATCGGACAGCGACTCGTGTCGGTCGGTCAGGTAGACACACAACACACACACACGCACACTAAACAACACACAAATGCACCTACTAAAGCACATCATTTTTAACCTGTGCAAATCAGTGTGAAAGGATACAAAACTGTAACAACAGTGTTATAATGTAATTATTTAAGATGTGTGATGTTTTTCATGACGAAATACTCGATAAATAATCTTTATTTTGGCTCTTAAATCTAAGCAAAATTCAAAATTATGTCTACTTTCTCTGTAGCCTACTATTGGACTGTGTTAGTGCTACATCTTTAAATTGAGCTCCTAAATTTATATTTTTGTTTTGGAAACAATCGGTAATTATTTAATTGTATTCAAAGTGAAATTCCTAGTTCAACTAAGTGATTTTCTTAAAAGAAAGCCAATGTACACTATCCATGAATTTTTTGAAACAAGAGACCTAGACTGGCAGGAGTGAAATGAAAATAATTATTTTTAAGACACAACAAAACTGAAAAATAATATTGTAATATTAGCATATTTATATATTAATACACATACATATGCTTTAATAGTACTCTTTTCAAGTTACCAACCATAATTGTAAGAATGACAACTATTACTGTTCTTGAAGAATATGTAATAAAGTATATTGACTAGCATAACTTGGACATAACCTAAAATTTTAATTTTTAATTAAAGAATTTTCAAAGAAAGCAGTAGTGGGCTGCCTGTTGTATTGCGTTTACTGGATTACATTTTGTCGTTTTGTGTTACAAATAAATGAATGAATAATAGTTCATCTGAGTCTGTATTTCTATTTAAATTATAATGTTTACTCACTTATACTGGGAGGGATGTATTTCGCTTGGAAATCATAATTTAAATGTAAATAGCCTACAGTGTCGTTTTGATATTAGAGTTTTTTGAGGTTAGAAAGTAATGTCATAACAGCTGATATATTTATCCCTGATCAAACCAGTTGCAAATGAAGATATTGTAAAACAATGCTGTCACATATTTTGATGATACAGGATTCTAGACCAATAGGGAAGTTATAGCCATGAGCCGTAGCAGGATCTGTTCAATCAGATAAAGATTTTCCTGGGCCCTCTTTATAAGGGTGACCGATGGGATTGGCCAGCAAAAAAGACTCTGTTCTCTGCTGTGAAAAATCACTTCCTAGTGTGTCAGAACCCACCTAAAGTTGTAGGTTCAACACATTAATCATCAAACCCACAACCGATCGTTAACAAGCAAGCATTCTAGGTTATGTTATTTTGAGCAAATTATCAAAGTGATTCATAAGTAAATTTCAAAGTAATTATTGGTAATCGTAGTTTATGAAACGATTGTATTCAACCTCTAAACCACTTGAGATGATTAGAGGATTTGCTTCACTTGTGTTCCAACTTAGGCCTACATCTCACTTTTGGCTTAAAGGAATTCATAATTCAATCGATGCATTAAAACTTCTAGTGGCACATCATGTTAAAATTCACTTGGTTTTCTTTGTTTTCAAAGTGGTTTTTAAAGTTCAGCTACTATAAAGATGGGTATAAATGGTGGAAAATCATTTAAAAACCAATTCGGTTTTTTGAAAATCAATGCAAATGTTACTTATTGGTTGTGGATCTCCATGCTATTAATGCTGATTTTACACTTGTATGAGTTCAGTGAAACGTTTGGGTCTTTTGCATTACAACCCCGCATTTAAAAAAAATTGTAATTGAACAGTAGATTTCTAACCAAACCTGACCTAACCTAACCTAACCTAACCGGATCTTAGATTAGGTTAGGTTAGGAATCTGCTGTTCAATGACCATTTTTAAGAAATGCGGGGTGCAAAATACCCAAACGTTTTTAACACAAATGCTGAAAAAAAAAACTTAATTGCACAACATGCACTCTTCTCAGCTTTCACAACATAACTTTTTTCTTATACTATAAGACGCATGATATTGTAAAAGTTTCTGTACAACATAAATTTAATAGCATGATTATAAAATCTTATAGACCACAAAATAAAATTTAATCTGTGGTCTGTAAGATTTAATTGGTCTATAAGATGAAAAAATACGTTAATTTCCTTTAATGAGATCACATATTTTTTTAAAATTATTTATTTGTGTCTAGCAATAGTGTTACCGTACTCCTACTTATAACTACTAACTTATTATTTTTTACTATTAAAATAAGGGTCCGGATCTCCCATTGACAATGACGCAAAAACTAGATAAAATTTACACATAACGTTGGTTGAAATGTAAAAATAGATGGATCCATGTAATTTGGAATGCTTTTGAAATATCTATTAAGAAAATAACAAAATCCTGGGAAAATACTATGAATATCAACAGAAAAGACGGTTCTTTAATAATACTCTTTAGTTTAAAGGGATAATATTCCAAAAACGTTTGTGAGGAATACCCTCGTACCCCCTTTTAAAAGAAATTAGTCGGCGCCTATATTATCTTCATAGATTGTTAGACGACTCTTTCTAAATTCCTGTATTTCTTGTTTCATGACGAACTGCGTTGTTAATATTAACTTTTTATGTGAATTTAACGACTTGCAGTCAAATTGGTTGGATGCAAGCTTATGCAAGATTTGACTGCAAGTCGTTAGACTCTCCATTTACAGTGCTTCGAGCTTAGAGTCTAACCTCCCGTCAGTACTTCACTGGTCATTCCCCACCCAAGACTGAGCACCTAGTTTTCAAAACCCCACTATAAATACTTCCATTTATGCATACTATAAGTTATATGTATGTAGTGAGGCTTTGCCTAGCTATGCCACTGGTAGCTATGCTACTGGATCCAATGTGAGAAGGCCGTCTTTCTAGTGAGTGAGCTGTTACTCCCTGTTTTATTATTATAAACATTGCATAACTTTTTGAATTGTTTTATTAATACTGTAATTACTTTTGTTGACAGACCTGCTGGTAATGGTCAACGGCGGAGAGCAAGAAGTAGACACAAAGGCCGATCGATTGATCCAGCCAAAGCGATGACCAGCTCTCCAAGTAGTTCTAGTCTCTCCAGTCCCAACGAAACTTGCTACAGCTTTGTTAGAAAAGCTCTCCAGGTATGGCAAAAGTCTGGGAACCTATTGATTTCAAGAAAGCTACAATAGTTATTTCCTATGTCGAATACGGGACGCTTAGCGCAGTTGATCGGGGCGTCACAACTTCAGCTTGCTGGGAACCTATTGATTTCAAGAAAGCTACAATAGTTATGTCCTATATCGAATACGGGACGCTTAGCGCAGTTGATCGGGGCGTCACAACTTCAGCTTGCTGTCGTTTCAGCGGTCGTGGGTTCGAATCCCGCTCCTCCATCTGGCATCTATGTGTTATCATTCACCTCATTACCCGCACATAAGTCTCTTACTCATGTGGGCATCATCAGCAATAAAAAAATAATAGCAATACTAGGCATATGATTTTTAAAGGCGGGGAGGTCCTTACAAGTAGTTTCATCTAAAATGAAGGCTAAGGGTGTTTACACTGTGGAATCTGGAAACTAGAGCCTAGATTTGAACAGTAACAGAACCTTATAGGAACTGAAGTTGATATAGGGCATGATCCAATTTTTTAAAAACTAAATTCGCGTTAGAAAAACGTATTTCAAGTGTCATCTTCTAGGCTCTAGATTTTCCCAATTTATTGATTACAAACTGTGCCAGAGTCTTTCAAAAGGGATGTAATCTAACACAGCTTAATGATCAGTAGTGCATCAAATTTATCTAAGATTGAGTGGTAGAGAAGACTTAACTCCACCTAATAAAGAATTTTTCATTTCAGTTGGTAATGAAACCTTTTACTTATAAGAAGCAATTCTTTTCCAACTTCTTTAAATAATCCTTTTCAAATTTTATGCACTTTTACAAACGGGCTACCAGATTTTTATTCTGTCTGTTGAGAATTTTTTGTCTTGATGTCAGAGACAATGTCCCACAAATTTCTTGACCTCGTTATCCTGAAGTTTCTTTCCACACAATGAGTATTTTAGTGAACAAAACTAATGGAAATCAAATTTATTTATTTTGCAAAAAGTGTTTAATAAAAGTCATAAGAAGAAAGAGGCAGTTTCTCAAAGTAAGAACATGCGTTGTGTTGTAGGAGAATCATACCTCTCATATCCACGACGTTTCTATATTGGCTATAAAGCGTAACTGAGGTGTATGCTCATTAGGAGCTGGGTTGCCTGTTCATTGTAGAATGTTCCTCGAAATAACCACTATATATATAGTCTACCCCACCTTCAATATCCCAAAATACTGTCAACATGACTTTTTCTGCTGATGTTTTAGTTTTAAGTATTTTCCTGATAGGTGAATCTATCATTCTCAACAATTTTGTGTGCATAAGTGAAATTGGAACATTAATTTTGATAAGTCTGAAAGGAAAATCAAAAATTGGCCTTCGAGGCGCACTGAATCGAGTTTAGAGGAAGCTGTTTTTGTAAAATCTGTAAGTCTGACACACACACACCCACACACCCACCCACCCACCCACACACACACACACACACACACACACACACACACACACACACACACACACACACACACACACACACACACACACACACACACACACACACACACACACACACACACACACACACACCTACTCTTTCTTATTATATAGATAAATAATTCATTGTGTATTTACACAAATAAAGGCGTCTGTATTTCTGTATTCAGAAACTAGCAGGCGGCAAGCGTGGTGGTTCCCGCCACCGTCCCTGGTTCCTGGAGTCGTGGACATCATGCGCCGCTAAGGAGTCGCCGCCGCGCCGCTACGAACCCGACGGCTGCGAGGACATCCACGACCTTCCGATCGAGCTGCGCCGACTCGAGGACGACCAGGACCCGGCAGCTCATGCAGCGGCTGCACCACAGCGCAGACAGACATTCGCCTGCTCACACCACATGTCTGACCTGCATCTCAATCACAAGTCAAAGAGTCTCAGCGATATTATCAATGTGGAGCAGAAGGGCATTGTTAGGTAAGCATTTAGAATTAAAATTTCAGATTTGGCTTAATTTCTCCATCAAACAAACCTTTGCATAATGCATTAGTCAGTTACAGTATAATTAAATGGTAGGTAAGAATTCAAGATCAAATTTATTCAAATCATCGTGAGGTCATTTGAACAACATAATCAGTCACTTTTTCTTAAGCAACAAAAGCACTGCTGGTTTTGACAAAAGTAATAGATCTGCTGTTGAGTAAATAAATTTATTGTCAAGGAATATGTGAAGAACAGAAAATTATTAACGCTCTGCAGGGCGATACGACTGTAAACTGCTTTTTTTAAATGCTTTATTTTCAAAAACAAAAATATATAAAATGCAATAATATATTTCCGAAAATTACTCCTCTGATATGGAGCAAGTCCGAGTTCAGAGGAGGAGCAATTCTCAACAGTACAGCATTACTAAGTAGTGATAAGCATTATTAATAATATATTTAAAGATAGAAAAAAATTGAAAGCTACATCAAAAATATAGTTAAGAAACATCATGAAAAAAAAGAAAAATGAAGTGTAACAATTGACTCAAGGATACCGATACACTGTTGATATATCTTTGCAGCAATCAGCAGAGTTTGTGATATTCAGATCAATAGCATAATATTTTGACTATCTGTAAATAAAACACATACATAAATAGTTTAAAAAATTACTTACTTTTTATTTTTGTGAATGTAGGTTTATTGTCTAATTTTCACATTGAATTTCAATGCAAATTTGAAGTCAAAAGCTCACAACATTCAATTGCAATTTCAATTTAGCATTCAATTGGAATTTTGGCTATACGATTTTTGAATGCAAGTGACTGGTGAGTGCTAATACGGTTTGTAAGGAGTGCATGGTCTTATAGAAAGCTTCTGATTCATGAATATAAAACTAAATAGGTCTTTACTTTATTCTGGCATTTACTCTATGCTGGGAGTTTCTAGAAAAATCAAACAATTTTTTCACAAATTCACAATAATTTTAAATTGTGAACTGTGATTATTAGTATCTAGTTCTTATTCTCAATTTAAAATTGAAATTCTCTTAAATTGATATTGGACTACAATAATGTGATTATATTTTTATCACAAAGCTCACCTTGGCAGACATCCAAACTTGAGTGTTTATTTTTATGTATTTATATGAATATTAACTTTTTATGAATGAATAAAGAAGTGTCGATCTACTTATTGCACTTAGTGTCTTCCAGATTTAATGAGAATTCCTTTCATTTGTAGATCGAGATCAAGTGTACCCAGCTTGGAAGTACGTCCTTCAGAGGAAGAGGTTGTGCTTGCAGAACCAGGAACCAAAACAACAGAAGCCAGCACTTCCACTTCCACATCTCTGAAACCGAAACTGGTGAAACAGAAGAAATCTGTGTGTGAGGAGGACTTTGAAGGTGAGGAAGGTGATGAACCAACAGACATGAAGGACTTGATAAAAGCTCTGCCTGATTTCCGCACCACTGGACATCAGGGTGCATCAAGGAGAGGAAATGTCTTCAAACAGTCATCAATGAATGAAGAGTTGATGTCAACTGAAAGGCTAAGGGAAAAAGAGAGAGTGAGACAGAATATACAGAAGCAGGCATCTTTGAATGAGGATTTGATGTTCAGGAGAAACAGAACATTGGATTCGTTGAGGGATACACTATTTTCTGCTTCAACTGCCAAAAGGTTTCAACTGCTCAAGAATGGATTCACAAATAAGATTAAAAGCTCAACAACTGGAATTGAAAAGGTGTTGGGTAATTCATCAAAGCATGGAATTGTAAGGATACTTCAAAACTGGACTAGTGGGGATGCAAGCACTGTTCCACAACCCACACCTGCTCCAGAGCCTCCAACACCACCTGCTGATTCAAAGAAACTGATAGTTGAAGAGAAGAAAGAGGGAGAAAGGCGTCATTCAAGGGAAGATGGTTCAGATTCATCGAAAGATAGTAGTTTACAAAGTGATACCAGTGTTGACTCTGAGGACAGTTTTGCTTCAGTGATATTTGTTCCCAAACCTGAACCAACTGTTGAACAATCAGCAACCTCAGCAAATACCTCACCAACTTTGCAGTCAACACCTGCATCGCCTCAACCAACCTCTCCCAAATTTAAAATGCCACCACCTGTTTCACCCAAACTGAAGAATGCTCCTCAGATATCATTTGGAATGTCTTCGTATCCATCTTCCCCTAAATTGAAACATCCTGGACAGTTGTTGTCAGGCTCTCCCACACCAACATCCCCAAAGGGAAGGTTCTATTCTCAGCCAACATCTCCCAGACCTTATCAAACAACGTTTTTAACATCTCCTACAGCTAAAGCTGCTCTAAAGTTGCAACAGTCCCCCAATGGATCAAACCCTTGTAAGGTCTTTCTCCTCAGTAATGCCCCAAAAACACGTCCCACAGTATGTTCATACACTCTGCCCAACATCTCCCACTTAACACCAACTTCGCCTACTGGAGACCGGCCAGCAGACCCTGTGTCACCCACTGATACACTCTCAAGGCCCACACCTTCTCCAGTCCTGAGGACCCCCTCGCCCAAGGACGGCCAAGCACAAGCCAAGAGTCTGACATCTCCAAAGGAAGTAACAAAAGCTGGAAGTTTTCTGGATTTGAGGCCAACTTTGTCACCAGGACTGTCTCCCACGTCACCCTGTAAGGATGCAACGAAGAAGGGACCTGAAAGTGATGTCGCTCCCTCCATTGGTGAAAAGTCATCAGATAAAAATCAGGAGGAGTTGAAGCAGCTACAAGATATGTTCAAACAGAAACAAAGTGAGTATTTCTGTTATTTTGGCTTACTTTTATGTATTCAATCCTCTAATAGATTATAATTACTACCATTAATAATTAAGCATTACAAAATGATTCATTGTTGAACCAAAAAGACCACACTTGGATATAAAGTTATAGATAGGGAAGTGATAGCCACGAGCCATAGCAGGTATCTGTTCAATCAGAGAGATAAGCTGCGTTCTCGTAGGTCCTGTTCGTAACGGTGACCGATTAGATAGGCCAGCAAAAAAGACACTGTTCTCTGCTGTAAAATCACTTCCCGGTGGTTCGGAACCCACCTAAAACTGTAGGTCCAATGGATGTGATAATAATTATTCCATCCAATAGCAATTATAATAAATATCATTAATACCAAATACTTCAACCTTCAAATTCAAGTAATAATTTATTTGTGATTTGATGTTGTCTATAGTTCAAGGAACTCAATGACAATAGAATATGGTACTATTTACTTATTTATTACTAGCCTCTCTTTTTCTTATAGCGAATGATTAATTTAATATTTAGGCCCATACCATATGACTCGATGTTATGAGCATTATTATCACTTACCTGGAGGTTCGGAACCCACCTAAAACTGTAGGTCCACCATGTTCTCCTCCTCACTCAAACGGCGAGGTGGAACTACCCATGAGCGTCTCCCATCCAATAAAATTCATATGCTTATTATTTTTATTATTTAACTATGGTGTATTATTTTTGAGATATATTTCAGAGAGATATGTTGATATATTTATATCTGTGTTTCTTTCTTTGGGAATAAAAAGAATATCCCACTTCATTCTTCTCAATGATTTTCCGCCATATGAAGTATAACTTGAATATTTATTTTTTCTTGAAGTATAAAGTATTATAATACCATTGAACTGCTCGACCAATG
This sequence comes from Conomelus anceps, assembly GCA_948455865.1. Taxonomy (NCBI): domain Eukaryota; kingdom Metazoa; phylum Arthropoda; class Insecta; order Hemiptera; family Delphacidae; genus Conomelus; species Conomelus anceps. The sequence continues at coordinate 31,656,088 of OX418227.1, read as the reverse complement.
GAGCTGATGGTTCATTAAACCATCATTATTAATCTAATATTAAAACTGACACTGTATTTCACTTTTAAATAATGTTTTACTCACATATATTGGTGATGCTTGAGGAATGCATTTCACTTCTGAAAAGAAGCTTCATCAGCCTGCCGCCAGGGGTCATGCTTTGTTGAGGTTAGGATGAGCGGCCATTATGTATTTGAATCATTATTACTCATTCGTTAATAGTAATTAATTATTTATCCATTATTTTGAACAGGAGCACGTATTCTGCTTCATAAATTGATTTTTTTTTCAAAAGAATTTATGATTGCTCTATCTGTAGATGCAGTTCAATCTTTAAAAAAAATAACTCTCTTATTGATAAACCAAAATAAGATTGACTTTAAAGTGAAATAACCAATTAAATTCTACTCAATTATTATTTTAACTTTAACTTGTTTCATTAGGCATGACAAAATGTGTGCTAATCTTGTTCAAATATGTTGAATAATTGGTGCCAATTATAAAAAACTTGATTTCCTTGTCTTTTCCTTTAAAAAAAATGTTTATCCTTGTCTATCATTATCAAATTACTTAATGTCATAATCTATCCATTGAACAAACTATATCTCACAAATACAGAATGAGGTATCTTGAAACTATTCATTTATCAGGTGCTGGATTAAAACAGATCATACATTTTATTTATAATATTATTCAACAATTATTTTTTATGAAAACTGTCTCTATTTCTTACAAGTATTTATGGTCAGCTTTGAGGTTTCTTATTCATGTTTTTCTTTATCATTGACACCAATTATTCTACATATTTGAACAAGATTCCCACACAATATCATGCCTAAGTCCCATTGAACAGACGAAGAGAGGTCTCTGGCTCAAGTAGACCGTTTTGCATTATTTTGTCTGTCTTTTTAACGCATTTACGGTGAACGTGTCGACCAAATTCTACAAAATTTTGCAAGGATCTTCCGTTAAGGAATTCCCAGCGATGTATGTGTAAGGATTTTCAAAATTTGCTTGCCTTTGAAGAATATTTGAAAGAAAATAAGGAAAGGCGCTCAGGTCTTCTTCTATAGAAAACACATTTTTTTAAACAGAATTTATTAATTTCGTATTCCTTTAGGTGCTATTAGTTTCAGTATAAACTAATAGCACCTAAAGGAATTCGAAATTAATAAATTCTGTTTAAGTAAATTTGTCAGTTTGTTCAATTGTCAGTAATTTCGAACATTTTTTTAAATGAGCTTCTCCATCATGTGCAATTGAGATCAGATTTCAAGGTAGCCTTTGAGCCCTCTTATTGATCTGGTTGAGCCTTCATATGGTTTAAATTATGATTCATAAGAATAATATATCTGTTTGAGAGAAACAAATCGTTTCTAATATTTCAATTAAGTATAATAACAAGTGATTACAAAGTAAATGATAATTATACAAATTTAATTAATATTCTTCTATAAATTCATCCATTAGACATGTGAAATCTGATCTGATTTGAACAATCAGCTGTCTGGAATATAGAAACGCAGCCTTGGTGATGTGGTAAAAAGTGATTTTTGTAGAAAACAAACATGGAAAAAACTACGCAATTTGAATCAAGGGTTAGGTCTGAGGATTGTGTTTATTTTTGCGATGGTGATTACCATTGAGTACATCGAGTATTCTCCTTTGTGCAAGCACCCTTGTTATTTGGGGTGAGGTCTACTGTTCACAGAACTACTCGTCTACATACTATTTGAACACGATTACCACAACTTATTTGCATTTTTTTGCATTTAGCATTCGACTCCCTCCAGTGGTCTAAAAATTTGCCTTGTGAACTGGAATATATGTATTTGAAAAAATCTTTCAGTAAATAATATAATTTTGAATTTTCTTTTATTTTTAGTTTTTTATAGCTTATATTGAGTTTGTTTCTTTCGACCAGTGGCGAAGCTGGAGGGGAATCTAAGAGTCTGAGACTCCCCAAAATAAATATTAATAATAATTTTTTTATAAGCATGCATGTTCTGCTACAAATTTGAAAAAGAACCGAATCTAAGTACCCAACTGCCTGACTTCCTCTTGTTAGGCTCTGAGTACTGAGTGAGGCTCTGAAACGCGAGACTCTGACTTCCTATGTGTTGGGCGGAGCTATTAGGATAGTTGCTATGGCAACGTGACGTCACGCCATGTAACCTGTTTCATTCAGTAGCGTGGCCAAGAGTCTAGACTCCAGGCTCTGGTTTCTAGTGTGTTGTGTTGCTTGTACTGTGTTGCTTTCTTCATGTATTGTTAGATACAGTTGCATATTATACAGCATAAAAACAGCTTAGTATATTTAAGCAATGAATGAATGTAATGATTTTGTCACATACGGTATTTGCTTCGAACTCTGTTTACTTCTTTGTTTTTTGAAGAAAAATGTGCTTTGAAAGGCGGTAATGGAAATTTAAAAAAAATATTGAAAAATTTAAGGTAAGCTTTGAAAATTTCTAGACTCCCCTAGTAGTTAGAGATAGCTTCGCCACTGCTTTCGACCACTAGTAGTTGTAAGACATTGAAATGTTCTTTTGTTGTAAATTGATTTGTATATTTATTTATTTGTGAATAAAAACTATCTATCTATCTATCTATTTATCTAATTGCATGTCTCTTTATAAATAGAAGCCTCATGTTAACACACTCTCTATTCTACAGGTTGTTCAGTGTCAGGACACTCCAGCCAGGCTCAGTTTCCAATAGTGAGGCGATCGGCAACGGTGGGCACCGGAAGTAAGTCGAGCAGTGAGTCGCGCGCCAGCATGACCAAGCTCATGTCACTGGAGCTGTTCAATCCGGAAACGGATGACATGGACAGTGACTCATCGGGGGTGTCATCGCCCGATTCAGTCGGCAGTGTCATATCGGTGGTCAACGAAGAGGAACATGTTGCTCAAGGTATTATATGTCAATCAATGGCTGATTGCCCCAACCATTTGCTCAAAGTTATCTGATATATTTTAACACCAACACAATCATTCAATTGATTTGGAATATCTTCTCCTACTCCTACTTCTTCTTCTCCTTCTCCTCTTTCTCCTTCTCCTCTTTCTCCTTCTCCTCTTTCTCCTTCTTCACCTCCTTTCCTTCGCCTCATCCTTCTCCTCCTCCTTCGCCTCATCCTCCTCCTCCTTCTCCTTCTTCTCCTTCGCCTCATCATCCTGCTCCGCCGTATCCTTCTCCTACCCCTTTTTCTCCTCCTCCTTCTTCTTTTCCTTCGCCTCTTGTATCATAACCATTCCTCTCCTCATTTTCTTTATTCTCCTAATCATCCTTTTTTCTTCTCCTTTTCTTTAACCTTCTCCTTCTTTTTCCTCTTTTATTTGGGCTTCTCCTTCTTTTTCTTCTCCTTCTCTTCCATTATCTTATTTTTCTTCTCCTTCTCTTTCATTGTCTTCTTTTTCTCCTCTTTCTCTCTCATCATCGTCTTTTTCTCTTTTTTCTCCTTCTCCGTCCATCTTCCTCTTTTTCCTCTCCAGCTCCTATTTCTTCTCTTTTTCCTCTCCAGCTCCTATTTCTTCTCTTTTTTCCTTCTTTTTCTTCTTTTCATCATCTTCTTCTCCACCTTCCTACTTCTGTTTCTCTTCTTCGCTTTCTTTTTCTCCTTCTTTCTTCCTCTCTTTTTTCCATAATTCCTCCTTCTCCTTCTTCTTTGAGAAAAAATCATATTATATTGAATTTTTTGGTGGGTGAAACTCACATAGGTCTCAGACCTTTGTGTGGGTAACCTAATGAGTTGAATGATGATCAGTTGAACATTCTCCGAGCCACAGGAAATTGATTTTACAACAAAGAAACGTTTCTTGCTGACTAATCCAAAGCGGCTACCATTCCGCTTTCAGTACGTGCGCTCGCGTCTTATCTTATCTGAACGAACAAACACCTTGCTCGTCTAGCTGCTATCACTCTACTCGAGTTTTTAAATTCTTCTCATTACAATAATCATACTGAAAACCTGTCATTGCTTGCATTGACAACAACATTAAATAGTTTATGATTAAAATGAGCTTTGAAACCATCTTGTAGACCTTTAACTTCATTTCATTCATCATTCTCAACCAATCCTCCTCTTCCTCCTCCTCCTCCTCCTCCTCCATTCTCAACCATTCCTCGTCCTCCTCCTCCTCCTCCTCCTCCTCCTCCTCCTCCTCCTCCTCCTCCTCCTCCTAATACTTCTCCTCATTCTTCTCCTCCTCTTCTTCTTCCTCCTCCTTGTCATCCCCCTCTTCCTCTTCCCCTGCTCTTCCTCTTCCTCTTCTTTCTCCTCCTCTACTTCCTCCTCCTCTTCTTCCTCGGCCTCCTCCTTCTTTTTTTCACCCATCCCCTTCTTGTCATACTTTTTAATTTCCTTGAGAGAAAAATATCCGAATTTGTTTCTAAGAGAAGGTTATTTTCATTCCCATTCAAGTGTTAATCTGACATAAATCTAAAAAATAAAAACCTTACAATTATTTGCTATTTTCATGCGCATTATATTATTCATCTTAACCTTTTTCCTTCTTTCCTTCGTTTTTCCTCTTATATTACTGCATTATCCAAACACGTGTGAAAACATAGTGGTATAAGGGTTTGTTTTGTTCTTCCTTCAGCGCGCTTTCTCCTTTTCTGCATCCTCCTAGTTGAGTGAATCGAGAGAAATTAAGAAAGCCCCTTTCTTAAACCCTCAGAGTGGACGAGTTTTTTTTCAAACTTCGCCGTTTTCTGTAAATGTAATGCCTCACATTAGATTCTCAAAATATCCCTGTAAATGTAAATATCCCTGTAAATATCCCAATGCATTCAATGTGTTGTCAGCTATATTATTTTAATCGCTCATACAAAAATCTGTAAGATTACATGAATAAATTAATTCAATCCAATCGTATCTTCAGGGTTGAGTGGAAGACTTGAATCCCAACTCCATCCGTAATAAAGGCTATTTCTCTATCTATGTTTTCTTTTCTGTCATCTTTCCTTTCCACCATAGAGCCAACTCATTGTATTTATGTTAGCCTACTCTTGTAATTATGTTCAGTTTTTTTAAATATGTTTTCATAAATAAACTTCTGTTCTAGATGGCGATCAGAAAGAACACAAAAAAGAGGCGAAACCTCCCAAGGACCAACCACATCCAGTGAAGGAAGCAGGTGGCTCAAAAGAAGTACAACCTCCACCTCAACCTCCACTCCCACCTCCAGCAACAAAGCCGAGTCCAAATCCAGATCGCAGTGTGATTGAAAAACAACAGGAAGAAGCCTCTGCGGTTGGAGTTGAGATTGTTATGAGTTTGCCAGTGCCCAGTCAAACAGGAATTATCAGAGTTGAGGTGGACAAAGTGGAAAGTGAGAGGGCAGTTTCAAAAGCAATCAAGTCTCCCCGTATATCACCCTCTCATAGCTTATTAGAAGCTGTAGCAGACGTAGCTAGTAGTCTAGAAGAAACAGTTGATGCTGTGATTCAATCTAGTCCTCGTGCTAGAAGGAAACAACTCAAATTGTTTGAGTCCCCCGATCCTCTGACAATTCTCCAAGATGATCTTGTCACTCGTAGAAGTCCACATAGAATAGAGGAGGCCAAATTGAGTCCAGCACGAGTCACTGAACGCATGAACACTTGGAATGCATCAACATCACAAGCAAAAGTTGAAGAACCTGATGAAAAGAAACGATGGAGTCTTCAAGCTGATGAGAGTGAACGATTCCTACAAGCTAATGAAGCGAGTCGAGCTGTCAGTTTGGGAGCAATACCAAAGAAGTTTAACAAAAGTAAAACGCATGTTGTTGATGAAGAACTGGCCAAAAGTGAGAGGAAAGAAGCTAAACGGTTGGAGAAAGAAAGGAGAGAAGAAATGTGGGATGAGGAATGTCGACAACATTTGACTGATTTTGCTGAGAAACTCAGTGAGAAATTGTTGGTGGAAATTGATAAATACAGGGAACAAGGAGGTATGTGCCAAACACAGTCTGTCTCACTTTCTCCAGAATTTGAGTTTGTTACAAATATAACACTTCAAAAGAATATTGAAATAATGAATGATCCCTATCTAAATAAGTTGAGTGAAGAACTGCAAGGCTTGACCAAACTCAGTCTGGAGCTGCAGGAGAAAAACAAAACGTTCCTAAATCAAATAAAAGGTATTGAATTGAGTAGCAAAGATAGGCCATCCAGTTTTAAACAGCCTTTCTCTGATGATGTTAGGAAAGATGACAATGAAAAACTGTGCGATAAATTACTAACCGATTTAAGGTTAGATCCAATTGATAGCAGTGCTAGTACTAGTAAACAATTGCCAGATGTTGTAGTGTTGTCAGATAGCAAAACAGAAATAAGTAGTGAACAAATTATAACGCCATCAACAATCAAAGTTGAGTTGACATCTTCAAAATTATTGTTGAAAAATGGTGGTGAAAAACAGCTGATGAATAATACAAGTAAGACAATGACAATAAGTTCCAGTAGAATTAGTGATGTAGAGAAGGCTAGTGAAATGAAAATATCAACATTGAAGAAGCCTGAGCTCTGTATTGATACAAGTGATGTTGATTCTGAAGTTGAATCAACTGAGCACAGCTGGGCTGACTCAAGAAGGAACACAATGTTACCAGCTGAAAGTAGTTCGGAAAATGATAGAAATGAGGACTTGATGAGGATTGAAATACTTCCAGGCAGTGAAGTACCTCGACGACCAAGTATATCTGTGGAGACTACTGATCCAGCTGAACGGGCCTTGAAGGATAAGGTTGACATGAGCATCAATGACTCAGTTGGACCACTTCGTCCTGGGATATCATTGGAGAGCAGTGATGCTGGTGATTTCTCAGAGAGGACCGGTAGTAGTAGTGATGGTAGTAGGGCTGGTTCTAGACGGGATACTATACAGATTTGTGATTCTGGAAGTGTGTTGTCACTTAGGCCTGGGTTGTCTTTGGAGTCTAGTGATGCAGGTGATATATCTGAGCGAACTGCGAGTGGTAGTGAGAGTAGTAGAGCTGGTGACTCTAGAAGAAACACTATTTCAATCGGTGATCACACTAGTGGTAGTCAGGCATCGTTGCTGCGTCCTGGAACATCGTTAGAGTCCAGTGATGCTGGGGATGTGTCTGATAGGACAGGAAGTGGTAGTGATTGTTCAAGGGGGAAAACGGCTAGCACAGCATCACTCACCTCGGACAGAGCGGGTAGTGATTGCAGTAAAGATGCAAGGTATGCTGATAGGCGAGTAGCTCGTGGTGATGGCAGATCGTCATCTGAGGATACAGCATCCCATCGCAGCTGCATGAACAAGTTGGTTCGTCAGCGTGCATCTACTCAGGAGCCTCCTGAGACCCTCACCAAAACCGAAAGCTGTGAGACTTCCCTCAGTGGCTCAACATCTCAGGAAAGCCTCATGTCCGACAGTGGAGGGGGCGCCATCACCTTCCACCGATATTACCACGTCTTCAAGGAGGGTGAACTTGATCAACTAATTGAACGCTATGTCGAGAACCTACACATTATCTCCTCATACTATGATCATGCCAATTGGTGTGTGATTGCTGAAAAGGTCCACGTATGGACTATCTGATCAGTATTATCTATTTGCCTGTTCAAGTGTATCTCAATTCGTTATGAGATGTTGATAATGGCATAAAATTTTAACTTAGTTAATTCATGATGAATAGAAGATATTATCTATTTTGACTGACATGCAGTGGTATAAATATTAGTAGTTTTTTATAGATTGTATTTTCATCATTTTAATTTATAATTTCAATATTTGAAGAAAGTATAGTGTGTGGAATGCTGACATATTATTTTTACTGATCAGTTATAACGTCGGTTCTGAACGTCAGTCAAAAGTGAAAATATCAACTATAAAATTATACTTTTATTCATTACAAAATAGGACTGATGCTCCGCCGCGGCGTTCTTACGTTGACAGTTCAGCTGTAAGACTGTGAGAATGATGCAGAGCTGGCTGAAACTCTACAACAGTGTATGGAATACTTAAAGCTAATTGGTTCTAGCTATTCTAGTACCAATTATTCTAGTCCAGAACTAGAATTCCAGTTCTATTTCAAGTTTAGAACTCTTCTAGATCCGGTTCACTTGAAGCTAATTGTTTCTAGCTCCTTCAATCCCAATTATTCTAGTTCTGGAACTGAAACTTAAGTTTCTACTACTAGTTTTATTTTAACTACTCTTCCAGTTCCAGTGCTATTTTGTAATGAATTGAAGTAAATTCAAGTTTCTCGTGTGTTATTAATAGTTAAGATCGAAAAGTTCTAGTCAATGATGCTTACTGTAGACTAATCGTTTTTAATGTCAATTTGATTAGAAATTTCAAATGATATTCACCTTGGGTCCTGTTATCTAAACTGAAAGTCCGGTTGAATTACACTAAAAATATAAATAGAACTGAATCGCCGAATATCAGAAATAGATGCAATGTGCCTAGTATGCAAATTAGCACTTTCTTTAAGTTAAGAATATTATTTAATAAAATAGACATCTTCTACATCATAAATGGTTCTTAATTTCTAATTCAAGATTGATATTATTGGAAAGCTACTTAGTCTTTTTTTTTCAAGTTAAAAATATTTAACTATTTATAAAGCAATAATTTAATATTATTTACTATTGACAGTCGTGGTGGCGCAGTCGGTTGGAGCGGTCTGACTGGATGCTTCTCCTCTGGTCACGAGTTCAACTCCCTTTCAGCCTTGAATATTTTCACCTTGTCATCAATCTCCTCATCTCCCACTCACAAGTCTCAGACTCATGTAGGCATCATCCCACTAAAAAAATATATTAATTCGTATTCATTGATTACTTCATCCTTAACAATTGAACAACAACATGAAAATGTATTCTATAAAATCAAAATTGTTTTCTTAGTTGTATCTTTACTTGATTGTGTTTTTGTAATGAATGAATACTCTTATCTCCTTCCCTCTCTAAGAGATTATAATATTTTTATTTCTATCAGTTACATCCTATACAAGATGGTTCATCAGTGTTATATCACTTTAATAATGTTCAAGAATTTTTCACTGAGCTAGACTTCCAATAAGTTGATATATTAATCAGTGCAATATATATTTGAAAGCAAATCTTCGGCATGAATTTATTCCAAATAGCTTTCATCATATGTACGTAATCTCACTTTATTCAATTTTTACTATAGGCTACTCAAATGGACCCAGTTTAGATTAACAGGACTCTACTGATATTGATTTAATTGCTTACCGGAGTGTATGTATAATTATTAGAATCGACATTTATTAACATAATTTGCTTGTCTGACAACTGATATTCTAAAACATTTTTCTAGGGTGATATAAATCAGGCAGAATGTAAGTTGAATAGAACATCCAATAAGTATTATCTAGAATTTTGATTTCTAAATCAAATATTTGAGGAAAATTTCCATCCATTTCAACCGAAAGTTCTTTATTATTCACTCTTCTACTCTTCAGTGGTGATCTCTTAGATATTTTAAAAACTTGATGCCAGTATAAATCTTATTTAATGCAATACTGAAAAACCAGTATTTGTGAACTTCTGAGTAATTTGTATACTTCTCAGTAATTATCAACCCTTACATAATCAGAATTTATTTATTTCTAATTCCTTTAAGTGCTATTAATTTATCGAAATCGATTTCAGTTTGTTAAATTGTCAGTCACTTCAAACTAACTTACTTAATGTATTTGGTGGCCATTTCGCACTGTTATAGTGCTTCCTAGGCACGGCTGAAACAAAATGACTGCATACATCTATGAGTCAATGTTAGTAGGTTAAATATTATTTTTTTGTACCAAAGATTTTTTAAACCGTCTTTGATTTCTTTGCATAGTTTTCTTCTTCGCGGTCTGCATTCACCCATGTGTCAATGTTAGTACTGTAGTTTTCATATAACTTGGCAGCAGTATGTTGGGTTCAGATGTAGCATGTTCCATCTGCCACACACTGCCAAGTTATATGAATTCTACAGTAAATCATAATTTTTTTTATACAAGACCTTAATCTCGAAGTTCTTTATTTCTTTGAGCTAAGAACTCCCTCATTCCTTGTGAGCGAGATTTCTTGAGCTCTTCTATGCTATTGTAAAAATTCTACAGTTTCTCATCAATTTCATCTACATTAATTACAATATTTCACATCTTCTATAACTCCTTTATTCTATGAATAAATTTGTTTCATTGTTATTTTTCCACCAATTATTTTACACTTGAACTGTGATGAAGTAGACTTTCAAGTGGAAATAAACTCTCAAATTTCTATGAGACATATCATTCTAACTTTAAAGTGTTCTTATTAGTTTAATTTATTTTTGAGCTAAAGATGAACTAGATCAACGAATATTTCACACTTATTTATTTAATTTTACACTTATTGCATTTTAAATTCACAAATTACATTTTAAATTCACAAATTACATTTTACATCAATAATTTATATTTGTATCATTGTAGAATAACTACAATTATTCGAAAATTGACTGTATTTTATTATGTAATTTCCGAGAAAGGTGGACATAGCTCGTATCATGTCTGCCTTCATGGTATTTAAATTCTGAATTGCAATTTTCATCTGTTTATCGTATGGCATCAAGTTACATTCAAAAACTAACAGTGTTTTATGAGGTCAGGAAAGCCATTGGCATAAAATGAATTTCAATATATTAATCACTTGAACACCTTTCCAAGTGAGTTTTTTAATGGAAATTAATAAATTCATGTAAATATTTGCCTTATTGTGGCTAGAGATGAATTAAGTTTTGTTCATCTCAGACACAAAAAAGGCTCCGTGTTTCGGAGGACACGTTAAGCCGTCGGTCCCGGTTGCATGTAAAAAAAAGCAGTCGTTAAAAAAAAGCGGCGAGGTGGAACTACCCGTAAGGGTCTCCCCACCACGAAAAGCCATACGAATTTACTTTACAAAAAAGGCTACATCAATTGTGTTGCTTTCCAAACGTCTCTTCAGAATAATGGTTTGGACGCAGGAAATAGTTCAGAGTTGAGCTAAATAGTATACACACTCACCTGTGCAGCCAGACCGTGTCTAAAGGTGGGAGTGTATTGTTAAGCATAGAACTTCAGAATTTGTGTCGGTGGGCTTGGTATACTGATACAGTTTTGTTAGCTCAGTGAGGAAAGCAATCACAAACTACCTCACTCCTTGTTTGCGTAGTACGCTCTTTGGACTGAAACATAACGGTGATGTCTGATGAGTCACCTACAGTCGAAATCGGCTATGGTACTATATATACATAAAAATATATATTGAGATTAATGATGAATCAAATTTATTATTGTCGATCAACAAAATATGCGTGTAGACCCTACAACCAATTATGAAATATTTTATGTGTGGTCAAAGAGTAGAACCATAGACGAACCTTCAAGGAGACTAGTCACGGTAATGGCCCGGCTTAGTCCAGCTTTTTGCTGTAGATCGCCGTACATTGCAGGTAGTTGGTGTCCGGTCAAACCAGATTGCAATACCGACTCGCTCTTCTCCTCCTACCACTTCAAGAATGACCCGCTAGCAACATACTACCACCACTGGTAACTTGGCCACTGTAGATTTCAGCGCCAGAGGGGAAGGAAGTTTGAATGACGAACCTTACTATCCCTGATCAATGGTAGAACTATGCTCAGTTGTAACATCGAATTTGAAACGTTAGGATTCAACTCCAATATGAAAGAAAGAAGTTGAAAATACTTAACTTCTTTAAAAGAAGTCATTCGGTCAGACCGAAATTTAAAAAGTTATAAAGAAGCTGTTTTTTATTTTAAAATATTGTTTTTAGGTGAGTTTTGTTTTATACAGGCTGAAGGTTGTCAGATAAGAGGGTGCTAAGTTCTCTGGGTAATTAGTTTTAATAATATGTTAATTTTAAGTGAAAATCTAGTTAGAATCCAGCATCCTACTAGACTTATAAGATTGATTACAGTTATGAGATGTCAGAATTGATTGGTGCTATTTTTTCTCAAATTTTATTATTATTGTTACAGTTTCAATTGATGTGTATTTTATTCTATGGTTATGTTGTGTATCATTTTATATTTATCTGCTATTGTACTCCTTTTAGTAGCATTGTTTGGTCAAAGTATAAAACAATTTTAATTTTTGCGGTTGAAAATTTTCAAACTTAAAACGGCAGGAGAAAATAACTTAATACTGTATCTAGGTACTGAATAAACTTTAGTAAAATTTCAATTCTTTAAACTTTAGTATAATACAGTCAAAATTGGTTATGGTAAAAATGCCTTTTATTGGTGGGGAGGCCCTTACGGGTACTATACATACATACATACATACATTCTCAAGTATTACAAGCCTCCAAACTCAAGAAAGTATTACATCAAAATTTCGACTGACCTGGATGATTCAGGTCTGAAACCACAATTTTCAGGTTGCACCTGAATAACTTCAGAACCTCTAGTCTGATTCCAATATTTACTTGTCGGTAGCTTTATGAATTTAAATTAATATTATATAAAGTACGATTCAATTAAACCAGCCATGATAGATAGGTTTAGTAAATCATCGCAGTATGTTTATAGGGATTGATTAACTGCAACAACTTGCCTACGATTTGAAAGCTTTAACTACTGTATTTTATTATTTAAAAAAACTTTGTAACTTATAGGATGATAGTTTATTGTAAAGTATTGTTGATTCTTATCAACTTTACTCATGTACATATAGAATCAGTTGTATACATAACCTAAAAAAAAGAATAGAAACAAATTTTTAATATATAGGTACTCTCTAGTATGGTGAATGATTCATGTTTCTACTACGATTATGATAGTGATGTTTAATCTCTTTTATCACTTGGAATATTTGTGGCACCGTTTTATAGTTGAAAATCAAATGAGTTATTGTCGATAACTTGATGAAAATTATTGGTATTTTTGTAGGATTTTGACAGTACCGTTTTGTCTATTCCAAACTCATTCTCAGTTTATTAGTATTTATTGAATTGGAACGATTATCAATTATCTTTCTCTTCCCTCCCACATATTTGTAATGTAGACAAAATTAAATTGTTCATCAGTAGCTATAGAAAATAATTATCAACTAATTAAAAAAATTATCAGTATAATTTTCAAATTTCGTGTGGAATTGAAAAACGTTGAAAGAGTTCCTATTCGTTTATCAATGTCTGTGTAAGTGTCAAAATTGTGATTCTTAATTTTCTCAGTTTGTATATTAAGTTAAGAGTTAATAATTATCGATACTCTATTAAAAATTTCAATAGAATGGAAAAATCCAATGAATTTCAAAACCCTGGATCTTGTAATCTCATTTTCAATTACAAAAAAAAAATAATACTAATCTAATTTGTTAATATATTACAATATTAAGTACATTGACACAATTAATTGTTCAAAATTGTACCACTCTTGTGTCTTTCTTATCTTCTTGACATCTTCAACTTCAACTTTCAAAATTTATATTTTTACCTAAATTTATTTCAATTCTCACAATTTTGTATGATTCTATAATATTGTCTTCGTATACATTTCGTATCTTATTGTTTTCAACTTTCTTAGAAAGCTTTGTAGAAAACCCCTGTTCATTGAAGTACATTGAATTAATGTTTCAATATATTAATGTATCGATGTATCGATATATCGATGTATTAATGGTGCTCTATTTCAGACCCACTAGCATCATAATAAAAAGTTGTTTATCCGATGTTGACAATTTTACCTAGTTTATGGATACAAACTCCATTATTTCAATTTACTTCTACATTGTTGATAATCATTATTTGTTGATATGTGTGTTATAATTATATTAATAGATACAAATTAGTGTATTTATTTAGAGTATATCAATGTTACTGAGTTAGCAAATGTATAAATTATAATCAATAGCATGAAGCGGTCATTCTAAACTAAATATTTAATTACAATCAAGACGTGTTTAAATTTATGTCATGTTTTTCAGTATGGTAGTTTTCAACATAATATAACTAAGTAATTATATTAGTCAATTTTCAAAATTACTCTTGAAACAGTATATGTAGGTGTACATTGATCAGTATTATTATTCTGTCCTTACATCCTTTCTCTTTCATGACTTAATAAATGACTTATTAAATGTATGAAGGTAGAAAGTCCTACCTGTTTCTATTCTTCTCTTTTTCATTCTTGTTTTTCTTTTCTTCCGCTTTCTTCTTTTTCGCTTTTTCTCTTTTATGACTTCTCATACCTTCTAACTCTTTTCAAGCTTCTTAAATGTATTGAGCCATTTATTTTTTAATTATGAATCAACCCACCGCTTCATACATGAATATAATAAATAATGATGAATAACATAATAGCTCTTTACCTCTTATTCATTTTCTGTCTTTAAAGAACTTATTATTATATTCCATGGAACTCAAGAAAAATTCACCGATTATCAAAACCTAATCACTATGTAGCCTATTGCTTAAACTACTAAAATATTCAAGCTGATGGTATAGGATGTGGTCACTCAAATAATTGAAATTATAGGCTAACACATTTTAATAATTGATGCTGGAAAACCTTATAATTTATCAAATTTTAATATAATATATATGTTGTTAATGGAAAGTATAATAATTTGACATTTGAGAACTTCTCTATTTATGTCTAAATCATGATTAGACATTATTACAAGTAATAGAGGTTGAGTTATCTGAACTAAAAAGTTGGAAGTATGTAACGTAATTGAACATAATGTAATTCGAGTAGATCAAATAATGGCATTAAGATTGCTACATTATGTTGTGACATTCAGTAAGAATTATTGAAAATAATTTTTATCAGAAAATTTTGTATAAAATATTACATTTGTACATTCATAAATTATGTATTGGGCTCCCTACAGCTCTTCATGTATGTTATAAATTATGCCATATTAATGTAAAATAATTGTTTTTGATTGAACAAATATGTCATAATGATATGGATCATAATAAAGCTTATAGAATCTAGGTTCTCTTTTATATTTACAAAAACGTAAGAAACATATTAACACTCACTGATTTGATCAAGAATATTATTATTATTTCTTATTTAATCAGCAGAGGCAATTGTAAAGTTGACTACTAGCTCAAAATTTGAGTATCTAACAAAAAACTAAAATTATCATACTTGGTCTTACCAAAAATGCAAGAATTGCATGTAAAAGGTGTGACTTTACAATATTTCTGTTTCTAAAAAAACGAATTCAATGATTGTAGTCAGAGTGAACCTATTTTAATAGGATGCATTTTATTTACATTGATTACTATAACGATTACTATTACTTGCACTGTATTACCACATAATAATTATGTATGTTTTGAGGATATTTTTTCTTATCAAATATTCACTTCTGTATCTTGTACTCGAGATTTATTACTTTTTATTTAGTGGTCTTGAAGTTCGTAATGGTTGCCGCAAGCATCACATATGAAAATGTTGTTTTTAAATTCTAATTATTCGTCATATTGCTTTACCGCTTTCATATGGAGCCAGAGTATCAGGATATGAAGATTTTCTTGAAATCTCTTCTAGGTAGAAAAGTTGAGAGTGCGGAATTAAAAAGCCTGTTTCTGTTTCATTTGTATGTTGAAAGCCGATTTTATCAGTTTGAACTCTTTATGAATCGTTTCAGCAAAAACCATTGATTAAAAATTAGAAATTTTCAAATTGGAAATGTAAGAGTTCTTGTAATATATACAGTATTGAATTATCACATTCGATTTAGTGTGGTTACCACTAAAATATTTTAAATTAAGTGTCCATGATTCTACAGTTGACAACGAATACCTTTAACTGCTTCTATACAAAACATCGAACAATGCAGAGTCAGATGCCAATAATGAGTTTTTTTGAGGATGGAGCCCACATAGGTCTGTGACCTGTGTGTGGGTAATGAATTGGATGATGGTGATTGATGAGTTGGACCTACAGTTTTAGGTGGGTTCCGAACCACCAGGAAGTGATTTTACAGCAGAGAACAGAGTCTTTTGCTGGCCAATCCAATCGGTCACCCTTACAAAGAGCGCCCAGGAGTTTCGTAACTTATCTCTTATTGAACCGATACCTGCTACGGCACTCTGCTATCACTTCCAAGTTAGACTGCGCTCGGACATTGGGCGTGTCCTACAAGCATTGTCTAAAAAATTATTTGGTTCTTAGATTTCTTGTTCCTTAACGATCTGCGTTGTTATTTTAACTTTTTATTGTAAATTTAATGACTTGCATTCAATTTCAAAATACATGTCGAAAAAAATAAAAAAAATTTCTGCACGCCCGTGAGGTTTGACGCGTTGTTTAAAAGCAGCCTTATATAACTGTAATAAGAAAAGATGGTGATGCTATTTCGTCCATAGTGTTGAATAATTTTTCCAGTGAACTGCATTTTAATAGAAATTTTAATGTTTAAGTTATTGTAATCCAATTTTATTACAGGATAATATACAAACCTCAAAGGAAGACCAGAAAACGATATTGTTAATTTATTAATGTATTGGTGGCTCATTAAACTAGAGAATTTTATAGAATATCTAATTAAGAATGAAAATTACAGAATTTTATCATTTTATAACAGTGGGATTCTTATATTCACGACGAAGTTAGGTAGGCTTTAATCTACTTACTTGCACAAATTAGGTTCAGTATTTATTTTGTAAGTACCAGTAAAATTTACTTTCTCATATTAGCTGATGAAAATCAAATTTAATTCTAAAAAATCATCATTTTCCTAGTCTAAAATTTGAAACAATTTCATTATAATGCTGAGTTTATCACATTTGAGATAAGTTCACTAAATTGTAATCAAAGAAAATATAATTACATTATCTTAAGATAGAAACTGCAAAACTATATTGTCTTTGGTGTAATGTTTCTGTAATGCTTCTCATGAACAATCCAACATTAGAACTGACGATTTTTTTTTTTGTAGATTACGTCTTGGAGACTCCAGTTAAGGAGTATAAGACAAGTCAGATCAACAATATTATACACTAGATACCATAATTACTTCAATTAGTTGAGGTGAGGCTTAATTTTGATGTGAAAGGAACTCTTGTACACTATAAAAAGCAAAACTAAATATTTCTTCAATTGTTTTTTAAATATTTCTATATTTTCAAGACTCTTCAAAAACTGCGGTAGCTTGTTGTAGAATTTCCTACCAATATAACTAGGTTTATTTTTATATTTCATTCTGGTTTATTTTTACTCAGAAATATTTATTTAGATACTGGAAAGACTCAAAACTTGATTCATTCTATGAGTTGAAGCTTCTTGATTCAAATTGGTGATTCATTGATTCGTATAAAAAATATTGTATATTCTATCAAATTATGCACATTAATATATCAGAATGCTCGTCAATGTGGTGCTATAATATCAAAAGCACAATTTTTGTGATTGTTTAAACTTCTTCAATATTGACTGTGATCCACAAATTATTAGCACAAGTTTATTTTTATTTCTAATGTTATGTAACTTTTAGCATTAATTTTATGGCGTGACGGCCGTTTCGCTCTGTTGCCTAGAGCATCATCAGACGACCCACAGTACACTCTGTTGTCTGATGATGCTCTAGACAACAGAGCGAAACGGCCGTCACGCCATAACGTGAGTCAATTTCCATTTAAAAGTGTTTTTTAAGTTTATAATACATTAATTTTATCTCTAATCACTTAATTGTATGTTTATTAATGAATTAATTTATCAGTTATAATAATATCATGTGACATGGCTGGTTCAGATCTGGTGTTTCCAGATCGCACCTGAATTAGAAATAATTTTTATTAATATTAATATAAATAATAATATTTATTGATTACTACTACTCATATGGTTGAGGTACATTATTCTTGAAGAAAGTCCTTGTAATATGTCAAAATTCATTCAATTTTCAAATGAAATTATAATAATTATTTAAAATGTTCTAATTTTATTTGTTTTCATTTTTTTAATTATTTACACTACCGTAATTGGAAATTGAACAAGAAAGAAATTCATATTTGCAGTAAATACTCTTCATTCACTCAATTTAAATTTTGTTTTAATAATTACATTATTAAACCAATAAATAATTAAACAAAAAGCGGTCAATTATACATAGGCTATTATAGAATAGCATAAATTAATGTTAAACTCAATATTTATAAAATATCCATGGGCAAAATATATAACTGTAAAATAGTCAATTTAAATTATGTCAATTTTGTGAAAACGATAATTTTACAGGGCATTTTTTCCAAGATAATTTATTGAAGAAGTAGATTGCCAAAGATTTTCTTAGATATTTTTGTGATGAATATTTTATCAATTTTAAGTTTACGATCAATTATGCGCAATGAGATAGAATTTGTAAATAAATTGGTTGATTGAATTTTAATTCTTATAATATTTTTGCAAAATGTTATAACGTGGACTGGTGAACGAATATTAATTAAAAAGTTCAAATCACTAATTTAATCTCATATTAAAATAAAATGGTATTCTTGTTAATTGTACACATTTATATTGGAGTTTCCTGAGCTCAATTCATCATTTGAATCTTGAGAATTAGGAATGTACTGTAGTTTTCATATAACTTGGCAGCAGTATGCTGGGTTCAGATGTAGCATGTCCAATCTGCTACACGCTGCCAAGTTATATGAATACTACAGTACTGTACGGTATATATATATTTATGGCTAATTCATCAACGAAACTTTTATAATTATTTTTATTGTATAAATTCAGTAGAATGTAAATATAACCTAACCTAACTTAACCTTGACATTGGTGGGTAATTGAATTAGAAACTGGCGAACTCTACTGGGTAAGTTACAGAACTAAGGTTTCGTGAATCTGAATCATAAAAATCTTCAGCTGAACAAGTAGAACCGATTTAGCTAGTAGTATACGATTTTAGCTGAAAATGTGTAAGGCCCGTATTCATCGCCTTGAGACTTTCTTCACTTAAGGGAGGCTTGAAAGGCCATTTGAATGAATGATTTTTAAGTCTTCCTTGAAATCTCAAGGTGGGTTTATAAATGCGGGTCTCTCTCTCTTTCTCTCTCATGTATATTAACTCCACTATAACAATTTTAAAATATTTTCCATGATCAATTTATTTCTGCCTTTCAACAGCCAGATGTGAGTGAAATGTTTTGAAATTTATAAATTTTAGTTCTACAGTATATGCTACTATATAAACTACATTCGAATAAAAGGTTGTATAGTTGATGCAGTTGACATGTTACATTCTTTCGAATAATGCTTTTGTTTTACTATAAACGTTTTTTTTTAACGTATCAACTATTTTGTTTAACGTATCAACTATTTTGTTTAAACATATGAACGTTTTAATTGATGCTGAAGTTGGACTAAAGCACATGTTTGATTATAAATTAATGTAGTTGTTCATAAATTTTAGCAAACCTTAATAATAATATTGTATTTTTTTGTAGATTACGTCTTGGAGACTCCAGTTAAGGAGTATAAGACAAGTCAGATTAACAATTATACTATCTTAAACACTAGTTACCATAATTACTATATCAATTAGTTGAGGTAAGGCTTAATTTTGATGTGAAAGGAACTCTTGTACACTATAAAAAGCTTTATCAACTAAATATTTTTTCAATTGTTTTTAAATATTTTTATATTTTGAAGACTCTTTGAAAACTGCGGTAGCTTGCTGTAGATTTTCCTTCCAATACAACTAGGTGTTTGTTTGAATAAGCTACTATATAACCTGGCTGGCTCAGGTCTGGTGTCAAGGGTTATCATCAGTCGCACCGGAACAAGTTCGGAGCCTCTGACGTGACGGTTTTTTATCAGCATAGAGCCCTAGACTGACAGGCTTAATGATATCTTGACAAATTAGATAGTTTCGCGTTAAAATATCGCAAAGGTATGCTAAACTCCCTACCGGTATTCTTAAACTTCTTATGCTAAAACCCCCTAGTCTCGAAAGTGATTCATATTATGTTTTCGGGATCCTCAGAAGTTTGAAAATCTTTCATTAGACTCTGAGGAACCGAAATTAAAAAGAAATAGGAGAAGAGAGATGAGAAAAAAGACAATTAAATTCAAAAATAGGTTGTTCCAGAATCCAAATTCAGTTGAATCGGGCAACCTGCTAGCTAATTAGATTCAATTAGAAAATATGCAAAAACATCCATTATTGATTTTCATCAAATTAGATTTGCTTAATCACATGTACTAATTCTTGATAACTTCTCTATAAAAAACGATGTTCAATGACAATAAATACGTCTACAAATTCTACAGTGTACCAATCTTACTAATAATAAAAACTATATGCCGAATAATACTAATACTATAACTCATAAAATATACCTGTGATCCAAGTGAAACACGCACAACAATCTCGTGGAAATTATTAGAATTAACTAATTAATTATTGGCTTGTAACTTATTATTGTAAATAGTACAACCTAAATCTAAGTTGTAGTAGAAACTTGTAAATCTGCAAAATACAATTAGGGTAAATTTAGCAAAATATATTGCTGTAACTTATAATGTAAATAACAATCTACTCTTACTTGTAAATTACAATAAATTATTATTATATTGTGAATTTGACTCTTACTTGTAAATTACAATTATGATATTGTGAATTTGATTCTGTATTTAAAATCTAGTTGTTTCTCATCATGGTGGTAGACAGCTATGAACCATATTGTGAATAATTTAGTGTTTTGATCTAATCTGACGAACTCAATATTTCTAATAGAATAAATAACTGATTAATAATAAATTTTAAATATTTAAAAATGAGGTGACAAATGTAGTATAGGAACTGCAATTGAATTTTCGACTACAAGTAATAAGAAATATTCTGTAACTCTGCATAAATGACCAATATAATTAATTATAACAGTAGTTATTATTGTAATAAATATCTTAGTATCGTCAGAGTATTATTAGCATTGCTCTTATAGATTATGTCCAATGTGATATGATCTGATGAATTAATGTCATAATTTGTGATTGAAATCGTAAATTATTTTTAGTTTTATTCACGTGTCAATACAATCATGTCTATATGTCTAAATATTTTTTAAAATATTATTAATGCTTAGATGTTGATTATTCTATTTATTTCCACTAGTCAGCACTTGTTCAAATTAAAATCCAAAATATAAATCATTCTAAGGTATTTATAAAGCTTTTAATTATAACATGAAAAAATAAATTTAAATCTTTAATTATAAAAATTTAAGGAGTAAAAATACTGATACCTCAATAGAGATTTTTAATAATTTATATTATCATTATTTTTATGAGTAGCTTATTACTGAGTAGGTTCTTTTATAAAGTCTAAGTTTAAAGAAGTCTAAGTCTAAGTTTAAGTCTAAAGTTTATAAAGACTGGGGTACTTCCTTTGACAAAAAAATAAGGAAGTCAATGATACATTAACGATAACTGCAGTTGAAAAACTGGTTAAAAAATATTGAATTTTCTTTGTACTTTCATTGTACATGAAACAAAAAATCAAAAACCTTCAAAATACCTTTTGAAAACTCAATGATATTCCACTAGAAAAAATGTATTATCAATTACGAAAATGTTTTTTTTTTTTTTAATTAGCAAATGTGATAAGAATACAGTTGTGTAATATGAATAAATTTGATGAAATTTAAAGGTAATTATTATTCAATAAATGACTGAACATTTAATCAGGATTAGGGTTGTTTATGACATATGTAAAAAAGGGTTATCGCTCAATTTTGTGGAAAAAAGTTCAAGAATTCTCTAAAAATTGACATGAAAACAATATCCTGGAAAGTTGTATCAAGGAATCTAAAGGATTCAAAGTACTTATAGCTTACCCTATTATATTAATTGATAGTGTATTCGTTTTAAAGAATAATTATGTTCATAGAAAAATTGGATAGTTCCTGGGAAAAGAATAAGAAGTACCACTTTAGAATAATTGTGCGCTATCAAGTTATTAAGTAGATTGTTGAAAATAAAGAACATGATTATTTTAATAAAATTGTTTGCGGTACTTTGATTTTAAAAAGGCTTATATATTTTAATTTATGTGTTCGTATCGATTTAGTTATTGCTATTCACTAGAAGTTTTCTTATTTGGTACTTCCTTTTTGGTCACTTGAATTAGTGATTAAGATTCTTAATTTAGTTCCTGGATTTCTTGTTCCATGACGAACTGCGTTGTTAATATTAACTTTTCAAGTGAATTAAACGACTTTTATTAAAATAAGTAGTATTTCACTTACTTCTGTAGGCCGAACGTTTTCGAGTTGTTAAAACCCATCTTAATTTAGAATTTTTGCTTTAGAAGAAATTTTCATCTTACTTCATTCAAATTAGTGATGAAAATACTTAATAAAGAATAGATACCCTAATTTCGGTGCCAGTAAAGTAATCGTGTATCCTAATCTGAATTTATTAATAAAACTTGAACATGTACATGAACTAGCTCCAATAAATTAATTCTCAATAATGTAGCCTATTACTTGCGATTGGAATAATCGTGGAATTCAGATTCAGTGTATTATCTTGAGTACTGTGACATAATGTGGATTTAAATATTAATGTTTGACGAATCATGTAAGTTATATGTAATCAATGTTATTGTTGGAAGTCTTTCAATATATTTAAAAGATTGTTACTGCGTAAGATAAAGGCAAAACTAATCAAGAAAGTATGAGGATAGGGTGTTGATATGTTTGAACCATATAGGTGTATTTGTTGTATATTTATAAATGTTGAAATGTTTATAATATAATTTTTAAATGAATCATAGATTTGTCATCTAGTTTATAAATTTTTGTGGTGCTTGTGAACGTCCATTAATTTAAGATGTGAATTCAGTTTGTATTTTTGTATCTATTTACTAATTATTAAGTTTATTTATTAAGTTCCAACCATAAATCGGTTTTCAATCAAATAATACCTGAATGTCTCTACATTTTAATCTTTGAACGTCACATAAAGAAGACTTAATTTATAGATTATGATTTGATAATCATATTTATGATTTATTTTGTAATATTACAAACTGGCATAACTAATATTATAACTAACTAAACTAATATTATAACTGACACTGTATTTCACTTTTAAATAATGTTTTACTCACATATATTGGAGATACTTCTCAAGGCTGACGAAGCTTCTTTTCAGAAGTGAAATGCATTCCTCAAGCATCTCCAATATATGTGAGTAGAACATTATTTAAAAGTGAAATACATTGTCAGTTTTAATATTAGATTGTTCATTAAGTATTTCATCATGGAAAACATCACAGATTTATTTTGTATTATTTGCTAGTCGAATTTCTGTTGCCTGAAGCATGCCTAATGTTGAAAGAGGCACTTGAGGCATCCAAAAATGATCCTTCACTCAAGATCCTCTTATTTTCAGACATGGATCCTCAATTTTCAGACATGCAACCAACCGCAAATGTTGCAACATCAAATTCACAAGAAGCTATACTCACTCTGTTCATGCAAACGGGAGACAAACCAAAACAAAACTTCTCGTTTGTGTAAGTGGAAAAGTGATGACTCATATCAGCTGTAGATCGATCAATTAATTTCTAACAGTTCACACTGAGTTCAGTATCACATTCGCTATCACAGTTACCGGTTCACTTATATTCTCGCATTAATTGTATTTCTGTAGTTAATTGTGAATCGGCTACTGTGAATCGGTCTTGTTGTTCGAAGATACACTCTCGCACGCGCATCGTTGTTTACATCGGCACCCCTTTCCGTGAACAGAGTAAAAAGTAGTGAACGAAGCACGGTTTTAGTGATTAAGCTACGCTCATCACTGTCCATAATGACCTGGCTTCAATTTTTTTCCGGAGGATGAAGCCTACATATAGGTCTGAGACCTGTGCGTAGGTAATGAATTGGAAGATGGTGATTGATGAGTTGGATCTACAGTTTTAGGTGGGTTCCAAACCACCGGATCCACCATTATTATACCTACTTACCCAGGCACAAGTTTTAAGCTCATGTGAGAATCATCCACAATAGAAAAGTGATATGTGAGTCATTTTCTTGATTGGATGCTCTCTCAATGTTTTATTGTTATTTTGTGGGGGAAAAGTATAACTGTTTAAAACTCACCCTTTCTTTCCTCACTTATCCTTGATTTCTTACTCTTGAATTAGCCATCACCAAATAAAGGACGACATTATCCTTCGAATTTTTATTTAATTGTAACTTGAACTCCATATAATTTGTTTTACGTATTAATTTGACTGTTTATCGTTATTATTAAACTATGAGCAGATGTCATTAAACTGAATGAACATATTGTAATTAATGTAATTTCAATTTTTTATTCCCTTTTTCTGTAGTGTTTGTAGTATTTTCTGTATCTGTAGTATTTTACCGTATCGTTTATCATGTATCACTCTTTTACCTATACTTGAAGGAAGTAGTTTTTTATCATCTATTCAGACCAACCATATCAAAAATATTATGTTTCTCTTTTAATCATTGGCCCAGAACTACCGGATAGTTACCAGTTTTGTACATGTTTGTGTATTAAAAACTTTACGATTTTTGAAATGTTGAAATAATGTTCGTGTTTAACTTGATGTTGAATTGATTTCTCAAATCTGATTAATTCTATTAATACGTGAAACGGTGATGGAATTATATTTGTGCTGATTGATTCATGTAAGCTATTATATTCTGTAAAAATATTAACTTTATGTGATAAATAATTGGATAAGTTGAAGAATGAGATGAAAATGTGAATCAATAATACACTTCTATTAAAAAATGTCTACTTCTAAATTCGTTCTATATGTTTTCAATCATTCTAGATCTTTTTTCTACAACATTTTATTAATGGCCCCTATTAATCTCAATTCTATTGAATAAACTGAATGTGGTACATATTAATGTGAAATGTATTAGCAGAAATTATTTAACTCTACAAAAAAAAACCACTTCTTGTTTTAACTCTAAAATGAGAACGTGCACATCGTTTTTAAAATACTTATTTTAATATTTTGAATCATAGAATAATGATGTATTGTGCCACAAAGATAATAATTATTTTTTGATAAACAATGAAGAATACTATTATTGAGTATGAAAAGTTTTGCAATATATAGTGTACATTTTTCAAACATAAAATATGAGGAAAGTGTAGTGAATATTATCATTACCTTACAGAAAAAATGGAGAATTAACTTATATTTTAAGAAGAGATTCACAGTTGGTTATCAAAGTATTTGTGAGTATTTCTAAATGTACTAAAAATACAAACAATGATGAAAGTTGAAGTTTGAAGATTGGTTCTGCATAAAGATTGATGTAAATTAATGATATGATGATTATTATTGTATAACCTTAATTGTTCTTTAACTGTTCTCTAGGTGACTTTGTGTAATTGTTTTTTATATCAATACTGTACCTAATTTTGTTGAGTTGTGATGGGAATACAAATTTCTTTCATTTTGTATAAATAAATAAGTACTGTATTTTCGTAGAGTATGAAATAAGTTGAAAAACCAGAATATTTTTTATTAATTGAAGAGAGTAGAGTTGAATTGATGAGAGATTTGCTGAAAATGAATAGAGGAATCAAATGCAAATAGAAATTACTCAGTGCCTCATATCTGAATTCAATGCAGTAATCTCATTTCGAATAACTTATGAACTGATATATATTTACCACATATGAAAACGAATGTCTCTGCTTTATGTTGGTTTCTTCGAGTGATATATTTACAGTAACTCTGTATGATTTTAAGAATTTGCTTCACTTTAAAAAATATATAATACATTAATATGATTAAAGGTTTATATAAATATGTCTGTATTGAATGATTGTTGATATATTATTGAAACTAATAAAAAACAATGTAAATAGATTCGAATCATGATTTTTATTCTTTATAATTTTATTATGAATTTTTCTAGTTTTTTTCCACTGTGAATGGATGGTTCTCCGGGAAAATTCCGTAGTTATGTACAATGGAGCATCCAATACTCGATGATGATTAACATCGCAAAATCAAATGCATGGAGTGGAATGGTGGTGTTCATGCACACTAACCCACCTAAAACTGTAGGTCCAACTCATCAATCATTATCATCCTACTCATTACCCACGCACAGGTCTCAGACCTATTGGGCTTCATCCTCAAAAAAAAGTGTCTTAAACCATTTCACAGCATGTGTTTGATTTTGAAGCAAGATCTTTGGGCTTTCATAGATGCTCCACTGTGCAAGCATCTTAAATCAATGAAAAAGAATTCCTCTGCCCAAAAATACAATTTTTCTCCTCTCAAAATGGGTCTCCACTTGTAATGCAAGTGTGTGAGAGCAACCATGTGGCAAGCATCATGGTCTTGGGGCCGTATAATAAGAACACGTTCCTTCAGTGTCTCTTGACTCGAGGGACTCTTGAAATGTGATGTATTTAGGCATTTCAAGTGTCCCTCGAGTCATGAGACACTGACTGAAGGAACAGGTACCGTATTTTCTTGCGACTCGCTCTTTCGACAATCACTTTATTTGCTCTTCAGTTTATGCTCGTATTATAAACCTTCTTTGAGGCATCTTTAATCTCAAGGGAGCCTTTTAAGTCAATGCTTTCCAAATCTTCCTCAAGTTGAGGAAGTCTCAAGGTTCATAAATACGAGCCCCAAACTCTCCAATACTATACTCTCATTCTTCATGATAAAGTGTATTCATCTGATGACTACAACTCTCAAACAATACTATAGTTGTTAGTTGTTACTGCACAAGTAATGGATCATTTCAAGATATATCTTAGCCATTATATGCTATTCATACATGAATTCTTTTCTTATCTTGGAGTTTATAATGAGAAAATAATTTGATAATCTAAGACGAAATAAATTTTCCATGAAGGTACCGTACAAGATGAATTCAATAAGAAAGACATTTTTTAATGTGGCAGAATATATTTTCAAGCAAGGGGGATCAATAATTTTTTGGGGGATATCACCCAATCCTTGTTCATTTAAAATTCTCAAATAAACCTTTTTTTCAGTGTCGATTATTGATAATTTCGGGGTTGCCCGATTCGGTGTTTGAATATTATTTTAGAATAGATATGTCTAGTTCGAATAGGAAATTTTGAAATTTATGCTCGGTAGACACCAAACTTTCTCACAGGAAAATTATTATATAACAAAAAACAATTTTAGGGTAATATTGTTTAAGACCTATATGGGCTTCACCCTCAAAAAAAATGTAGTTGTTGATGGCGCTTAGAAGGATTGATTTTAAACTTGGCGCTATGAAGTCGAACCTCGTTCACAAAATATCGATTTAAAACCGACTCGAGGTCACATATCGAGAATCGAGATGATTCGAAATCAAAATGGCCGGTCTAGTGTTTGGCAGAGTTGTGACGCTACTTTTGTGTTAGTGAAAAGTAACTAATTATTTATTTTAACTTCTATAGTTATTATTTTAGGCTTCAAAGTAATCCTACAAGCTGTTCTGGTGACTGCAAAATCAATATTTATCGGTGAGTTTTTCAATGTCTAGCTTTTATAGTGAACAGTTAAACTTTGGTTCACTTCTAAACAGACTTTTACTTACAGACTTCTTTCGAACCTTTCTGGGGGACATTCTTGAACAGTATAAAATTTCATTAACTCTCTTAGGAATGACTTATTCTTGATATTTTTTTTAATTTATTGAAAGCTTAGCTACATGTAGAAAAGCTGTAAGCTGTAGTTGCAATGGCTTCGTCTTGAATAGGATACTGTTTCTACTGTATGGCTTACCACGATCTGTCATGCAGATTTATGAATTGTTACTCATAGTGAAAATAACATTTCAAGTTATTGAATGATTTTAACAAATTAAAGAAACAAACAAATTTTTGGTTCTTTATCATGGAATGATGAACAATTGTTTCAGTACCTATTCTTTAAAATGCCCAAAGTAGGTACCAAAGTTATATAAGTTATTTAGGTACTGTGTTGAATTATCTGAATGCTTATCACCCAAAATTTTGGTTTACCGTATATCAGTATTGCTGAAAGTGAGTTGAAAATCAGACGTTTCCCATTTTTCTAATTACTGACTTCTTCAGTTTGCTTTATTCTTCAAAACACCTGTGGAGTAAGATCAAGTATATTTTTATTTTGACGTAAGTTATCAAGACCTATTTTACGACATAATCATTTCACACAAATGGATTATTATTATTATTATTATTATTATTATTCTGTCCATAATGTGAGCGCACCCTGATACAGGATTAAATCACAAAAAGACAAGTCATGAATGATCATTCAAAGCTCAGTTACAATAAACAATTAAAATAGCTACTCATAGTATTGTCAGCACACATAAAATACTCATTTAGTGAGTAAAAAGGATTCTCCTTTAGGAATCTTTTCAAACACCTACCAAACCCTGGCCGATCCCATGCTGAAAAAGGAAGCTTGTTAAGAAGTCTCACCGAGAGGCAGGCCGAGCCAGTCCGCGTCCCTCCAAGCCTACAGTAAGGTACGTCTAACCTTAATCTACCTCTGGTCTCATAAGTATGGAAATGCTCTCCCAGAGAGTGAGACCATATAACATCAGGCTCTGGAAGAACGCAAAGTAGCCCGCCCTAACATACTCTGGTGAGACATGGCATCTAAGATTTCTCAGCAAGAATACCACTCTGCTCAACCTACAACACAATATGTGTAGTGTAGGCCTACTTGAAGTTTGTTATTGCATTAAAATCATTATATCAAGAATATCATACTAAATCTTGAGGCGCCCAGCCAATAAAAGTTTTGCTGTGTTAGGACAGCTTTTAAATTCTAATTAGTGGTTTTTAATAAACGCCCGATAACTGACAAATTCATGGTAGCGAGGTATTCATTATACATTTTTTTTTAGTTTTAAAAGCTGTCCCAGCACAGCACAACTCAGCATAGATTTTAGTGGCCGGGTGCCCTGACTGATATTTGCTTTGCTTTTTTTTGCGTTCTATAGTACAGCAACCATAAGGGCGGCCGGCCGCCGAAAGCTGCGCTAGGACAACTGTTCAAACCGAACCATTGGTTTTCAATAAACGGCCGGCCACCGATTGCGATGTTGTGCTGGACAGCGTCAAATGTTTTCATTAAAATCAATATTTCGGTTTATAAAGCTTTTAGTAGACGAGTGCTTTAATTAGTTGTAGCAAGTCTAGGCAAATTCCAGGTTAGTCTAAGCTAGTCTAGCTAACTGGTAAAGGTTTTTGTCTGGGTGTCTACAATGAAAAAATTAGGCTATTTTATTGAGAAAAAAATTAAACATTACACATTGTAAAATAAGTTATTTTTACTTTAATATAAAGAACTAACTTGGTTAACTCAACTAGCTGAAGACAGACAGACCTCATACAGGACAACAGGACTTGGGATATTACGGATATTAGAATACCACGGATGGAAATAGGCTCAATTGGCCTAGCAGCATTGAACATTCGTCGAAACATTTGTTGGAAAATGGTTGGTTTTTCACAACTAGCCGGTACCTAGCTCGCTCTCTACACTCGCCTTTTAATAGTCTAGCCAGGGGGCCACCTCCTTCACCCCCCTCCCCTACCCGAAAGGAAATTTATTTAAAAATTACCGTATCGATTCTTGCCCTTGTCGGGGGAAAATTTGAAATGCTATACTTGTCCTTGAATGATCCTGTATACTGAAATTTCTAGGCCACGTGGCCCTTTTGAGAAACGGTAAACAACTAAATTTTCGAAAATAGTACATTCTGGGCCCAAACATTGAAGAACAGTAGACTTCCAAGAAATGTCAGTTTTCGGCGTGTCTTTTGGGAATATTTTGGAATATTTCTCATCACGCGTCTTGCGCCTTTCAACCAAAACATATGTTACAAATTTAAAACTTTTGTTAGATTAGATATTTATTCATCACATATGTTTGCATAAATACAATTGTTTACCAAACCGTGACCTGTCAAAAATAAAGATACAATAAATTCATTAAAAACAATTAATCACAATTATTAAAAACAACATATAACACACAAACTATGAAAAGTTTCATAATAGGATTAAAGCTACAGTATTTAAAGGAATAAACAGTTAAGAGCTGAAAAGTCAAGTATTATAAATCAAGAGAAATTTTATGATTGAAATAGTTCTTCAACTTTGTATGGGCAGCTATTGACAAGATAAGAGTTCAATATGTTCAAAAAACATCTATCAGTAGTGTCAGCCTTCAAGTGAGATGGAAGCAGATTGAAAACTTTCATACCCCCACACCCATACCAAACAGGTCCAATTTAATTCTGGGTAACTGGAAATCATTTTCATTCCTCTTTGTTGGATATGTATGAGTGTGTCTGGGTTCTTCAAAATATCTTTTATTTTTCCAAATATAAGTCACCAGCTCCTGTATATAAATTGCTGGTACCATCAGAAGATTGTTCCTAATAAAATGCGGGTTGCAACTCTCTCTAAATCCCAATACATATACTATTCTCACCGCTTCCTTTTGCCTCAAAAACTTCGATTCAAGAGAGTCTGATAACTCTAGCATTATACTGTATCTAACAACAGAAATAAAATAGGCATGATATACACTAAGGGCTGCTGGAATGTTTGATAACCCTCTAACTACTCTCAGAAATATGGCGGAGGATTCCCAATTTTTGGGAGATAAGCTTGAAAAAATCCCTTAATTATTGTAGAAAATGAATTTTGGGCGTAAACTGATAATGGGGGCACGAAGGGTGGTAGGGCTTATCTTACAAAAAAAGTCAGCGATCTCAGACGTTTGCCTAATAAATGAAGTATCATGCAAAGAGGTTTAATGGCCACAAATACCTCACTAGTTTTTCTCAAACTGAATCACAGTAACGCTAAAGAAGTTTCTGTTTATTAGATCACCCATCTTTACTTGTAGATGAGTTGTAACTATTTTGTACTTTCTTCTTTTTTCTTTTTTATTCAATTATAATTATTTTAATTGTTCATCTTTTATTTTCAGACAATGGCGCTACCGCCCAATTACAAGCAAATAGCCGTCAGTAGCCCCATAGCATCGAACCGTGAGTACTGATCTTCTATTGAACAAAGTTATAATAAATATAATAAACAAAATTATTAATTCATTCATTTAGTTGTCAGTATTTTTCATTTTGTTCATTCGCTATTTCTGAAATAAGCTATTGACACACCTTTTTTCAAAAGATATTCGCTGTTCCTCAAGTACAGTATCATGTTATTTACAGCATCTTAATCAATCACGGTGATAGGCCTATTTACATATTCATGACTATCTGTCTTTATCAAAAAATTACTTAAATTGCACTATAAGAAATCAACAAAATAATAATACTGAAAATTTATCATTAAAGTTCATGATACGTAATTACTAATATTAGTTAACTAGTAATTATTATTCTAAGTATACATTATGTTGAGTGCTCTATTGATTCTGATAGCTATAATTCTGTATTTTACCTTATTAATTTATAGACTTGTTATATTAATTTTATTTTCCATTTTATATTAGTTTGTTGTGCCTAATCATATTGTTTAACATTTTCTATCCATAGTTGGCTTAATTTGTTTTTCATCATTTTGACTAATGCTGCTTGAGAATGTATTCGCTCTGCTGATGAATGGCATTATTAATAAATTGAGTTATCATCGAATGAAATTCATTAAAAGTGCAACAAAATTGAAATGCTTTGGTGTTATGATTTAATATTTTATAAATTTGACTTAACTGATGCATTTCATTTTTTGAGGTCAAATTGATGATGAAAGGGAATGCAATGCTTGTATTTTTGTTACCCAGTTGATTTTTTGTTCCAACAAGGAGCTTGATAATTTGCACGAGTTGGATAATATTGTAAATCTCTTTATTTATTTAAATGTATTAAATTGAGAACATATCATTTATTTATATATCATGACTAATAAAAAACAATTAATGCAAAGATTCAACAGGATATTGCTCAAAACTATTTTCAACAAAATTTCAACTGAAGAATCCAATACTTGGGTTAGGTCTAAGCTTTACTAGAAATTTGTCAATCAATTTGAACTATACAATAATATTTAATTTCGTAATATGTCTAATAACTTAGTCTTTTTTCAGTTCACACTTAAGTTGAGTTTTATTTTCATGTTCAATTTGTTCAGGTTAATGAGCAAACTTCCTTAATGAACTCAAATTTTCTTATAATAGGACTAGAAATGAACTGAAAAAATAGTTGAAATTATTTTGAGAAATTTATAATGTTAAATATTTAATATAGTATACATTCATGTAATTTGACTTTTTGAATGAACTATTTTCTTTTCTTACGGCTTTATTTGAATTAATTATTGATACGTTCCACTATTGAAACTGATAACAGGAACATTATTTTTTAAATACCGCACTTCTCTGTAATTTTCTTAAAATTAATTTGGGTTTTATTTCTTATAATTTTGTGATTGAAGTTTTTGATGGTTTTAGTTTTAAAAAATAACGTCGATTCAAAACAAATTGTAAAGATAAATTATTATTAAGAAAAGAGTAGCTAGGCGCTATTGTACATCCATTGGACGTATTTTGTTAGCTATTCAAAAAGAAGAAACAGATTTCAAACATTAATTTCTTCGAAACTACAAAAATTTTAAATATAATTCCAGCATTCACAGAAAGAGGAAAGTTTAACACTTTTAACCGCCTGGGTAAAAGTTCCAATCAGGACCATATTGGCGCTGCTGTTTGTCTGCAGTAAAATTGCAAAAAATTCACTTCACTATGGAAGCTACAAAAATAAATGAAAATGAAATGGCTGAACATGGTAAGATCTGATCTGGGAGGATTAATTACACTCAGCAAGACCAAGTGTGTCACTTCACAAAGAGACTAAAGGAACGGCCATTTTGTTTGCTGACGTTAGTAAAATAAGCAATTACAAAGTTTTAATGATTTTATGTACAGACGATCTTTCAAAACTTGTCACACACTTGGTTGAGGCTTGTTAGGTATTTTTCTTGCTCGTGATGCGAATTTCTGTGGGCTCAAAGACATAAAATGGTCGTTTTTTGGTGTCGTCATTTTACTACAATCAAACAGCAAGACATATTGATCGGTAATCGAACCCTCGAAAGTCAGTCAGGCCTTCTAACCAACTTTTTATCGGTTCAGTGGAAGAGAGGGCGTTGAGTCCTAACTCCGTCCTTAATAAATTTATCTATCTATTCATCCATCTTTATACGTAAATCTAATCCATAGCATGCAAGTTATTAAGCTCCTAATAAGTTTGTAGTGTACAATCATTGCTCCAGAACGTCTAAAATGACGACAAAATACATTTTAAATTTATATTTTGTAATATTGGTCCATTGTTGGCTGTTTGGGTGCTAAGTAGAGAGATGTTGCTATATTGCTTTTGAATTAGGCTGGCAGTTACTTTACTAATATTCGATTTCTAGGTATTTCTAGCTATACTACTAATTCTGTATGAAAGCAGAATATAATTGATTGTTTTACATTTCTGTTATGCCTTTAGTTCGTTCCTTTGTTAATTTTGAATGCTTAGTTTTTAATTTTTCACATTTGTCTGATTTTATTGATTGTGTCTTATCAGAAATGCTGATGACAGCCGGAGGCCCGGTCACCTTCAACATACTTAAAGGTGAGACTTGTTGATCGATAAGGGAATAAATTAGGGTTGTAAAAATGGGAATTTGTATTAAATGAGAGCTATTCAAATTGGTGTTCACTATCTTTTCAATGTACAGATTTATTCGTTAATCGATAAGATCTAAATGAAAAGGCGATAGATATTGGAAAATATACAACATGAATACCGTATTTTATGTTCAAATTCAATTAAATACAATTAATTTGAGAAATTACATAAACGATTATTTTT
Organism: Conomelus anceps; assembly: GCA_948455865.1. Lineage (NCBI taxonomy): Eukaryota > Metazoa > Arthropoda > Insecta > Hemiptera > Delphacidae > Conomelus > Conomelus anceps. The sequence continues at coordinate 31,622,232 of OX418227.1, read as the reverse complement.
AATCACTTATAAATAAATGTCTGAATTTTGTTGTCCATGACGTTTGGCAAACAATTGACTTTTATGTTTACTGAATAGCACAAATTAAAATTTTGAATAAAACTTATGTTCACTATTCAAAAGCTTTCCGGCTATGATGGAGGCCATCATCACTTCAGCATTATATCTGAAAAGCTTTGAATAATAAGTAAATAAGTTTCATAAATAAATCTTGAAGAATTCGTACCCTTCATGTCAGTTACGTTTATTCATTTTATTTTAATGAAAATTTTTCCACATCAATTTTACACTAAACAATAGGTCTAAAAGTAAGAGTAATGGGAAAGAGTAGAAAAAAATGATAGAATTCCTCCTAATGATAGAATTGTGAACCAGAGAAATCAGAATAAATTATTTCATATATTGTAAATGAGTAAACTGATGAAGAATGTAAACCTTCTATTTGTTTTGTTTTTCTTTTTTATTTATTTTCTTTTCAATTATTTCATATGTTTGAGGCACTAAGGCACTAGCACTACAAGAAGCATATGAAAATTATGGTAATATTCTCTGTTATAAGAGAATTTCAATTATTGTAGAGTAGCTTGTGTATGAAGAGATGTAGTTGATTGTATGCATTTTCTTACTTTGAACTTTTCTTTCTTCTGTCTTTGTAGAATGTTTCTTGTTTTTCTGTGTAATGTTGCATGTTCGCTTTCTAATTAAAATATTAGTCCTGTGTATTTGTATTACCACAACTATATATTTTGAGTATGGTGTATCGTGTGTTATACTTTTGTATCTTTCAGTTTGCACCTTTGCTGTAGTCTTGTTTCTAACTCTTTTCTCTTTATCTACCGTATTCTTCTCTTTTTGAATTCTTCCTTTCACTGTTCTCTGTATAGAAGTAGCAACTCTTATAGTTTTTTTAATGATTATTCAAAACTAACGACAAAATTTGAGGTGAACTTTTATTAATTTAAAATTATAAAAGAATAATTCTTTTCTTGAACTTCTTTGTGTTATCTCTTCAACTATCCTGTTTCTCATCATCACTCTTCATTCATAAAATTGTTAATATTACTCTTCCTTCATCTTATTTGAAAAGTTTTTTTTTCTTTGAACCAGAGTTATAAAACATTTAGAGAATATTGTTATTGATGATAGAAATTTGCAACGTGTGCGTTTTGTATATTTTCAGAGCGTTTAAGGGCTACCGGTGGCTCTGGTGGATCGTCAGGTTCAGGAGTAAGTATTATATGATATTAGTAATATAATTAAAGAATTATTTTACTGTAGGAGCATATTACAACACCTTGAAACCTTTACATATACTACGATTACCTTGAAAAACTGGAGACTCTTAACATTGTTTCATGCCCTAAACGCTTGCCTGTAAGACACCTGACAATATTTTGAAAAAGTAACAAGCTTATTTTGTAAAGCGATGAATCTATCATATATTTAATCTAGTTTCGCGATAACAGGGAATGCTAAAAAAAGTAAATTCGTATGGCTTTTCGTGGTGGGGAGACCCTTACGGGTAGTACCACTTCGCCGTTTTTTTTAACGACTGCTTTTTTATATGCAACCGGGACCGACTGCTTAACGTGTCCTCCGAAACACGGGAGTGGCTCGAGAAAATATCTTGTACTCAACTGGGATCGAACCCAGGACCTTTGGCTTATCAGACCAGCGATAAGCCAACTCGGCTACGCCGACTCCACTTTACTTAACGGAATGCTAATATTACCTATACTTCACGCCCATTTGTTTTTCGGAGGATGAAGCCCACATAGGTCTGAGACCTGTGCATGGGTAATGAATTAGATGATGGTGATTGATGAGTTGGACCTACATTTTTAGGTGGGTTCCGAACCACTGGGAGGTGATTTTCAGCAGAGAACAGTCTTTTTTGCTGGCCATTCCAATCTGTCACCTTTACAAAGAGCGCCCAGGAGTTTCGTAGCTTATCTCTGATTGAACAGATACCTGCTACGACACTTCCCTAATTAGACAGATTTTGCTGTGTAGCAAAAATACAACCGACTGCGGTGACTATGGAGGTAAAGGAAAGTGGAGCGTATACCGTCAATGTTGAGAAAGTGGAAATGGAAACCGGAAATGGAAGCAAACAAGACCCTACTGCAAGGGATCTGACGCTATTCGCGGCTATATCACTGCGAATTTCAAACTAAGTACTTCACTTTTACAAGATGTCACTTTCATGTCAGTTCAACTGTTTGAACTACGCTTATCATCTTTTGAAAACAATTTGCTTCTCAAAATAATTTTTTGAAAACATCAATATTTAACAGTCGTATTAATCACTTAAACGCTAAAACTAAGTATAAACTTGCGGCCATCTTTGAAGATAGTCATTTTAGATATGTATAACAACTACAACAACATGACCGATTAGATTGGCCAGCAAAAAAGACACTGTTCTCTGCTGTAAAATCACTTCCCGGTGGTTCGGAACCCACCTAAAACTGTAGGTCCAACTCATCAATCACCATCATCCAACTCATTACCCACGCACAGGTCTCAGACCTATGTGGGCTTCATCCTCCAAAAAATATATATATCTGAGTATACAGCCGGAAAGCCGCTCATAATGGCATCGGCTACACTTTTCTGACTTTATACCGCTTTCCCCACTTTCTAATAAATAAATAAATATGTTTTATTGACCCAAGTGCTTGAAATACAAACATAGTCCTGTCATAAATAGTACCAATTGTCATTATCTCAAAATAATTATCAGTCTTTCAATTTTCAATATCACAGTATTTCTGTTATTATGCAACAAAATCATCAACATCACAGAAAAACTATAAAAACACAAACTTACGACAGCTATATCACATTCGTCAAAGAAATAAAGAAAAATTCATTTAAACTTCCTAGCTTATTGGTCAATATCCTCCATATGACTGCTGCCGACAGCATTGAAGACTTGGCAACATGGTACGAGCAGTGTTGTCACTTCGTGCATTGAGGTTGGTGATTAGCTGGTGGCATGGTCCCACATCTGGCAACTCTACAATATTTTTTATTCAGCTTCTAAGATGTCAAAAATAATATTAATTTTATAATGGATTTTTCTTTGTTTCTTATGCTGTTTATTTACACTTCAGGGGCTACCTAATTCCATAAGAGTTAATAATGAGAAGAATTTAATTTAATCTTTTGATCTGTAATTTTTACATTTAATGAAGTGTTTTTTATTTCTTTGTTATTTTTTGGAGGATGAAGCCCACATAGGTCTGATTCCTGTGCGTGGGTAATGAATTGGATGATGGTGATTGATGAGTTGGACCTACAGTTTTAGGTGGGTTCCGAACCTACCGTCATAACCCAATCTTGCATAAGATTGAAATTCAATGTGTGTATATTTCTATTGTTGTATAACTCTTATGTTATAAATGAATGTGATTGTGATTATGAAGACACTTGATCGTTGTAATAAATTTTATGGTCTGATATTTTTGTTTTTAATGTATTTATGGTTTCTCTTTATGCAGAAAGACTCTGGTGCAAATCAGAATCCATTCATCACATCGCCCCATGCTCATCCTCAATTTCATCCACAGAAAGTGGCAAAGGCTGCGGTAAGTGAAGCAATTTATTTTTATCCTACAGTGACCCGAAAAAGTGCCTATTTTGCACTAACTAGCACACAAAATTATCTATTCCTGCATCAGTGCGGGAACATAAATTCCAGTGCACGAAAGTACTTTTCCGCACTCCAGATTTGCAACCTAACATCACAAAATAGTGAGCATGTAATACGCAGGTTCCCTATTCTGAATTCAAAAATAGGTTAGCTACCCTGCTTCACCTGTACAAAAACAGTCAGCTGTAGTTGTTGTTGAAATCAATTTGATTCGAAGATAGGTTATGTGAGGAATTGTCAGATTATGTATGTCCTGTTTTGTTCTGTTTAAATTACTTTATACATTACTGTAGGAAAATTTAAAGTTTTAATGTGTAGATCGAGTGCAAAGTAGGTCGGCTCGAAAAAACAGTTTTCTCGGTTCAGAAGTATCCCACTTTTCGCTCTAGTTACACAAATAGCTATTTTCAAATAAAAATAAATTTTTGATCTTGTTCTAAAGTGGCATTTTTAATTTTGAGGCTTTTGGAGAATGAATACTATATAATTATGATAGTGCACTAAAAATGCTGTAAATCTTATTCATTTACTGAAACAGACTCTTAAACAGAAACCTAGATTTTAATGCAATTATTACTGAATGTTGAAAACTTAACGTCTATATCCACTTATTTCCTTGTTCAGATCAGTTCTGCGCAGGTTGAATTTATAGAGCGAGCAGAAGTATAGAGTGGCCAATTGTGATTAACAATTGCTTTGTTAGCTTTGTTTAGCTTTGCTAAAACTGTCTATTACACGCTGACAACGTTTTAGAGATCTAAAACTCTTATCACAAAGCAAGGCAATAAGCATTTATTTTCCCTCTTGAGTCAAGATGAAAATAAATATCCTCCGTTGTATCAAAAATAAATTCCTATTTAAATCATCTCAAAACAGTTTCTGTACTCTACAACGAGTATACTTTAATTGAAGATTGGTCATTAAGTCTAAATAATATTTATATTTAAATATAATATAAAGTAATATTTAGGCAGCCGCAAAAATGCTATCGGTTAGGACGCTTATCTCGGACTTGTCTTTTACTCCTGCGGTCACGGGTTCGATTCCTGTTCAGCCTGGCATGGATTCCATGTAAAATACATTCGAAGATATTGGGTGAAGTGAATAATAATAATAATAAGCGTATGGCTTTTCTTGGGAGGGAGACCCTTACGGGTAGTTCCATTTCGCCGCTTGAGCCCTTTATGGGCAACATGGTGAACCTACTATATTTGGTGGGTTCTGTTGCGGTATACACAACTTAGTTTCGCTTATAGATAAATAAATTTTATTGTCTTGTAAACCATCATGGTACTTGACTACGTCTGTACAATAATTATCACCCATGCACTAGATGCAACATTCAAAAAACGCGTTTATACTATAAAATGGCCTAAGAGCCAGCCAGTCATAGAGTTCTATCTTGAACCTGTCCTTATTTAAAACATTTTTTTTTAAATCGGGTGATTTGTTGTATAGTCTAAGCCGTAAATTGTCATATGATTTCAAAGATTTTGTAAGACGTTGACAGGGTCTCAATATGTTTTCAGTTTCTGGTAAAGTGAGTGTGAACATCGGATCTCAGTTGATAGTTATGGAGGTTCTTCTTTACTTGAAGGATTGCATGAAATATATACAGATTAATGACTGTCAAAAAAATTTCTTCTTTGAACAAAGGCTGGATATGTTCCAAATAACCAGCGTTTGTTAACGCTTATTTTAATCAGTTCGCATAGCTTGCAAGTATGGCAAACGGCGTCAGCTATGCGAGCTATTGTTGAAGCATCAAGTACTCAATACTTTACCTAGTGCTGTGAATTCTCCATGTTTTCCAATTATGAGGCTCGTAATGGTCTCTGCCAATGAATGTCATCCGTTAAATAATTTTTTTATTATAATATACTATATATATTTTAATTTGCATAATTATATTCATTTTTATAATGTTTTAGGACGCCCGTACGCCCAAGCCCCCGAAACCGCCCGAAAAGCCGCTTATGCCCTACATGCGCTACAGTCGCAAGGTGTGGGACCAAGTAAAGGCGCAAAACCAGGACCTCAAATTATGGGAAATTGGCAAGATTATTGGCCGTATGTGGCGAGACCTACCCGAAGCCGATAAAATTGAATTTGTCGAGGATTATGACGCTGAAAAGGTAACAATTCGCTTGAAATTCAAATTCATTTTCAACTAATTAATTTTCTAAATTCCTTTTAATGCTTCAAATCACTTTAAATAAACTCATTGACATTGACAACAGAGTTAAGTAGCTACATAAGAACTATAGTTGAATTCATTTTGAAATTTGATAATAATTATTATTATTATTATTATTATTATTATTATTATTATTATTATTGTGATATTCATTAGAAATGTGGGTAAACATGACTGTGATTGAAATGACTTGACTTGTACATTTTTGGCTCTGAAAAATTTATTATTTTTATTGTTCATCTCAAATCGTTTATTTCAATCTATGATTTTATTTGATAGAGCCCATGAAACAATTTAATAATCAGGATCAGGCCTAGACTGTATATTAATTGTGTACCTAATAAATATAAAAGTTTGATATTGTACACTAGAAATAAGTTATTTGATATAATGCGATAGAATTTTTTGTTTTGTCTATAAAATGAAATGAAAAGACTAGGCTGGGGCAGCCGGGGCTCTGATAGGCGCTAAGAGAGCCCAAAGGGTTAGATTTGCAAAAAAAAGACTATACACTTGAAAAAAATGGGCCCGAACTACTTCCTGCCCTGGAGCCCCCAGAGACCTTCTTCTTGGCATAGTGATGCATTACTAGGAAATCGTTCAATCACCAAGAATCTTTTAATGTTCTACTAAATCGTTACTAAAGCATTACTTGATATTTTTATGCATCTTATTGTCTGAAACTTCTTTTGATTAATTTCAGATTGAGTATGAGAAAAGTATGAAAGCCTACACGAATTCTCCTGCCTATTTGGCGTACTTGGCTGCTAAAACCCGTGGAAAACCTGGTGGGTCATTCATTTAAATGCGTTTATAACACTAACAATAATAAATTCTATGAGTATAATGTTTCGTATAATGTTTGTGTAACGTTTCTTACAGAATCAATTTATTATTATTCATTCTATTTGAAATTTTAAGGTTTTTTTTCAATCTACTGAATTGCTTTTTTCTATTATACTGTGATTTTATTAATTTACTTTGCTTTTATTGATTTACTGTGCTTTTATTAATTTACTGTGCTTTTATTAATTTACTGTTAGACAGGTTAATAATACCTGTCTGCACACGCAGCTTTTGACAAGTCGACCAAATAAATATGGCCTTCCTTGACTGAGCCGTCCAAGTCAATAACACTCCTCCAATGACAGCCATTTATTTGAAGCGTGGGATGACTCCACGCTTGGCAAACACTTGACAACATACATTTTATCAAGCTAATCTATTAGAAAATTTTGAAATGAATACTATACTCTGGTCTTTTGCACTGTAACCCGGCATTTCTTTGGTTTTGGCCTAACCTAGCTTATCGTAACCAAACCTAACCTGACCTAACTAACCAAAGCCAACCTAACCTATTCTAGCTAGGTTATGTTGGCTTTGGTTAGTTGGGGTAAGGTTAGGTTGGCTTTACAATAAACCAATCTACTGTTCAATGACAATTTTTAGTAATGCAGGGTTATAGTGCAAAATAGCCCTTACATATAGTTTTATAGTGGAGTTTCTATTTACAAGGTCTCTCTATTGAGGAAGTGATTTTTTACTGTATTTCTATTGTTGTATTGTGTTTTTTCCCCTGAAGCCATACGAATATATATATTTACAAGGTTTTCAATAGAATTTTTTTGGTATTGATTGTACTGGGATACAGTAATTGCTATTCCATATTGATTTAATTTTTTTTTTTCAATTATTCTCACATAAGTCTAGGTGCTTGTGGGTGATAATGAGGTCAATGATTACACAAAATATTTAATGCTGAATGAGAATTCGTGACCGTAGGAGCATCAGTTAGCTAGTCTTATCAAAGACAAACACTCCAAACTAATTACGCAACCACGGTTTACGTATTTCGGTAAATTTCATTTATCAAATTCCCGTATGCAATGTTGAATGTTGGCTTGCATCAAATTTTGATAGTGAAAAGTTTGTAAACGGTAATTTTATGTTGACAGTTCCCAAAGAACCCGAAGATAGGGAGCCACATGAGGGCAGATCATCGGGGGACAGAAGCAGCAAAGCTGATAGGAGAATCGATATTCAACCGGCTGAAGATGAAGATGGTAAATTTATTTATTTATTCATGACAAAAACACACAGTCAATAGAAATATACAACAGGCTATTGGCCAAAACTGTTTTCATTACAGGTATTTTCAATTAAAGAATACAAATTTTAGGTTATGTACAAGTTTTTCTTTTACTAGAAATTTCACAGAATGACAAAAAACAGTCAATACAAAGATACAACAGGATATTGGCTACAACTTTTTTCTTTACAGGTATTTTCAACTAAAGAATCCAAATTTTAGGTTATGTCCAAGTTTTACTAGAAATTTCAAAAATGACAAAAAACATTCAATACAAAGATACAACATGCTATTGGCTGCAACCGTTTTCTTTCAGGTATTTTCAACTAGAGAATCCAAATTTTAGGTTATGTCCAAGCTTCACTAGAAATTTCACTTTGAATTACAATTATTAACGATTCTTCTCAATTGAAGAAAATGAATTTTTTCGGAAATGAAGCCCACATAGGTCTTAGACCTATGCGTGGGTAATGAATTGGATGATGGTGATTGATGAGTTGGACCTACAGTTTTAGGTGGGCTACGAAGCACTGGGAAGTGATTTTACAGCAGAGAACAGAGTCTTTTTTGCTGGCCAATCCAATCGGTCGCCCTTACAAAGAGCGCCCAGGAGTTTCGTAGCTTATCTCTGATTGAACAGATGTTAACTTTTTAAAAACGAAGCACCGAACAGCCCAAAGAATTCGCTAATAAATGAATAATTTTTTGTAGAGCTAGGTCAACCAGAGCTAGTATTCTTTTAATATTCAAGATATTAAATTTCATTGTGGGATATATTTATTAATAATAGGAGGAGATTGCTAGATTCAATTGAATCGAAATACCTAGATTCTCAAATGTTACTTAATTCATAATCCAGAGGTTGTTCCAGTTCTTCTCCTATTCTCTATTCCGTCTTCACTTTCGAATTCTTCTTTTTCTACTCCTTGCCCATCTCCTTATTCTCGATCTCCTTCTCATACTCCCCAACCGATGACCTTCCTACGTCTCTACCACTTTTCCCTTTTTCTTCTACTTTTTTCTCTTTTTCTCTCTGTTTTTTCACCACAACTTTTCCTTTTTCGTCTACTTTTCTTTTTTTTCTTCTCTTTGTCTCTTTCTTCACCTCCACTTCTTTCCTTTTTCTTCTCTTTCTCTGTTTCTTCACCACTTTTTTCCTTTTTCTTCTACTTTTCTCTTTTTTCTTCTTTTTGTCTGTTTCTTCACCTCCACTTTTTCTTCTCTTCCTCATTCTTGTAACTCTTTTTCTTCTTCTCTTCCTCATTTTTCTACTTCTTTTTCTTCTTATCCTCTTTTTTATTTTTCTTGTTATTGGTCCTTCTTTGCCTTCTCTTTCTCCTCTTCCTTCTCCTTTTTCTCCTTCGCCTCCTTTCTTCCTCCTCCTCCTCCAATAAGTAACTGATAATGTTTTATGTAATAATACTTGGTGATGCCTATATATTGTATTTTATACTAGTAACTGTCCAACTATTATTTGCATGAATAAAGAAATCAATCAATCAATCCTTTTCGTTCTCATCATGCAACGTTGTCTTCTGTAAAAAATCATTCAAATAATGCATCTAAATAAATCATCCAAATACAAATGTACCTAGTTCATTTTTCTCCAACTTGGGGCGCTAATAGTATCTGCAAAAGAGGGACAAGTATATATATATATAGAGAGAGAGAGAGAGACACCTTCATATATTAGATAATGAAAAATACATCCTCTGATATTACTTGATAACTTTGAAGAAGTTTGTAGACAGACTTCTCATTTTTTTGTCAGGCCCAATGCTGTCACAAAATATTGAATTTTAAAATGTGTTTTTTTTATTATTATTTTTGAGGATGAAGCCCACATAGGTCTGAGACCTGTGCGTGGGTAATGAGTTGGATGATAGTGGTTGATGAGTTGGACCTACAGTTTTAGGTGGGTTCCGAACCACCGGGAAGTGATTTTACAGCAGAGAACAATGTCTTTTTTGCTGGCCAATCTAATCGGTCACCGTTACGAACAGGACCTACGAGAACGAAGCTTATCTATCTATGATCTTTTCAGATCAAGACGACGGCTATTCAGTGAAACACGTGGCCTATGCCAGGTATTTGCGCAATCACAGGCTGATCAACGAAATCTTCTCTGATGCAATTGTGCCCGATGTCAGGTCCGTTGTGACTACGGCCAGGATGCAAGTGCTTAAACGCCAAGTGCAATCGCTCACTATGCATCAGGTTTGTAAACAAGTTCACCTAAAATCTCAGTTGCTAATTTTATTCATTAATACATATTTATTTACACAGAATTTATTAATTTCGAATTCCTTTAATTGCTATTACTTTATACTGAAGACTTCCGCAATGGCGGATATTGACAACAGCATTGAAAAGCTGATGGGAATCGATGTATGCTACTGTACAAAAATATCAGTCACCACCGGGAATCGAACCACGGACCTCTCAATTGCCGGTTGAGCGCCTTAACCACTAGACCATGGAGACCTTTCTGCACAGGAGCATTCATTTTCAACTTGGTCTCCATGGTCTAGTGGTTAAGGCGCTCAACCGGCAATTGAGAGGTCCGTGGTTCGATTCCCGGTGGTGACTGATATTTTTGTACAGTAGCATTCATCGATTCCCATCAGCTTTTCAATGCTGTTGTCAATATCCGCCATTGCGGAAGTCTTCAGTATAAAGTAATAGCAATTAAAGGAATTCGAAATTAATAAATTCTGTGTATGTATATTTGTCAGTTTATTCAATTGTCAGTCACTTCAAACTAACATATTTATTATCAATTGAAACTCACATGCATAAATATATTTATAAATATAATATGGTATTTGTCCTGTGGCAGCTTGCTAGATTAAATGACAAAAAGCTACTTTTACAACTTACCATGGGCACATTACTGTTACATATTAGGTATGTTATCTTAGTATGGGGTAATTCATCAAAACAAAACCTTGATAAGGTGTTTAAGATCGTAAAGAAAGCTGTTAGGTGTATGGAATGAGTAAATAGATCAGATTCATGTAGGCCGTTGTTCAAGAGATTTGGTCTCCCAACTGTACCCTGCTTATATGTGTATGAAGCTACTTTATTTGTAAAAAAGAGTGATATTAACCAAAATCTTGACATACACGGTTATAATACAAGAAGCCGAGGAGATTATCACTTGGTGAGTCACAATAGTAGCTTATTCGAACAAAAACCTAGTTATATTGGTAGGAAACTCTACAACATGCTACCGCAGTTTTTAAAGAGTTGAAATATTTTAAAAACAATTGAAAAAATATTTAGTTGAAGCTTTTTATAGTGTACAAGAGTTCCTTTCAAATCGAATTCAAGCCTCACCTAAACTAATTAATATAAATAATGGTAACTAGTGTATAAGTTAGTATAATTGTTAATCTGACTTGTCTTATACTCCATAACTAGAGTCTCCAAGATGTAATCTACCAAAAAATATATAGAACCAATAAATAAATGAGAAACAATGAAAAATAGATATAGAAATTTGCAGAGCAAGGTCGAGTTATAGTATGCAGTTGAAATTTTTTTTAATTTATGGCTACCCACGTTCCTCAATCTCCTTTATCCTACCATATTTATGTTAGTATAAATTTTTGTTCATACCTTCTTCAATCATTCACTTTCAGAATAAATTGGAAGATGAACTGCAGCAAATAGAAAAGAAGTTTGAAGCTAAGAAAAGGAAATTTCAGGAGAGCAGCGAAGCTTTCCAGGAGGAATTGAAAAAGGTAATCAAATTATACAACATATTTGCTTTGTAGCTTTAATAAAATGGGAAGGTTTCATGAAAAAGGAACGGAGAAATCTAATAAAACATGTTGTGCAAGTCTGTAACTTCTGTAATTAATGAGATTTTTTTACATAATGCGCGTATATGTTTTCTTTGTTTCTATAGCAGCGAGTTTAGTATTTTTGGGGGCTCGAAAGTTTCAATCAAAATTTTATACTTTGAATTCTTTTCAATATTGTTTTATTTAGTTCTTTTTTCGAGTGAACTTTTAAAATCAATAGCCTTTCAAGTGAAAAGAAACAAGTCATTTTTTCGAATGGAAGTTTTTAGTGAGGACTAACCTAAACGTTTTGGATGAAATAGCTTAATCGAAATTTGTGAATAGAGCAGTTTTGGACTCTGGTCTGTTGCATCTCTGCATTTATTTTTACTTTGTTTATATAAATAAATGGCTATAAAAACAAGTTTGAATTGGATCAACTTCGGTTAGTTGTTGAATGTTGAAATATGTTTTACAATAAACTTTTAGAACCTTTTTTTTTTTTTGAAAATATATTGTTGAATCACACCAGCCGGACCAGCCTAAAGCATAAAACCCCAAAGTTCATTAATCAGGGACCACAACCGAATGACAATTTGAAAGCAACCGTGCTGAGTCAGTGGTTCGACCAATAAACCATTTTATGAACTTGGGGTTTATTTTTTGCTTGTTGGTAAATCAATACTTTATTTTTAAAGCTGCACTCTTTACAAGTCTCGTCGCTAAGAAACTGTTTTATCGTCAATTAACCAAGTTAATTTCGAAAAAATGTGTTTTTATACCTATTTATGCGTATTTCATAAAATATTTTTATCAATAATTACAGTAGTTACTGACTTAAGACGTGTTTTATTCCATTTTCAGCTGTTTTTCAAACAGAATATTCAATCTATTACATAAAGATTTTTTGATCAAGAGAAAAAAGTAATCAAGCGTATATCTTTTTTATTGGTGTGGTGATTGGTCATGCGGTGAGCGTGGTGTTCAAGTGATCGTGATGTTCAGTCACGACCGCTCAAGACTGCGCTTGGATGGGTGACCGTGCTTAAATGACTTGATGTTACAAGCTTTATTATCACTCACCCGGTGGTTCGGAACCCACCTAAAATAGTAGGTCCATCATGTTCCCCGTAACATGGCTCAAACGGCGAGGTGGAACTACCCGTAAGGGTCTCCCCACCAATAACAGCCATACGCTTATTATTATTATTGGTGTGGAGACCCTCAAGGGTAGCTCCACCATGTTGTTTGAGGCATTTTGTGGGGTACAATTTTTGATTGAGATAAAGGAAGAAAATGAATTATTCTGCAATTACAAAATACAGCGTACATATACATAGATTGTCCATTCAGAATTACCTGGCAGCAATTTTTTATAGATGCTGCCAGTTCAATAATTTATTTATTTTGCCTTTACGTCCGCTTTGGACCACTTCAATCAATCACGTCTTGTCTTCCTCTGTAAGATTTCTTTCTGAGCCGCCCAGTGGTTTCGCATTCGTTGTGATCCCTTCTGTCGTTCCTCGTCAGTGAAAATCCTTTGTATTGTCTTTCGTTTGTCTACTTTCGGTTTGAATCTTATCTTTGTCTTTTAGTTTTTCAATATTTCGTTATAATAGTTCAATTATTATATATATATTTTTATACTTTTTTCAATTCAATCCAATTTATTTAACATACAATAGCATACACAAAAACAAAACAATAAAGTAAAGAAGTTAAATTTTTTCCATACAATCCAACCTTTTGATCCCATCCTTATCCTTACCAATTCCCTAACTTGACCTATCCTAGTACATGTAATCATAGTTGGTTAGGTCATTTCTCACTCCATATGTTACTGTTATTTTGTTAATGTGTAAGAATTTTTATATTTTATTGTATTTTCTTAAATGTATATTGTCAGTTGTAATGACTTTGGTGAGAAAAATAAAGAATATTCAATTAAATTAAAAGAAGTTAAATTATCAAATAATTACTATTTAATAAAGTCAAAAATAAAATATTTTCCATTTAATAATTACTATTTAACAAATAATACGGGAAATGATAGCCGAGTGCCGTAGCAGGTATCTGTTCAATCAGAGATAAGCTGCGAAACTCCTTGGCCATCTTTGTAACGGTGACCGATTAGATTGGCCAGCAAAAAAGACACTGTTTTCTGCTGTAAAATCACTTCCCGATGGTTCGGAACCCACCTAAAACTGTAGGTCCAACTCATCAATCACCATCATCCAACTCATTACCCACGCACAGGTCTAAGACCTATGTGGGCTTCATCCTAAAAAAAAATAATTACTAAATTTAATTAATAATTACAATTACTTGAATTGTAGTTGCTAAACTACCCTATTTATTACAGTTGTAATGTCTTGTTCGGTAGAAATTCTTTGAAAAAGTAAAAAGTGAAACATAATTAGAAGCACAATAGTTGAGCAGTAATAAGAGATAAATACGTACACACATACACTTTTGTGTTGTAGATAGCCTGTACAAGAAATATGTTAATAGTTGCCAAATTCAACTTTCTTTATTTCTGTAAAAACCAATATTTATTAACTTTTTGTTGTAAATTTAACGACTTGCAGTCAGATTTAGTCAAATATATCGACTGCAAGTCGTTAAATTTACTACAAAAAGTTGATATTAACAACGCAGATCGTTGTGGAACAAGAAATCCGATGTTTGTATATTTTTTCTTATTATTTTGATGAGAGGAATAAGTTTGCGAAGTTTGCAAATTCCTCCTAAAACACTCTGTATATCTATATCTTTTTTGCAGCACTGCCCCCGGGCTGTTGACGAAGAAACATTTCAGAAGATGGTCGAACGACAGATGGAGATACTGCGCAAGGAGCGTGCGCGGGGCGCTGCTGGTAGCGTTCCCGGCGAGGGAGGCGCAACGGTCGCGGGTGACGGAACAGTCAAGCCAAAGTTAGGTGACAGTCCGATGAACGGTGACGATCAGAGCAGCAACGAATCAACATCGGTGGCTGCGCCACAGGCCACTGCGCAGAGCAACACTGCCAATCCGATCAGTTCCACGGCTAGCGACGACTCCATGCCGCCTCATTCCCAGCAAGAGGTGAGCAAAATTATTATTTTGCAGTTTTGTCTCACTTCTTTTATCTACAATTCGTCAAGATAAAGCTTACTCTTCAAAATACTGGTGAAATAGGAAAATCGAAAATTATCTGTACGTGAAACAGCAAGAAAATGTACTTACGGTCTTTTAAGATAAGATGATTTACTCGTCACACAGGCTTGTGAATAGTAAGCCAAACAGTAACATGTCAATGTAAATACCACAATAATTACAAGAGTAGAATTAATAAATTTGAAAAGAAACAAACATGTTCTTTACACTTTTCACTCCCGGTGGTTCGGAACCCACCTAAAACTGTAGGTCCTACTCATCAATCACCATCATCCAACTCATTACCCACGCACAGGTCTCAGACCTATGTGGGCTTCATCCTCAAAAAAAAAAAACATAAATCGAAACAATTAGATGACTAGACTTAGATTAGATTACATAAGATTAGATTAGATTATTTATTTCACTGCAAGCATTTACATTCCAATAAACATAAAAGAAATTAAACAGTAAAATATTGTACACTATAAAACGAAAATATAACAGCAGTGCATCCCTCTTTAGGTTCAACCTGTGTGGAGGGATGGCTCGCACTCTAAATAAGCTACAAAATAATTATTATAAAAGTGATAGAAAACATAAATATTAGGCCAACAATCTTGACCAATAATGTAACAAATTTATAGCAGTAACTGGCAGTAATAATAATTATAGAATAGTAAATAATACATATAATACAAAAAACCGACAATACAAAGAGATTGGCTCTCAAGTATTACTAGACTTGTAAGAGTTCTTCGATCCTATATGGGCAACTATTAATTAGATAGTTACTAAGTGTTACTCTCAGTGAACACTTTTGCAGTTGAGGCAGCCTTAATATCTGATGAAGAGGATTCTATTGCAACCTAACACAACTTTAGATCAAATCAAATTTATTCCCATACCATATACAATAAATTCACTTCAAAAATTTACGAACGTAATAAATAATCAACTTACCAAAGTACCAACTAGCCCAGGATCACTTGTGCTACGGATAAATCCGCGATTCGCGTTGTAAGATCAAATCAAAAATTTTTAATTGGCCTTGGAATTCAGTATTAGTGTTATAGATTGCAACTGAAGGGATCAAAATGAGCTCTGTACTTGTTTATCTGTATGACCTTGAGAATGAGTCTAGATTGCTGTAGGAGATCAATGAGATTGTCTAAGTGATAGCCTCGAGCCGTAGCAGGTATCTGTTCAATCAGATAGATAAGCTGCGTTCTCGTAGGTCCTGTTTGTAACGGTGACCGAAAAGATTGGCCAGCAAAAAATACACTGTTCTCTGCTGAAAATCACTTCCCGGTGGTTCGGAAAACTGTAGGTCCAACTCATAAATCACCATCATCCAACTCATTACCCACGCACAGGTCTCAAACGTATGTTGAGGCTTCCAAGGTTAATAGATAAAAGGTTGAACGGTCGTTAGTTCTTTCTAAATCCGACAGGGGATTGCTTCATGGATGACGTCACGTGAATCAGTTTTTCAGATTTTTAACATGCTCTCTTATGGGAGATATGTATTCAATCTCTTATAACTAATGAAAAAAACACAGAAAATACTTTTCCTCTGGAAGGAAGCTAGAAATTGCAATTCTCTTTCAAAAGGATATGAATAATACACTAGTTTTTATTATAAATCCAATTCATGCACTAAATTGGCAGAGGTAGACAAGACCTCTTGATTTAACCAGCTGGGAGAGGCCCATTTACGAAGCATCTCTCCCAGCTGGGAAATTGATTCTGGAGAACTGATTCAAGTGACGTCATCCATGAAGGAATCCCCTGTCGGATTTAAAAACAACTATCGACCGTTCAACCTTTTATCTATTAACTTTGGAGGCTTCATCCTCAAAAAAAACAAAAAAAAAACACTCAATACATCTGTTTATATGTTTTATTAAAATTCACTATAGCTTTTGACCATCTTCTTCAATAAATTCATATTAAGATTTTTAGTAACATCGTACCTGTTAAGGATTGTTTCAGTATATTAAATCTTTCCTTTTGAATTCGGGCATCAAATAATAAATTACCATGGTCCTTCGTGTGGATGTTAATTGTTACACACGCGTCTCATACAGTACCTTAATAAAATACCTTAAGATGGAATAGATGGCCCAAGTTAAAATAGATGTAAGGGTAGGAGGGTAAAATATAGTAAGAATTATAATATATTAATCTCAAGCAATAATAAATTTGAATCGATTTTATCAAATAAAACTAACTACGCTTTATTATGATGGAAAGTAATAAGAGGACATTAGTCAGTATCACCACTAAGAATATTAAATATAATGTTGCCAATAAAGCTGGGGTAGATTGGAGTATGCAGATGTAGATTTTATGTGAAGAAACAGTAGGTCTAGGTTTAACAGCTTGTTACAAGTTCCATATTTACTGCATATGCCGAATTTCATCAGGGTAAAAGTAATGTGTTGTTGGCAATTGAAAGCTTTTAATCGTAGATCCAAAGTAGTTTATCCTCATTAAAATAGTATTCAGTAGTCCGACGACTAAAATTTTTGAATTCTTGCAGAACGAAGAAAAAATATGGTACATTTTTGAAGGTTATCAAGATTTTAGAAAAGTGAATCCTGCGGAAGTTTTGGTTCACAATAGAGTTCTATTCATACGACAAATACGAACTGAAGATGTGAGATTAGAAGTTAAGAAAGTGAGGATACGAAGACATACTGAACAGTGGAAAACGGTTGCATCTCTCAGAATGAAAAAGTATTGGGCTGAGAAGAGAAAGAAGAAGATGATGATTAAAGAAAAAACGCAAGAAGTGAATAGTTAGTATTTTTTTGTTTTAAAATATTGGTAAAAGATTAGGTAGTATTACCACCAGCTATAAACTTCCTCCAGGTATTACTCCAGGAGATAGTTTCAACTAGGATGGAGTAAAAGAAAGCCCAGTAATGTATCTAAAGACAATATTAGGTGTAATTTGTATCGGTAAAAACAATTAACAGATCATTTATAGGATGAAAATCTTTGTTTCTGATTCTACAGAATTTGTTTTATTATATTGAAAATTCTCGTATATAAATAGTTAATGACTTCTTTTATATTATATTCTTCAACATATTTCATGCTTTGCTTCTCAAGTCAAACAGGTTTTTTAAAATAGTTGAGGCCCCGTATTTATGAACTTATTTTGTGGCTTACTTGTGACCACGTTCAATGTAATAGAGCCTTTCCAAGTCGTACTTAGATAAGAACGCTTTAAGTTACGTTCATAAATACGGCCCTCAATGTTTATATTATTTTAACTTGTACAAAGTGTAACATACATGAGATGAAATATATTATTCTATATACTACTAATTTCTCAAATTTCTTGCTTCAGTTGTCGGTTAAATTTAAAAATTATTTTTTTAAATTTAGGCCTATACTTATGAACTTACTTTGAGCCTTCCTTAACTGAAGCCAGATTTGAAAAGCATTTAGAAAAGCTTTTGAAACCTGTCTTGAGATATAAGGGAGCCTCAAGGTTAAAATGGAAGGAGACTTGAAAGGCTTATGAGTGAATGCTTTCAAGTCCTCCTTGCCCCTTGAGTTAAGGAAAACTCGAAGTAAGTTCACAAAAGGCCTATTTCTAGTCAAAACTTTTTTTTTCAGTAATAAGCTTCAAGCACCATTGCCTTCTATATGTAAATTAAATGTATATTCACTCTGTTCACACACTAACAGAATATCAGTGTATAATACACTAAATTATTATGACCCGTATTTATGAACCAACCTTCAGCTTTCCTCAACTCAAGGAAGGCGTGTAAAGCATTCGGAAAAACGGCTTTTCGAGTTTGCCTTGAGATAAGGAAGCCCCAAGGTCGGTTCATAAAATGTACCATATTTGTACCGAGTTATTCAAAAAGAAGGAACTGATTTCAAATATTTATATCATCGAAACTATACAAGATTTTTGAATTGAAATTGAAATTTATTGAACATTTGAACATTGACCATCAACTTAGAGGTACAAATACAAACTTATACAATTATACAAATTAGTACAAACTCGAATATAAATATTTCGTAGGTTTGTACAGTACTTTCTTATTTGCTATGGTTAATATAATAGTTATAATAAGTGCAAGGCAAAGCCTGTGTGCAGCATATAAAAAAATTGACATTTTTCAGTTAAAGTAATAGTAATATAATAAGGTAGTGATGAAGTAAATGATAATAATAAGATGATTGATAGAGGAAGAAAGAAAAGGGAGTGATGAGGAGAAGTTAAATTCAGGAAAAAATTATGTTATTGTATAAATATTATTAATTTCTTAAAGTGTTAAATTGAAGTAAATATTTCTATCAATCCACATGTCTATTTTGTTATGTAATTTTTTTGTAATTTTATCGTGGATTAAATTTATTGGTAACTTATTTATTAAATAGTTACAATAATACGGCAGTTGATGTCTGTTTACAGTGAGTTGAATGAAATCTCTAAGATACACGTAAAAGCAAGTTCATAGAAAGAGGAAGGTTTAAATCAGTGGTTCCCAATGTGGTCCATGTGTGAGTTCCATGCCAGTGAAAAATAAGATTGGGTTTCATGATATGTTAATGGTTCGATAATAACATGTCTGGAACGATAGCGAATGTCTTTGAATCGGGTGATCGGGTCTATGTGGTACATAGCACCTATGTACTTGCGTGATACTGTTCTGTAAATACATACCTACAGTATACCCATTTTAAATAATAAAATATGAAAACATTTTTAAAAGATCACAGAGATTTAATACTTGGTTTTAAAGGAGACAATGTTGAAACATTAATCATTCAACTTCTTGAGTTCCATTAATTCTATTTTACTATTACTAATAATAACAGTATATCATACTATTTTGTTAGTTTCAACATAAATTTGATTACATAACAAAAATTTACTAAGTTTAGACTCTTGTTTTTGAATGTTTTCTGCACTACAATGCATAATAAACAGCTGTAGTAGCTCCTAGAGGTTGTGAGAATTTCCGGTTCAAAATTATCAATTAGAGGACGTCTATGTAAAAAGGGCGTATATTGAAAATGTGTGTTTTGAGAAAATGAGGTTTGAAACTTTCTCAAGCCCATAACTTTTGAAGAATGAATTAATCGTGAAATTTGTTCCAGAACAATATTGTGGATATTAGCCCAAGGATTCTGAATATGTCATGAAATATAATATCCTTTGCAAATTGATAAAGATAAAAGGCCCCAAAAAATTAAAGTTATACGCCCTTCTTCAAGAGATGATCATCGGCCATGTTTTTTAAACGCCCTTTTTACATAGATGATTATGTTTTACCAAGTCTGAGGAAAAATACTCCACAACAATATTATTATTTTAAAGAAAAAAGTGTAATTTTGATATAAAAAATAATCATGATGTTGTAGTACATGAAGTCTTCAAAAATAATACTATATCCAAGAAAAAGTATCAATATTATTAATATTTTATGAACTTATTTATTGTCTTTGTCAAAATGTATTCATCAGTGAGAAAAAGTTTGTGAGTCTAATCAGCACTAGAGTCTTCCAAACTAGATAGATTATTTCCTTCACCTGATACTTCCATAGTTTCATGTACTTTTTGTAACACTTCTTCAAACCAGTTCACTGAATTTGCATCTAGGAACTTGAAAAGAGTCCTTATGTCTTTTTCTTTCAATGGATTGATAGGAACATGATCTGCCACTTGCAACTGCTGATCCAATTCCATGGAGACATCCTTCTTTTTGAAATAGATGAATGGTGTGAATAATCCATTATAAGTTGGGGCAGCTGATACTCCACCTGAGGGCGTGTAAGTCAATCGTGAATATGATTGTATTTTAAAAGCAGAGTTCTTCCCTTTTGGCTTTTTTGACATAACATTCTCCAAACCTTTGGACCACTTCCTTATTATTGGTGCACCATTTTTCACACAGAACGGAGAGGGATTTTCTCGTGCAGTTTCAAGTAGTTCAATATATTTTTCAAGTGAGTGTATTTTTTCTTCTTTCTTTATTTTTTTTCCACAAACACCAAAGTTGCGATCACAAGTGCAGAAGGAATGGCCCCTTACAGGAAACAGATGGGAAATTTTGACATTCAGCTTCATGGATAGCCAGCTACAAAAAGATGTAACTAGAAGGTTTTTATTTTGTCCTCCTGCTGAGTCCGAAAAGAAATGAATTTCATCATAGGTATCATTGAATTTTTCACTGATGGTATCGAATAGAAAGGAGCATACTGTATCTGGATTTTTCTTTGATTGAGTTTCCAGGTAATAGTACATGTTACTGCTGTCATCATTGTGGCAATGTACATTGAATAAGTAAATCCACATTAATCTTTTGTAGAACTGAGAGGTTTCATTAGTCTTAGGAACAGGTAGATTTTGAGCATAATCAAATTCAAGTACTAGTATTCTACTATTGTCTCTTTTGCACTGTTCTAGTAAGTCATCCCTGATTTTTTTGTAAGAATAATATCTTCTTCGGTGTATATCATAGTGAACTTTACAAGGATCGTCTGGATTGCTGGTCAATTTTACTTTACACTCTGAGCAAAAGTCACATAAGTCAGTTTTGGGTAATGTGAATCCATAGTTGAACTCTTCTTTGAAGTATTTGTGGTAGGTCTTGTAGGCTGGCATTCTCAACTCTTGGTGAGTTCTTTCTTTGCAATATTCCAAAAACATCTCATATAATTTTTTAGGATACAGGTTTGGGTTTTCAAAATATTTCCTATTTGATTTATTCCGCGAATAATGTGACTCTCGGCTGGGAATTGAACTCAAATGCTCCTTCATCAATTCCCAAACACTATTATCTATAGATTGAGGTCGATTTCCGTGGGTTCCACGCTTCTCTTGAAATAACTCACCATTCAAAGTTTTATGCTGGATTACACGCAATCTTTTTTCAGAAACTTGATAGAGTCCTCGAAGGAATTTCTGACAAACAGGAGTTTTGACACCATTTATTTTTATATTATAGTTCCAAATATTAACTCTTTTAATTGTAGCATGTACATGATGAGTTGATGCATTGTTGTACTGCATAAGTCCCGACAGAAAAATGTCTTGTTGAACTTTTGAACCTTCACCAAAAAACAGATTGTGAAGTAACTCTTGATTTTCGATGGAAATTTTCTTATAGCACTCATTTTTACAGCAATTTAGAACTATCACAAAGGGTTTTCCTGGCTTTTCTTCACCTGAAGTTGATGTATGAGGTTCA
Organism: Conomelus anceps; assembly: GCA_948455865.1. Taxonomy (NCBI): domain Eukaryota; kingdom Metazoa; phylum Arthropoda; class Insecta; order Hemiptera; family Delphacidae; genus Conomelus; species Conomelus anceps. The sequence goes on along the minus strand of OX418227.1, from coordinate 31,600,135 downwards.
CCAGAATGTCTTTGTCATTTGTTATCAGATCGTTCTTTGGAAGATTGTTTCTTACCACGCCGTTTCCTATCAGAATTTGAACTGCTATTATCCAAATCATACTCAGTATTCATTTCAATAATAATGATAATATTGCTGAGTAAAACACTGAGTTAAACACTGAGTAAATAATTATAATATTACTGGGTAGAACACTGTGTAAATAATGATAATATTGCTCATAAAGTTGCACACAATCTCACATTATTCAACAAACACATCATACCAGAACATAACCTTGCTAAAACTCAATACACAGCCTTCTTCATTTCATCATGTAGAACTCGATTGTAAAGATATCGGTTTGAAATTTTGCACTTCTATGTAGAAAATGGCGGGGAATCTGAAAATGCCATCTCCCGAAAAAGGGCGTATGCCTTTATACGCCCTTCTTACATAGACGTCCTCAATTATCAATTTAATTTCAATATTCTTGAAATATTTGTGTTATGTAGTGTTTTTCGGTTTTATCAACCATTCAAATTGATCATTTACTGTCGGACTACTTTTTTTAGGGGAAATATTTGATGGAAACAGAAATTTGAACACAACCTATGGACATAACCTAATTTGGACTATTTATGTGACAAATTTGTAATTTGAACTGTTTTGGGCAAATGCCTGTAGTTTTTTACTTGATTGTAATAATTTCATCAAATAAATAAATAAATAATTTAATTCCTGGATTTCTTGTTCCATGACGAACTGCGTTGTTAATATTAACTTTTCATGTGAAATTTAACGACTTGCAGTCAAATATTTGTTAAGAATAAGTATAATACAGTAACTCACTTAATCTGGCCGAGTACTTTCGAATCTATTAGATTATCTATGAGATTCGAAAGTACTCGGCCAGATTAAGTGAGTTATACTTATTCTTAACAAATATTTGACTGCAAGTCGTTAAATTTCACATGAAAAGTTAGCATAATTTGAATAGATTTCTGTCAGTATTAGTAGGAGTACTCTTCCAGCTATCAAAAGCACATTTTAACTGATCAATAAAGAACAAATAATGACATTTATGTAAGGGGTCCACCTTAAACCGAAAATTACCATGAGGCAAAAAAGTTTGGGAACCACTGTTATAAAATGTTGAAATATTTTAAACAGTCCGGGTAGAAATTCCAATCATGGCCGCATCGGTGCTGTTGATTGTAGTAAAATGGAAATGGAGCGATCGTTTTGTGTGTTGCTATTAGCAAAATAATAATCACAAAGTTTGTATGTTTTCATGTGCAGACAATGTTTCAGAACTCGTCATGCACTTGAGTATGAGTTGAGTTCATTTCTTGTTCATGATGTTTATTTCTTTGTGGTCATGAACAAAACATGGTCGTTCCTGTGATGTCACCAATTTACTACAGACAACTAAATTAACGGCGACTCATTACCCACGCACAAGTCTCCGGACTCATGTGGGCATCATCAACAATAAAAAATGTTTAAAAACGATTAGATCGACCAGGGCTGTTTTTAACTTTCCTCTTACAATGTACGTTGGAATTTTGATTCTATTTTTTGTTGTTACTTTTTACTTTTATGAAAAGTGTTTCTTTTTCTGTGTTTCTCTACCAACATAGCAGGTGCACAAATAACTAAAAAAAAAATAGTTTTGAAGAAATAAATGTTTGAAATGTGTTCCATCTCTTTGAATAACCCGGTTTAATTACACTTGTCCTACTAGCATACCTGGGGAATGTTATTGTACAGATTCTTCTTTGTGAATAACATCATGATAAAGGCATAATGTTTTTCTTTTTAAAAATGCTACTTTTGTAAATGTTGTGTAAGAATATGTTGTCACGTAAATGTTGTGTGTATGTTGACAGATGGTTGTCCTACACTACATTCAGGTAAAACATGAATACTGAGTAACCACCATTTCCCGAATGTCTGTGTTCAGAATGTTTTGCTCTAAAGGTCAGTGTTCACAGAAGACAAATTTGTCTCAGAGTAGTCTCAATTTTCAATCAGAGATAAGCTACAAAACTTTGGGCGCTCTTTGGAAGGGTGACCGATTGGAGTGGCCAGCAAAAAAGACTTCTCTGTTGTAAAATAACTTCGCGGAGGTTCGAAACCCACTTAAAAACTATAGGTCCAACTTATCAATCACCATCATCCGACTCATTACCCACGCACAGAAGTAATCCTTTACGAGTCTTACTTGACTTGAGAAAGCCTCAAAATAAGTTCATAAATAGTTGATATTTTTTTTAGGAGGAAAAAACTTATTTTGAGGCTTTCTTAAGTCAAGTAAGACTCGTAAAGTCCTTCGGAGGAAAAAAAATTAACTATATATGAACTTATTTTGAGGCTTTCTTAAGTCAAGTAAGACTCGTAAAGGATTACTTCAAAATGCTTTTCTAGTCTCCCTTGAACTGAGGAAGCCTTCAGATAGGTCCATCTGATAGATAGGTCTCAACTGAACTGTTTCGGAACCCACCTAAAATAGTAGGTCCACCATGTTTCCCGTAACATGGCTCAAACGGCGAGGTGGAACTACCCGTAAGGGTCTCCCCACCATTAAAAGCCATACGCTTATTATTATTAACTGAACTGTTATTAATGGTATTAAGGCCCGTTTTTATGAGCCGACCTTGAGATTTATTTTACTCAAGTGATACTTGAAAAGCCTTTAAAAGGTTTTTATTTTCCTTGAGTTAAGGAAGACAGAAGGCTGATTCATAAATGCGGACTAACTGAGCGATTGTTGCAGCGTAGTGGTTAGAACGTTTTACTGCCACTCCGACGGTCTCAGGTTCGATTCTCGTTCAAGTCTGACATTTTTTTACAATTGTCCACCTTCCACCTTATTACTTCCTCACAAGTTTCATACTCGTTAGCAGATGAAAGAATTTTGTAATAAATTCGACAATGTAAGAGACTTCGCTATTAGCTAGCGAACTTCGAGATCTATTAAAACTACACTCGCCATCGAGACTTGGGCCCGTATTTATTATCATCCTTCCTTGAGGCTCCCTTGAGTTGAGGAAGCTTTAAGGTAGGCTCATAAATACGAGACTTACTCTAGAGACGTTTTGTTTCATGTGGTCACATGCCTTTGGAGATCCTCTCCCTTGTAATGCTTCAGTGATGTAGCATGATAATGTCATGGTTTTATGATTTTTATAGTTGTATTCAACTATTACAATTTGCCACCATTTTCTATTCTCGTTTTGCCTGCTTGTTTACCCAGCTTAGTCTAGCTTCTCCCCTATCTGCTAGAACCTTAGGTGATTTTGAGCTGTACTTTGGTAATTTTCTAAATCTATCTTTCTGTGACAAAAGGCATAGCTATCTATACAGGGTGATTTTTAAGTATGGAAACAGCTTTATATTGCGTAACTGAGACGTTCTTGGTGAAAGAAACCTATGCAGATCTGCATAGTTTTCAAAATCCAACTTTTTTCTGGTTTTGAAATTTTTGTCCGCCATATTGGATTCAACTTTATTTTTTTAAATGGGATGGTGGTCGTATGACACATCATTTCAGTGTGAAATTTCAAGAAAAAAGCAATGGTGTAAACAGTTTTTCAATAGATGTCTTTGTTTTCGATTTATAAGCATTTAAATTTGCAAAATTGTGTTAGCAATAGAAAAGGTAGAACGCACTGCATTAAACATTTTATTGAATTTTTAATCATAAATTATCTAATAACTAAGTTTAAACGGTGGTAGGACTTGATAATTAATAATATTAATATTAATAAGTTAATCAACAAAATAAATGGCTATGCTTATTATTCACTAACCACAATTTTAGCTACCAATAAAATGTTTTATGCAGTGCGTTCTACATTTTTATTGTTAACAAAATTTTCCCAAAATTGCAAATTAAAATGCTTATAAATCGAAAACAAAGGCTCCTATTCAAAAACAGGTTACGCCATTCTTTTTTTCTTGAAATTTCACACTGAAATGATGTGTCATAAGACCACCATCCCATTTAAAAAAATAAAGTTGAATCCAAGATGGCGGACAAAAATGTCAAAACTAGGAAAAAGTTGGATTTTTAAAACTCTTTAGATCCGCATAAGCTTCTTTCGTCAAGAACGTTTCAGATACACGATATAAAGCCGTTTCCTTACTTGAAAATCACCTTGTATAATCTTCTTCTACATAAAATAATATAATTTTAAGTGTAAATACATCAGTTAAATGTGTGGAACATTTTTGACTATTCATTCGAAATTTCATAAAGAAAGACTTCTGGGATAAAGTCATGTTGTTCCCTTCCAATTTTTTTTTTTTTTTTGTATATATTGTATGGATAATTGATAAAGTTCATTAGTTAGGGACTGAAAATAATAGAAAAATATATTTTTAAAACAGCGATAAATAAATAAATAATTCTGCTCAATGTTACCAAGAACCCCAATGTTAATTTTATATTCCCATAATGTTATGTTTTATACTCCAATAAAATGAATGTGAAAGTGTCTTATCTGTGTTTGTATTGTGCAATTTGTGAGAGTTTAGCCAAAAAAGTAGATAATACTACCTAGTTTTGAAATAATGGCTTTTAAAATACAATTTGTGATGTTTTCCATGGCGAAATACTTGATGAGCAATCTAATATCAAAACTGACACTGTATTTCTATTAAAATGACTTGATGTTACAAGCTTTATTATCACTTACCCGGTGGTTCGGAACCCACCTAAAATAGTAGGTCCACCTTGTTCCCCGTAACATGGCACAAACGGCGAGGTGGAACTACTCGTAAGGGTCTCCCCACCATTAAAATCCATACGCTTATTATTATTATTAAAATATTATTTTCACTCACTTATACTGAAGATGCTGGAGGGATGCAATTCACTTCTGAAAATAAGAGGCTGACGAAGCTTATTTTCAGAAGTGAAATGCATCCCTCCAGCATCACCAGTATACGTGAGTGAAAATAATAATAGAAATGCAGTGTCAGTGTAGATATTAGACTATACAATTCTTGAAAGTTTTGGCTAAGGCATTTCTTATGACTCATCCTTTTTTTTTCAATTTAATTGGATTAATTTATCTCTTTTTCTTTAAAGGTTTTTTTTTCAGTAATAAATATCGGTTCCTATCCCAAAAATTGATGTTTTACTTGTTCTATACTTTGAAAATTTTCTATTTAGTACAATGAATACTTGAAATGTAAACTAGATTGATGATGGATGGAACTGTGCAAAAATTTCGCATGTTTTATATTACCATTTTTATTTCAATCTTGAAATTAATTTCTTTTTTTTTTCTCCACAAGATCCAATAATTCATCTACTTTTCTAGTTGCATGAATTCATTGTGTCAATAATTCATTTATCAATTATAAATTTGATTAAAGAAGAAAGTAGAAATAGACAAATAAAATATTTTATTATGTGTTTGCATGGAGTTCATGACAAATGGGAAGGAAATTTTTTTTAGGAAGTCTAATATTTTGAATTTTACAAATTTGGAAAATGGTTGTTGAACAAATTTGAATACTTTGAATTTTTTGAGCTTCCATTTGACATAATGCTATTTTATATGTTGATGTTTGGTGGACAAATGTTGAGAGAAATGTTCGGTTATTTCAATATTTTATGCATCCAGTATTTTTGAAGTGTCTGGCTGACTTGGTTTTTATAATGCATCTTGCTTGAAGATCTGTTCTGATTCTATCAAAGGGTTTCAAATATCTTGTTTTTTAACCCATCGCAAAATTTCACTCTTGAAAAACTTACAAAATTTACTGGTAGTTTAACTAAAAATGTTAGTCAATTCAAGATCAATGTGTATCGTTGAGTGTTTTTGATTTGATTCTCTGTTTACAAGATTGTTTCTTTTAATGATTAATCCATCTTATGTTCAAGCAGATGATAGAAATTATACAAAAACCTATCTACTTACTTCATTATCAATCTCGCTAAGTTGAATAAATTTAACCAATAAATATCATTAACCATTCAAAAAAGAATTCCTATTTTGATTCTCATACAACGAAATCCCAGTACAAGAAGTAGGCCTGTATGAACTAGAAACGGTATCAATTCTTGTGGATTACCTTCACAAGTACTAATTTATGTTTTGATTTTAGCGGTTAAGACCTTGTAAAACAGCGAAAAAACAAATTAATATTTATACAGTGGCGGCGATTAGGGGGGGCGGCCTCCCTCCCCTCCCCACTTTTAGAGAATTTTTCTCATTTTTCAAACTGAGGATAACATTATTAATCTTGTTGAAGACAGTAACACCATAGTTTTGCGGCGTATTTGGAGAGACTTCAATAAAATAATGGTTATAATAAGCTTTAACCATTTTCAGAAGGGGCCTATTGGAGCACGTTGATAACAAAGCAAGTTCATGTATGTTTGCAATGACAGTATATCCTAAGTATTAACAAAAATATTAGCATTTGCAGTACAACATGATATGTTAATATTGTGCTCTAGACAGCTTAAAACCCCATTTACAGCCTTGCTATGTTTAACATTTTTCGGGGGGAGCGGACCCCCCTTTATCTGGGGGTATGGAATTCCCCCGGTTCTTCGCCCCCCCCCCCCCCATTTTTCATTGCCAATCGCCGCCGCTGTATTTATAGAATTTGCACTAATTTATTACAGTACAGTATTGGAATAATCAATTTTGGTAGAAAATAGGAGATTTTTGTATATAGTACCACCTTCACTTAGGAGACAATGGGGAGGGAAATTGAGTGATTTTATTATATATTCTATTTTTTTCTTTCAGTTTTAGTTTTAATTATTTTATAAATATAGATTGCAAACTGTATATATAGTCCAGTTACAATAAGTCGATCTTTGATTGTCAATATTTCTGATTGTTTTGCCAATATTATTATTATTCATTACTATTGAAAATGTGAATAGTGACGTCATGAAACCGGTCCAGTGTTCAATTAAATAAGTGGAATTGACAAATATGAACCTTTTTCATTCTTATTATGCAGTTCCACAGTATCAATCTAATATCTATTGATAAATTTTGGTAGAGTTTTAGCTTACCATCAGGTATGTGCATAACATACTTGATCAAGAATAGCGAGCTAAAGAGAACACCAGATGCTATGCTAACACTATTAACAATTGTAGAAACATTTGCATATCAATCAATCAATCAAATTTATTTTCAAAATTTACAAACATTGTAGGGTCCTGCTAAACCCGTAGGTTTTTCAGCAGGTGCCAATTTTCACAATTATTCCAACAAAGAAACAAATTCACTTATACTATCATTGTACTACCATTCAGCTCATCACCCGTCACAAGTCTCAGACTTACATGGGCTTCATCATCAAGAAAAACTCCAATTTTATTCTGGTTCCCATTATTAGTCATTTAAGTATATCAGTTGAAGGAATCATTGCTCTGATTCAAGAATAGTAATAGCAATGATGGTTTGGAAAAACCTAATGTTGCCGCATCATGACAATGTCTCTGCATTGTCAGTGGCTTGAAGGGATAAATAGCTAGTACGCATGCGCGATTGCTTCCTTGGCTGAAAATGCTAGTGTAATAGCAGTGTCGCAAACTCTGAGTCGTTTGCACTAGCTGTGATAGTATTTGCTACACATGACAGTATCGGTATGTTTAGGGAGAAAGATCGTACACATCATTGTCAACACTGTACATTTCTCTGTCCATTTCTCAGTAAAAGCTTTTCTCATGGTGCGCAAACATTAGCAATGATGGTTTAGAAAAACCTCTCAACTACTTTTCTACATTAATTTTCTGTAGTCATTAGGCATCATTCTATTTTTAGCTCTTATTTAAAATCGTCATACAATAATTTGTCATTGAAGGAACATTGGTTTTATAATTTAAGGATGGAAAAAGTGATAGCCAGCATCGTAATGGTGGTAGTCCCAATGTGGCCGACAGAGATGAAAGTAACCGGCCTGCTAGTAACATAATGCCTATGACTGTTAAGCCGGCTGTGAGTAATAATTATGATTCAATCATGCATGTAAAGAGTTCAGCTCTTATTTATGCATGGTTTTGTTCATAGCATGGAATTTAAACAAACTCAATTGTTACTTGTGGTAAAAAATTGACCACTGAATTCTTATTCTCTTGTGAATTTCATCCACAAATAAATACAAGTATCCAGTATCATTATATCTTGCATTATTTTCAAAAGTTCATTATTACACTTTGTCATAGATAATACCTTTTCACTTAATTACTTTTTCATATATTTTTTTTAAATTGTACTTTACTCTGTAGGAAGCTATCATAGAAATGCCCAGCAAGATAATGCATAAGTTTTAACATTATTCTATACTCACAGCAAAATGGTATCTCACTTGTTTTAGCATACCTCACCTACAAATGAATATACTTGAAACTGCTGTGTAATTAATTATTGTTAGCATGTTTTTTAAATTACATATTCCACTTTGTGATAGTACATTTTTTTCATCAAATTACTTTTTCATTCTTTCTGTTGATTTTGTTGAAAAGTTATAGAGAAGCCCATCATTATAATCTGTGAGGTATACACCCAGAAAAATGGTCTTGTTATTCAATCTTGTTATTCAGAACTCATGGCTGTTATTGTGGATTGTAACAGTTGCTAAATACTCCAACCCACAAAAGCATGACAGGCTTTATAAATTGACTTCAAAGTCATTATAATATATACATTATATTGAATAATTTTGGTTTTGTTTTTAATATTTAGTGCTCATCAATATTTTTAGCTGATAGTTGTTGTAATACATTGTTATCATTTTGATTGTAAGCTTTATAATAACTTTTGGCTGTCTGAATGAATGCAGTCAGATTTAGAGGAAAGTAAAAACATTCAATACATTTATTTTAATATCTGGAAAAATATTCATCATATATTTATTTTTAATTCAAATTATCAACTGTACTGTATTTAATATAGTAGCTGATAATTCGAATTTAATAAGTATTTCGTTATCTGGTTCATTGTCTATGATGTGTCTGTTCTATTGATTGTAATGTTTTTCAAATCTATTGGCTTTTTTTATTTATAAACATATCTAACTGTCAAATTTGCAGCTCTCAGGGTGATAGCACAGTGGTGTATCCAATACTTGATTAAATCACAATCACAAAATCAAACACATGCTGTGGAATGGTTTGTGACAGATTGGATTGATCAGCATGAATACTATCAATCCACAGCATGTGTTTGACTTTTTGGTGGTGAGTATTGTATACCGTCAAGTATAGTATGCTCCACTTTGCTAGCACCCTTAGCATTTTGTGAATTCTATTTGTATGCTGTGTGACAAAGGTTGTTTTATTTGTTTATGTTAATCAAGTTATCTCTATATTTGAGAAATTTTCAGCAAGTGTAATAGGGGTGGAAAGCAGCATGAGAGTGAGAAAGAGATGGCCAAGATGGTCATAACCACCTGTCAAGAATGCATTGACAGACTATATTGTATTTACTAGAATATTCTTCTAACAATTACTCTTTCTTTATAGTCTGCAGTTCCAAGCAGCACCAGTCCCACTGAAATCAGTGCTCAACCTGCACCCAGTCAGCCACCTGCAATGGAACAAACAGTACCCGCCAATAATGGCAGTGCTAGTTTTGCCAACCTTGTCAAGAATGAGCCATCTGTGGCACCAAACAATGGTCCTTCACCAGCAACTGCACCTGCCGCATCTCCCTCAATGCCATCAACTGCTGGACCATCTCCAGGAAACAATCAGAATATGAACAGCAACATTGCAGCGACTTTGAATGCAGTGGCAGCTGGCAGTGGAGGTGCCAATAATAGCACGAATGCTCCTGGTAGTCCCATGGCACATCAAGGTCAGCCATCTCCTGGTGGTCAACCTACCATGTCATCAGGTCCACCTCCTCACCACCATACCCTCCAGAATAGTGGACCAAAAATGATGGAACCCAACCATCCTCCATCACCTTCTGGTCCCTCTCCTAATCCAGTTGGTTCACCTGTTGGACCACAACATCCAGGAGGATCACAGCATCCTGCAGGACCACAACATTCTGGAGGATCCATTTCTTCTCCAGGACCACCTGGACCTGGTCCAATGCCTTCTGGACCAAGCCCTGTGCCAAGTCATGGTCCTGTCAACTCAGGGCCACCTACCCAACCAGGACAACAGTCATCCCAACCTAACTCGCCTATGGCAACTCCTCCAGTCACTTCATCTACTCCATATGGCATGCATCCTCCAGCTCCCTATGGTGGTTCTTCCCCAGGACAATTCCAGCCACCCTCGTTTCATGGACCTCCTCCATCTGTCTCCTCCCCTGGTGTTCCTCCTCCTCCTATGCACCCCAATCAACCCCCCAACATGCCCATCCACTCTCAGCCCCCCACCAACACACCCCCCATGCAGATGCCACCCCCTCAAGGTTTTCAACCCTCCATGGCTCCCTACCCTCCTCAGCAGTACCCCGTTTCCCCTGCCAGTCAACCCCTTCCTCCCCGTCCTCCTCATCCCTCCTATGGCGGTGGCTATCCTCAAACTCCTTTTCCTCAGTACTCACCACATCCTCATGCTGCTCATCCCTACTATCATCAGAATCATCCCTATCCTCCGCAATATCCCCCACCCCACATGTCAACCCGTCCTCATCACCCCCATCACCCCTACCACATGGCTCCTCAGCAGCAACAGCCACAACAAGATGCTCAAGGACATCAGGTGAGAGCATTATGCCTTATACTCTAGTTACTCAATTCAATTTTTATTTATTCATTTTTTACTGTACATAAAAATATATCTTATTATTGTAGTGGAATATAACATATTTTCAAATTTTAAGTAAAAATACTTTATTCATTTTTAAAACAGAAAATTTTCTATTTAATAGAGTTTTTACTTAATAATTTATATTTTCAAGCAATAAATTCATTAGATGGTAAAAAATTCAGAAAAGCGTTTTACTCACTGATCAAACCACTTAATATTTTTTCCAAGTTTACATGAAAAATATGTTTTTTAAACACAATTTTCATTAAAAAAAAAACATTGAAATACATTTTTTCGCCATAGAGGTCTCTCATACTTTTGTACTTATATATAGGGTTTTGGTATCTGATACTGTATTCAGTTATTTAAAATTTAGTTACATACTATTATCTTACTCAGTTGAATATTAATATTTTTACCATTCTTCCAAAAGGGAGTTGAAGGTGGACCGCCAGGCTCTGGATCTATGTATGGAGGTCCAGGAGGAGCCAGGGGCGGAGGAGAAGGAGGAGGAGGTATGATGCCTCAGAGCCAGAACATTCCCGCCAACGTGGGCATGCCTCCTCAGCAGGGTGGTGGCATGGAGAGGGGGGGACCTCCGCCCCCCTCTGGTCCTCCGGGAGCTCCACCCAGTGGCTCACAGCCCGACTCCGAAATGCAATCGGATGAATCACAGGATCCCACACCACCCCATGCTGCTAAGATGTCTTATGAAACAGGTCGGTCACATTCATTTGTTTTTTCCAATCTAGTAGTAGCAAACAGTTGACTTGTTTCGTACTGATTATTATGTCCACATGACATGCTGCTAAGATGTCTTATGAATCAGGTCGGTCACATTCATTTGTCTTTTCCAATCTAGTAGTAATAAACAGTTGACTTGTTTCGTACTGATGATGTCCACATGACTGCGAGACTCTGTGACTCATAAAATAAGTTATTGCAATAATTCTTGTATTTAGTAACTTTCAAGATATGGGAAATATTTGAAAGTGAACTGGACAGTAATATTTATATTCTGAGCATCTTGCCAATAATCTCCAGTCAAGCTATTCCTAGTTGCTGTAGTATCAGAACTCCAAGTTTACTACGTATGCAAGACAGTGTAAATGAAATTATTAAGGACCCGACAAGGCCTTGATGAAGTTGTGCCGTTGTCCATCCATCCATCCATCCGTCTATGCCCTAGCGCTTGAAAAAAATATTCTAGACCATTGAAACTAAATACAAAATTAATACTCTTGAATACAAAAATAATTATGATGAAAACAGATTTCCTATACAGGCTATAGGTTAGTTTTAGCTAGTGAAAATCAAAACATTGGACAGCTAGTTTATTTCAAACTAGCTGGCCCAACGCGCGTTGCTGCATTCTCATAAAAATTCTCCTTGATTTTATTATTCGCCACCTCCCGCTAAGGTTACATTTAAAATTAGGAAAGAAGTTAGTCCTAGGGCTCTTCCAGCTGATCATAGAGGCTTCGTTGTTTTCTTAATCACCACCTCTGAATGAAGAAACATTTAAAATTTAAACCTCCTATGACTATAAGGGTAGAAGCTAGGTTTTTTATTTTATTATTCGCCACCTCCCGCTGAGGCTGCATTTCAAATTTCTAGCTGCATTGGTTAACAGATGTCATCAACCCGGCATAATTACATTTCATCATACCCAGTCGTATGTTTCCTACATATTGCAAGGCTCCAACTGCACGGTAGCCTACATGCAAAGTGTAAAGTCTTTTGCTGTTCAAAGACAGCGTAAATAACCTCACTAAGGGGCCTGCCATATGATTAAAAACTGTTGACTTATATCAGCTGTTCCTTTAAGCTGTTTGGCTGGCAAGTTCAGTAGGTTAGGTCTATAAAATAGTTTAATTAATAATAATTATTAGCTCCCCTATTGAAATTTATGGTCAGAAACCATCCCCAATATTCACACAACATATTCCCAAAGTTTCATGCCGATCTGTCAAGTAGTTTTGGAGTCTATAGGGAACACACATACATACATACATACAGACAGACATTCATTTTTATATCTATATAAATAAAATTAGAGTTTTGTCTGTACATTTATCAGAATTATATATTTTTTGGTTATTTTTACGTTTTATACATCAAATAAGCCGAAAATAGTCTAATCTCACTTTCTGTCTGTCTGTCTGTCTGTCTGTCACGGCCCCAAAGGCATTTTACGCGGCCTTCTCCTCAAAAACAAGAGCATCGATCGGGATTTTAGTTATTGAACAGTATTGAACAGTTTATTGACAATGTCTTTAGCTATAAAAAACTAAATTAACTTTTTTTTTAACAGAGTAATAAACGTTTAAAAACCAAGTGTTTTGCGATTTTGGATACATTTTACGCGGCCTTCTCCTGAAAAACGAGAGCATCGATCGGGATTTAAGTTATTTATCAGTATTGAAAACCTTTTTGACAATGTCTTTAGCTATAAAAAACTAAATTAACTTTTTTTTTAACAGAATAATAAACGTTTAAAAACCAAGTATTGTGCGATTTTGGATACATTTCTTCCATGTTTTATTACCACATAAGAATAAGAACAAATCACGTATTTTATCATGATATATCAATCAGCTGTTCTCAAATATAAATGGTGGGCCCTTCACGGCGTTATTTACGCTGTCTGCAGACTTGTGTAGTCGGAGCATTGCAGTCTTTTAGGAAACATATGTCTGGTGAATCAAAGCTCATCTTATATTTAATCAATTATTTCTTTGTTAAAAAAAAAAATTCCAATTTAAATTTATCATAACAAAAATTAACATTTTAGGAAGGTGCGGTTTGTGCTAGGCTCTTGGGAATTCGCCAGGTAGCACTATTATTACCACATAAGAACAAATCACGTAATTTATCATGATATATCAATCAGGTGTTCTCAAAAAATATTCTCTCCGATACCTGTCACTGAATTATTGCTGACGTTCTAAGTTGTTTACTAAGGGCCCGTTCACACGTTACAGTTTTTGTGCGGTACAGTAAATTTGCTGTATCAGTTATTTTGCAGTGCTTTCGTTTGCATGTACATTTCATATTGTATGTTCACACAATACTGTTTCGACTGGATCCAGTAAAAAAGCTGTTCTAGCCGATTTCTACATTCGGTTTTGTCTTCGAAAACTGTATCACTAAAATCAGCTGTACCGCAAAATAACTATCCGTATCCGGTGGCACATGTATTGTACCGGTAATGGATATGTTCAAACGATACGCTTATTACGCTGGAAGCAGTCTTCAGATCGTCAGCATTGATCTTCTTCATTGATATTCTTCAGCATTGATCTTCTTATTAGTGAATTCCAGGGTCCAGAAGTGGAAGATATTAATTGTGAAAATTTAATTTCTCTAATATATGAGAGACCCGCCTTATGGGACAAGACTTAAGATTAATATAAAAATAAAGAGAGAAAAATGTGTAGAATATTGAAACCAGAATTTGCATACTTTGATCAAACTTTAAGAGAAACCTTCAGTAAGAAACTTTTTTAAAAATATCTTACACAAATAAAAAAAAATCCTGGACTGGAATAAATAAAACTGAACTGGAAGCGCAACGGTGGGAGTTGCTGGTCTCCTATCGGGCGCCTCCCCAGGTGGCGGATTGGGGGATGCCTCCTAGATATAGGTGGTACCGGGGAAATGAAATACCCGGGGTGGACCAAAACCAGCATAGAAACTGCTGCCTTGCAGATGGAGGTCAATGGAAATCCAAAGGCTAGGGGAAGAAAACCCAAATAGAAAATTGATTGCTGCCTTGTAGTTCAGCATTGGTTTGTTAAGGCTAAGGAAGGAAACCTGAAAAAATTCCCTGGTCCTCCAGGTTGGGGGTGGGATGTGGGGCTAACTCCCCCACTCCATAAAAAAAACATTTGTTATGGAAGCAAAAAATGATAGGAACGGACGGCCGTCAAGGAATTTAGTAAAGGAACAGACATTTAAACGATCGCTGGATAGGGACCGTTGGCGACAATTACTAGTGCAGGCCAAGACCCGTCCTGGGTTGTAGGGCCACTGAAGAAGAAGAAGAAGGAAGCGCAATGGAAGAAGGAGGAGAGCACAGCAATAAGCAGTAAAGCCGGACCGTGTGAACATCACAGTACAGTTGACGCCGTACAGTAAAAAAACCGTACCGCAAAAAACTGTATCTTCTGAACGGGGCCTAAGCTGCTAACAACTTCATGATCGTTGCTATCAAAAAAACCGAAACATATTTAGTCTTATTTCTAAACATAATCCGTACGAAGGACGGGCAAAATAGCTAGTATAGAGATAAAAGAAAATGGAAGAAAATCATGAAGGTTGCTGCTTACAAATTGAAAAAAAAGGAATGAATCTACCTTACGGTAAATTCGAAGGGGCCCCTCTCACTGTCTCGACCGTATTTTTTTAAATCATTTGAAGAAAAATCGATTTTATTGTATAGGGAAACAGCTAATACAGATCAATAGAAATTTTTCAATTCACTAGAACTGAGAGAAAGCATGCCTCAAAGCCGTGCCCAAAAACTGTTAACTTCTATTAGCTGTTCCTTAAGGATAGATTTATCCTTTTTGTGTCCTTCAGCGAGGACTGACGAACTTGATTTTAACTTCTTTTTTCTTCTTATGAGGTGCCTAATACCTCCTGAAAATTTGAAATATAAGAAATATAGATTTACGAAGTATTGCCGTTGATAAAAATAAGAAATGCAAGTGAAGCCAACCAAGAAAAAATAATAGGAATATACACACTCAAAGAAGGTGAGACAGCAAGTCTATCTTATATATTAAATGAGGGGGACTTCAACATAAAACAATTTTGTAATGATTTTGCTGTCTTCTCTGTTCATCCTTAACCCACTCGGCTACGGCCACTCCATATATATATATATATATATATATTATTGTAATGATTTGACTGAAACATATATGAAAAGATGAATAATGTATGGAGAAGAATTACGATGAGTTAGTGAAAGGAGGCGAAAGGATGAACAGAGAAGACAGCAAAACTGAAGAGAAGAAGAACTTTATAATAGTGAGCCGACTCCACATAAACTGACTCCTAGTCTACGAATCTGTGAATCCGTCTACCTCTTGCCCTGGCTCGATTTCAGACTAGGTCTGGCATCTTTTAAGAATCTTCACATCTTTATAAATAAACTAAACTCTAAAAAAATCCAAACTTTTTATCTAATTTTGCAGGTGGTCATGGCAACGAAGATATGAAACAGCCGATGCCAGCACAATCTCGTGGCGGCGCCATGACAGCACAGGGTGACATGCCTCCACAGCACATGCACCACGCACCCCAACCAATGGATGTCGATCAGAACCGTGGTGCACCGATCAACAATTCTGAACCACCGCAACCACAGTCTCAACCACAAAAACCAGTCACGGGGCCTAACGAGCAGTAGACATGGATCAGTGTACATTGAGACGGGAATTTGAAAGAAATTGTTACATCGAGTTTTCGCATTTCAAATTCCTTCAAGGCTACCTTAATTTTTTAAAAATAAAAATTAATACGTTGAGACGGGAATTTGAAAGAAATTGTTACATCGAGTTTTCGCATTTCAAATTTATTCAAGGCTTCGTTAATTAAAAGGAAACTTGAAAACCCTTTATAGAAAGGGCTGTTCAAATCTGCCTTGAGATAAGGAACCCTCGTATTTTTGAGCTCACCTTGAGGCTTCCTTGATTCAAGGGCGACCTGTGAAAGCACTCAAAAGGCTTTTCAAGTCTTCATTGAATTGGGGAAGCCTTGAGGTAGGTTGGGGGTCTCAAGGTCAGTCAGTGGACCAAGTTACTGGTCCTTATGATCAGTTACTACTCCTGAATGGATCTGTGTAGTACATTGAGATGAGAATTAAAAGAAATTATTCGGGTTTACTTCGGGTTTTCGCATTTCATGAATGAATTCGTCGATAAAATATAAAGATTGAAAAGTTTTCTAGTGTCTAGTAGTCAGGATTAAAATGATTTTTATATTACGGTATTTTTTCAAAATATCCTTTGTAAAATATTTTCAGAAAATGTGTTAGTTTCATTGTTTATACAAATTTATGATCACTAGACCCGTGGAAAATGAACAAAATCAAAGTAAGTTTTCGGCAACCTTAGTATTTGCTGGAAGAACGTTTTATGCAATTTGTTCCACTGAATGAGTATTATCAAGCTATACTACTGTGTAAATAATTCAGAAAATTTTTATTATCAAATTATAATCTTGTAGCCCATTCAATTTTCTAAACGTATTGTAATCTGCAATATCGTACATAAAATTTTTAAAGCTGTAGGCTGTATTCAAGTTTTATCTTTTTCACATTGATTTGTAGTTTAATTATTTTCTCATTTCAATTACTTCTATAGAAACAATTTAAACTGAAGTGTTTTAATTACTGTACTTTCGAATTATTTATTGTCACAGGAATGCATGTTTTAAATTTTATTGAATTTTATTTGTTCATCAATCTTGTATTCCTTACATAAGAAGAAGACAAGGAGCTCTGCATAATAGGCTTGGAAGTCTATAATATTATTGATTATAACAACTTTTATGGTAAGATTTCTTTACTATACTATTTGACTCTGGCATTATTGTGCTATAACTGGTGTAAACGTTTTAGATTAGATCTCAAAATGATAGATTTTATTATTACTTCTATGATAAATGACAGGTTTGCAAAGAATTTCAGTAATTTTGTATTGAAAATTATGTATTTGAGATTAATTAAATTCGATTTATTGATCCATTTGAATTTTATCATTGTTTGGAAATCTTAACTTTCCAGGTTCTAGTGTGTACAGTGTTGAAAGATTGAGAAAAATTATATTGTTTTTCATGACTCATGGAAGAGAGAAGAATAGTTGAATGGTCTAAATAGATTGTAATGGATGTTGTTGCGATGAAAAGTGGGAGCCAGTGAATATTATATCCGAAATAATCTCTTTAGTAGCCACTTGTAGATTGTAGCATACTGCACTAACATAGTGAACGTGAAATAAATATTCTGATGAGATTGATAAAAGATTATATAAACATTCAACAAATAGGTGAGCTATGTATTTCAAAATTATATATTTTCATCACTTCGCTCGCGTTGACCGTCCAGCCAGTGGCGAACATGTACATAAAAGTATATAAAAGAAAGGTGGTCGATTGGCTGTTTGAGGTAGGCCGGGAGGCTGCTGAGGCACTGATTCACTCACCCTACACTTAATTCCTGAGCATTATTCAAAAGCTGTCACTGCCTGGGTGTTCTGAGAATCTGCCAATTACTGTATTTACTAAAAGTAGATTGATCATTGCTAGACTAGTCACCTTCAGTTCTTCTGGTATGGAATTTTTAATTATTCAAAATTACTACATTTTTTTTCATTTGTAATTAAAAAAACATTTTGTATATTTTCTAAATTTTATTAATAACTCATTGTGCAATATATTAAAATTATCTCGTACATTAATAGATGAGAATTCTTTCCTCACACACGGATCTGTAGTCCATGTGGGGAAATATATTTCTTTATATTTTAATTGTATTCTCATTATGATTGTAATATGTTGTGTGGAACTAAAAAAAAAAATTCAATTTTTTCATCCACGTATTGAGAAAATATAAAATATAATCGCTTAGTTTCAAAAATCCGATTTATTTGTTTACGAAATTTGTGAAATCAGTTCTTAGCACGCGTCTGGGGTCTCGACTGAGCATGTACTAAATTTCAATTTTTTTGGAGGATGAAGCCCACTTAGGTCTGGGACCTGTGCGTGGGTAATGAGTTGGATGATGGTGATTGATGAGTTGGACCTACAGTTTTAGGTGGGTTCCGAACCACCGGGAAGTTATTTTATTGATCTAATGGTTTCGAGAAACGTTGATGAATCACTGGTATTTTGCTTTTATATGAATATATAGATAAAGAGATAGAAATATGTATTTTTACAGTGCAAAACTTCAAGATTTGGAACAGACCTTTCAAGACATCAGCAGTGGTTTATTATTTACTTTCAACTCATTCATATGTTTAAGCAGCAATTTGATAGTCTTATACCTTCTATTCAATCGATTTGAAATAAACAGTGATTTTTAAGTGATCTATATAATAAGGGAGAGTAGGTATGTGTCAGTCTAAACGGCAACGATTTGAAACACTAAATTTGGCACAAAGCTTCCTATAAACTCGATTCAGTGCGCCTTGAAGCCCGATTTTATTTTCAGACTTTTCAAAATTGAATGTTCAAACTTCCCTTATGGGCGCTATTACTGTTTTAAAATGTGTTTAGATGCAGGAAACTCATAGAACAGCTGATACATGTTACGTCACTACGATGCGAAAAAGCTTAAAGTCGCATTTGCAACACATTTGTTCCGTATCAATATTGCAGCTCCTAATTCCCTTTTCGGAATTGTATTGGTATTGGCGATTGAAATCCGTATATCACATGCTTAATTTAAACACTTTTGCAAAGCAGGTAAACCACTAGTCCTTAATATTTATGTACCTTTGTTTCTTATTTTTCATGTCATAGGAAAAGAAATACTCGAGGTAATCAGAACAGAAGATATTGAGCTGCTTGGTTTAGAACAGTGCGAAGAATTAAAGGGGTTTTAACCCCGGATTTGGAAAAAGCTTGCAACAACTAGTTATACGGACGAATATTCTATGTGATTTCTCTACAACATGGTCAGTAATTGAAATAATAATCTCCAGTTATCCTATTTCGGAGTTAATGACCAACTCCAATAACGTGTTGGGTTTTACATGCCAAAAGCAATATTTTTCCAGTCAAAATTTGATATTTTCTATTTTAAAACGAACAATATTTTTCTAGGAATCGAAACTAAATTTTTTCCATAGAACAAAAATTTGTTTCATGATATTTACATACCAGAGCAATATTATTACAAAAATTGAAACGTGATTTTTTTTTTCAATTTTAAAACGAACAATATTCTATTCAATGAACTATGGTGTAAATTCATTAATTATTCTGACAAAAACTATTCGGCAATCGTTGTAAATGAATGGCTGTAATAGGATCAGTCGACACAGGCAATGACACTCAGCCAATTATTATTGCACTGCATCCAATATTTGAGGATAATCACCATCACAGAATGAAATACATGCTGTGAAATGGTTGTATTCATGCTGCTCCAGTCTGTACTAAACCGTTCCAAAGCATGCATTTGTTTTTACGTTTGTGATTGTCATTGAGTATCGGATGCTCCACTGTGCAAGCACCTTAAAAACAGTGTTCTGATTAGTAATTTATCATGGTCGGATAGATATACAGTAGAAACAATTAGTCTGGGCGCGTGGCTCTGGTTTCACTACTAGCCGTCCTGTTAAAAGTTGACTAGTTGACCTTGAAGACATCTGCAGCGTCGCACAGGCCACATGTTTTTAGAAATTAGCGATAAACACTCCCCTCGCCATGGCTGACTACCAAACGGCCGTGCGCCCAGACTAATTGTTTCTACTGTACAATTAGATAGACATAATGATGGGAATTGAAGAGGCTTTATTCCCATCTTTTTTTATGTAGTGACTGAATTTTGTCTAATCTAAAGCCGCGTCTCCATCAACCGAACATTGTTGGCGAACACATAAAATGGACAAACATTAAACATATGGGTGACCGAACAGGTTCGTGAGTTCAATTGAAATGTTCGGTCTGTGAGCGAACAGTAACGGCCAACAACATGTTCCCACCACACCGATCATAATGTTCGAGAAGTCGTCAACACCAAGCAATGTTCAGCGACATCAGACATCAGCACTGTTCGCCGAGCATGTTCGGTTGGTGGAGACGCGGCTTAAGAATTTTCATTGTTTTTTCATTTGTTTATTCATATTGAGGATTTAAGAACCAATACTCTTCTAGAAGGAAGCTGACCTGCATTGTATCTTTTGGATCGAAGAGTATTTAGGTTGCGTGCACAGTAATGATGATCAAAATCACCATCGCAAAATCAAACTCATGCTGTGGTATTCACACTGTTGATCTTGCTATGGTGATTGTGATCGATTTTTGCAAGCACACTTGCAAGGTATATTTGGTATTAATTTTTTATAGTAACTTGCAGGCAAGTTTAATTGTGAATAAATAATATTTCTACTCTCACTTTTTTGCCAAACGTTATCGACTCATCTTCAAAGGCGTCCTATATCGTTTTTTATTTTTTCAGAAGAATTGTGGTTTTAAACCGAATTGTGGTTCTAAATCGTTTTTTTTTTTTGTTAGAAGAATTGTGTTAACCGATCTAGGACGCCTTTGAAGATGAGTCTCCATGACTCGAAAACGTTTGGCCTAAAAGTGAGTAGAAATATTATTCATTCAAAATTAAAATTGACAAAGTCGTTGAATTTACAACAAAAGTTAATATTAACAACGCAGATCGTTATGGAACAAGAAATCCAAGTTTATTTGGTATTGAAAAGTATTTATTCCTTGTATTGTATTTTTTCAATTTACTGATTTTCATCTTTTTGATATGTTGTGGGTAAGTCTGTTCTTTTTCCAAGTTTTCATAACTATTTTTTTTTAAATGAACATTCTTTTGTAGTTATTTTAAGAATTCAAAATTCTGTGATAATAAGCTATAATTATGAAATACATAAATGTATTGAATGTGGCAGTGTTTATAAAGTACAGTATTAGTGAGCTTGCACAGTGAAACATCGATGATAATTACCATTTCAAAATCAAACTAAATGTTGTAGAATGGTTTTTAACAAATTGGGGCTGTGTGAATACCACCATTCAACAATATGTGTTTGATTAGAAATAGTGATTATCATAGAATATTTGATGCTCCAATTTGCATGCGTTCTTATTCCTCAATTTTTTCAATTCACGAATTCCCATCTTTTGACAATGTGGTGAATGAATTTGGTCTAATCTACAAATTTTCATGATAATTTTGGAAATAAGGTGTTTTTAAGTGTTGTTTGAGAGAATTTCGGAGGGAAACAGTAATCCTCTCTATCACATGAATATTTATGCTTAATCATCAGTTTTAATTTCAAGGTCAAATTTTGGTTGAAATGAGGCCGGGACGCGAACCCGCAATCCCGAAACACAAAAATTTCGCGCACGGAAAGGTAACTTAACCCTTCACATTCGCAGGAGTCAGCTAACCGCAGTGCAATGGATAGCCTCATCCTGGGGGAACCGCCTTCATGATCACGGTTAACCCCTACGCAAGGTCAGTATGACGCGCTCAAATTCCTGGAAGTGGCCACCCTCCAGGACTTAACTTTTGCCAGCGAGAGGTACGAAATTAGCAGCTTTTCACAACAAAACCTCCCAATAATCATGGCAAAGTCACTTTAAAAAACGAGAACCATAGATTTAATCACACCGTTCAACGGTCTATTTCAAGCTATCCCTCCTATTTCGTCAAGTAAAAGCATTCTAATCGCAAATCCAAAGATACATCGAAATCCAATTGCTCAAGGGAGTACGTTTGAAACGCAATAAGTTTGTTATTTATACCGTTTTACTTGTAAAACCGGCAGTTTATCTTTAGTATTTTCAATAAAAAATATTATTTGGATAATTTTCCATGAAACTATATATTCATATCGCCGATTTTGTGCTTATTTTTCTGTATAAAGTTTACTTTAATAGAACTCTTCAACCATAACTTGTACATTGTGCTGAAAACAGTCCGTTTGCTTGATCAATACAATGGGCGCGGATTTCAAATCTCCACACAAGTTGGCCTGTGCTGGCTTTATTTATTTCAATAACAACGTTTTTTGCAAAATACATATTGTTTGTATATCTTCATAAAGTACTTCTACTTCCGTGAGTATTTTGATACAAAATAGTACCAGCACTAGCTTGTCATTAATTCGCTTCCCTTCACATTAATTCATCACTCTTTTGATAATTAAAATAGTTGCAGTTTTATTCTTTGTAGAAAGAGTGCGTTAAAAATTTTCATTTCATTGTTGGAATAATGAAAAAATATTTTTAAATACGAGCGATATTAACTTTAAAATAATTAATAATAATCATTAACAATGATCTTAGTGACAGTTGGCGACAATGATCAAGCTACTGTGACAAAGCAAATAACTATTCGAGTTATATTAATGCAATTTAAAATAATTATAAGTTGATAAAATTTATTTCTTTCATTTTTATTTGTCAGAAATCACAGATTCCTATATTCTCAATTCTTGTCTCCCAAAGCATGACAAATTTATCGAGATTACCTGCTGGAAATGATATCAGGTAGGCACTGAAGCTAGGTTGTTTTAGTCTGCTGCTGATTTTCATCATCGTTTTCTCGTAAGTCAAATTCGATAGAGCAGCTAATTTCATACACTAATTTCAATACAAATCTTTAAATATCATTATTTTTTTCAAATTTTATCGTGTAAGCACTTAGTGAAGTCTACAAATAGTGTTAATCGTTCTACAGACAACTAGTATTATTTTTAGTGCGTTGGAATAGTAAGCTTTTTTTAAATAGTTCTCTGATATTCTTGTGCTAGCAGACTAGTAGGTTACAACTAGCAGGTAAGTTTTAATTTCATTCAATATTAATGAACATTTATAATTTAAGTCGAAGTTGAAAGTTTGTTAAAGTCCGAAAGGAATTCTTAACCTTTCAAGATCAAAACTGTCATAGCATGCATTAATAAACTAATTCGTTGCGAAATACTACATTGTAATGAATTTTGATAACTTGCCGGTTTTAAAGAACTTTAGTTTCCTTACCATGTTGATGTAATATTTCGTTTTTGAATGGCCAGAAGGTTGACTGATGCATACAAAGAGACCATGCTTGTTAAAGCCTAAGGGAATGTTTGGTATTCTGTCATTAAAGGAAATAAATCATACCGTATCCTATTCACACATGATGAAAAGGCCCTGGATATTTACTTGTATGTACTCCAATTGAATTATAACAACTTGATATAGCTCTCTCAGGATCTCAACCACCAATTCATTGGCCAGACCAGTTTGAAATCGGAGTCATTGCGGTATTGAAGATTGGTTTGCTCTATTTTTACATTTTAAAGGTATTTAGTATCAAATCAAATATTGAGTAGAGAATCTACAAATTATTCTTGCTCTCCTGAACTGACAAAATTATCACGTGATAAGCATATGCTATTTTTGCAACTGCAGTATATCGCTCTCTAAAATTTGGTAGCAATTAGCAATCATAAACTATTCTTGGCCTGTGAATAACTTAATATTGTTCTCCATCCCATTTTCATCTCTGATCTATTCTGTAAGTGCTGTATAAATAATTGTCCATAATAATTATCTGTAGACTGCTTTATATTAATAAATAATTATTCTTTTAGGGCAATAATAAAATGAGACGTGTTTTACAAATTATTTAAGAAACACCAACAACTCGATTCAACTCCAATTAACCTTTAGTTATGCTTTCTCCAACTGGCCTCTCCAAAAATGAACAACTCAAAATCTTATTAACTTTTCAGGTGAATTAAACGACTTTCAGTCAAATTTGACTGCAAGTCGTTTAATTCACTTGAAAAGTTAATATTAACAACGCAGTTCGTCATGGAACAAGAAATCCAGGAATTCAAAATCTTACTTTTTCGTTATGATTGAAATTTCTTCTAGAGCATTTTATTGACTTCAACGTCAAGTAATTCATATTTATGATTGAATTACGTGCCTCAAGGTCAAAGAGTATTGTTAGTTGATAAGAATAATCTAAAATCCGTGTAGTAGAGAATATAGTAGTCAATTCCCTGACTATTTTTCACGGTGATCTAATTCATACCTAAACAATTTTCTCATCGTTTAGTGAAAACTATACATTCAGGTCATTTTCTCATGGTCGTCTCAATTCCTGATCTAGGCATGGCTTTTTTGTTTAATTATTATCCTTATTACCTGCGAGAATCAGACTCATCAATAATTAAACGAAATATATTTCTATACCTTATCAAAAAGAAATAGAGAATCTACCAAAGAAATAATAAATGTAAAACATTGTCTAATCAACTGAAGAATATGATCAGTTTGCAATAAATAAATTTTTCCAACTAATTGGATTCAACAATAATTAATAGATTTGAAGTGTTGTTTCAACAACGTGAGTGTAATTTGTTTTCACTCCTTGACCTGCATAAGAACTGCCATATAATAATTTAACAAGCTATTTCCAAAAGGAATCATTACAAATTTTTACTAGAATTTTAAAGCACTTTTACATGTAAGCAGTGTCAATATGATTGAACTTTTTCAAATTAATTTTACAATGCAGATGTCAATTTTTTACATTTTGATTTTAATATAAACCAATGTGGAAGCTACTTTTTTGTCATAACTGCGAAGGAGGTCTGATACCTGAGCGTGAGTAATTAGTTGGATGATGGTGATTGATGAGTTGGACCCACGGTTTTAGGTGGGTTCCGAACCAACGGGAAGTGATTTTACAACACTGTATTTTTGCTGGCCAATCTAATCGGTGACACTTACAAAGAGTGCCCAGGAGAACGCAGCTTATCTCTAGCTGATTGAACAGATACCTGCTACGGCTCACGGCTATTACTTCATCGTTGGGGTTTGAAAACGGACAACTAAAGACAGCTAAACTGAATTCAGTCATCAGCTTGAAATCGGTCCCTGTTAACTCAAACTATATTTAGATTAATTAACATTCTGACCAAACGTTCTGACATAATTAACATTCTGACATTTATTTTCCCTCATTTTCTGTCCAAACTTTGGTGTATAGAACAGTGATGGGTAAACGACGGCCTGCGATCTAGTTCAATCCGGCCCGCAACATCAGTTTGATTGAGATTGATAATGGTGTAACAACCGAAACTAGTTTCTCAAAGTTTTAATAAATGTGGCTGTGACAATTTCGCCTTATTATTCATTCTTTATTGGATCATCCTCCCTTCTTGAGTTTAACAAGACTCTTTCTACTATATTTTTAATGATTGAGAATAATCTTAATTGAGGCTTAAAGTTTAAATTGATGATCAAAATGTAAAAAAATTTATCTTTTAAGAATTACTGATAAATTTTTCGGCCCACCTACATAATGTCTCATTTCATCTGGCCCTCACCTTGAAAAGTTTGTCCATGTCTGGTATAGAAGATATCACATTTTCCAAATAAAAAATGTTTGGACAAATAATCAACAAAACAAATTGCTGAGCGCGGTGTGAAGGCGATCATGATGTTCAGTCACGGGATCTAAGGACTTTGTTTGGAAGAGTGACCGGATGCTAGGACAGGAGGTTATTAATTTTAATGTTTAAAGGAAAGTGATAGCCGTGAGCCGTAACAGGTATCTTTTCAATCAGATAGTGATAAGCTCCTAGGCGCTCTTTGTAAGGGTGACCGATTAGACTGGCCACTAAAAAAGACACTGTTCTCTGCTATAAAATCACTTCCCAGTGGTTCGGAACCCACCTAAAACTGTGGGCCCAACTCATGAATCGCCATCATCCAATTCATTACCCACAGGTCGCAGACCTATTTGGGCTTCATTCTCAAAACAGTCTATTGCCACTTACGCAATAGTTCGGAACCTACCTAAACTGTACGTCCGCCATCCATAACATCATTATCATCGACTCATTTCCCTCACACAAGTTTCTTACTCATGTGACGTCATCAGCACTAAAAAAAGTAAAGCCTTTATAATTATCATTAGAATTATTTTTTGAAATTCTCTATATGAAGAATTTCTGTCGTGACACTTGACATCACGACTTATTAACAAATACCTCTCTACAGCGAATTCTTGTCTGGATAATTTACTTCGCTTTAAAAAAGTTCAACTGTGCTACAGATGAGACGATTTATTTATTTGACATGAGTACTTATGAGAGCACAAGGAAAATCCCATGCTTGCCCTCTTAACACAAAAATGTAACTATTGTAAGTGTAGAAAAAATATATAAACAATTTGTGTAGCATGTGTTGCTTCCCCTGGATCTCTTCGAAGTTCTAGGTAATGAATGCTAGATTTTCTGTTTTTGAACGATTGAAACATTTGAGGAATTTTATTGATGTAAACATATTTTGCAATAAATTTAGTACCACGGATTCCCATGAATGTGAAAAAAATCTATTTCTTTATTATTATTATTATTATTATTATTACCACCTATTTCAAAATCTAATATTTTAACTCAAGTCTGACTCCTTCAATACCTAGTGGTTATTAGTTTGCATATAAATATTAAAACATTGACGTGAAATGCATTCCCGTAGATGTGAATAAATTTATTTCAGTTATTTTTAGTTTTTACTGACACCTTCAGTATACTAGTGGTACAGTAGTTTGCATACTAATGTTAAAACTTTGATAGAGTATGACAGATAATCGATATGAGATAAATAGAAGTGAAACTTGAAGGGTTTGCTAATATTAAATCAATGAATCAATGCCACCTTGATATTCCAGCTGTGTAGCTGTGATAGTGAACTTGCCAATGTTGTTACATATAGCTTTACAAAACCCATTGCAGATGAATCTGTACAAGCTATTCATCACTTTTTTCAGTTTCTCTTGCTCTGCTTTCACATTTAAACGAAATCTGTCTGTTCTCTCTCCTCTTCATAATCACTTTTTAAATCCTGGTTTGTTTATATATTATCTCATTTTAATACTTTGTTATTACATTTTAGGGAAGTGATAGCCGCGAGCCGTAGCAGGTATCTGTTCAATCAGATAGATAAGCTGCGTTCTCGTAGGTCCTGTTTGAAACGGTGACCGATTAGATTGGCCAGCAAAAAAGACACTGTTCTCTGCTGAAAATCACTTCCCAGTGGTTCGGAACCCACCTAAAACTGTAGGTCCAACTCATTACCCACGCACAGGTCTCAGACCTATGTGGGCTTTATCCTCCAAAAAAAAAAACATCATTGAATTTATCGAATTGAATTGATTTTAGAAAATATAGCACAATATGATAAATTGATTCACATTGAATTGTTTTTCATTTATACTACATTGTTCATTGTTATCATACATTTTTTTTAATTTAAATCCAAAAATAACAGAACTCTTGAACCCGGTAAAACACTTCACTCAAAATAAATTTAAAAAAATTATTATTTTAAAACAAACTAGCTGGCCCGCGCGTTGCTGCGTTCTCATAAAAATTCTCCTTGATTTTATTATTCGCCACCTCCAGCTGAGGTTACATTTCAAATTAGGAAAGAAGTTAGTCCTAGGGCTCTTCCAGCTGATCATAGAGGCTTCGTTGTTTTCTTAATCACCACCTCTGAATGAAGAAACATTTCAAATTTAAACCTCCTACGACTATAAGGGTAGAAGCTAGGTTTTTTATTTTATTATTCGCCACCTCCCGCTGAGGCTGCATTTCAAATTTCTAGCTGCATTGGTTAACAGATGTCATCAACCTGGCATAATTATTATTTACATCATAATGTTTTGTGACTTATGTGCTTTTTACCAAACACGCTAGAATTACATTTCATCATACCCAGTCGTATGTTTCCTACATATTGCAAGGCTCCGACTGCACGGTAGCCTACATGCAAAGTCCTTTGCTGTTCAAAGACAGCGTAAATAACGCCGCTAAGGAGCTTGCCATATGATTAAAAACTTTTGACTTCTATCAGCTGTTCCTTTAAGCTGTTTGGCCGGCAAGTTCAGTAGGTTAGGTCTATAAAATTGATTAATTAATAATAATTATTAGCTCCCCTATTAAAATTTATGGTCAGAAACCATCCCCAACATTCACACAACATATTCCCAAAGTTTCATGCCGATCTGTCAAGTAGTTTTGGAGTCTATGGGGAACATACATATTATATACATACAGACATTCATTTTTATATAATAGATAACTGAAAATAAAAGTTTAAAAAACTAATAAAAATTACTAAAGGAATAATTATTCTTCTCTGCATATTTCCGTACCACTTTCATAAGGGCCATGAATCTATAAAGCATGTTCTCGAAATATGTAGGTCTAATATCAAAGCTATTAGAATTATATTATTATGTCTCTATTAACCTTGAGTACCTACTTCATCATTAGAATAGGAATAAATCTTGATGGTTCGTCTATGCTATTACTAGCCGGCAGACTCGCTTCGCTCGCCTTAACCGTCTAGCCAGGGGGCTCCGCCCCCTGGACCCCCGGGGGGGGTCCAACTAATTTCCATTGTGATTAGATAAATTTACAGAAATAGGTGATTTTGGGGAGAATTTTGATACCATTACTTAATATGCATCTAGGGACTCAATCAAACAGTGGTATTTCGATTATATAGATATAGATTTCACTCCATGTGGCCTTGAGGTTCTTGAGAAATTGTGACCAACTAAATTCCAAAAATCTTAAATTTTGAGATGAATCATGTAACCCTATTTTTCACGTGTTTAGCACCCCAGCTGAAAATTTGAACTTT
The DNA here is from genome assembly GCA_948455865.1 of Conomelus anceps. Taxonomy (NCBI): domain Eukaryota; kingdom Metazoa; phylum Arthropoda; class Insecta; order Hemiptera; family Delphacidae; genus Conomelus; species Conomelus anceps. Next base: position 31,570,986 of record OX418227.1, on the reverse strand, counting down.
TTTGGCCTTGTGGTTCTTGAGAAATCATAATCACCTAAATTTTCAAAATCTTTAATCTATGATAAATTAATTTCATAACTAATTTTTTGTTGATTTTCTGATCAATACCTATTTTCACAAAAATTCTCAGGCTCATGTACTGTTTTGGTAGCTCGGGATAAGTTTGCTTTGTTTGACAAATTATTATTCATTAATAGACCTAACCTACTGAACTTGCCAGCCAAACAGCTTAAAGGAACAGCTGATAGAAGTCAACCGTTTTTAATCATATGGCAAACCCCTTAGCAGCGTTATTTACACTGTCTTTGAACAGCAAAAGACTTTGCACTTTGCATGTAGGCTACCATACAGTCGGAGCCTTGCAATATGTGAGAAACATATGACTGGGTATGATGAAATGTTATTATGCCAGGTTGATGACATCTGTTAAGTGCAAATTTCAAAATATTTGGCTGTTTATCACCAAACTTTTCAAAAATCGTCGATTTTGGGCCCATTTTGGGGCTAATTTTGAAACTTTTTTCCAAGGTACATCTAAGGCCGATACTTAACATGAATACCAAATTTTATCTGATTTGACCTTATGGTTCTCTAGAAATTGTTGTCACCTAAATTTTCAAAAATCTTCAATTTTGGGCCCATTTTGGGGTAAATTTTGAAACCCTTTCTTAGCACGCGTCTAGTCCCCCTACTGAATACGTGTACCAAATTTTATCGTTTTTGGTCGAGTGGTTCCTGAGAAACTGTGATGAATGAGTGAGTGAGTCAGTCAGTGGTATTTCGATTATATATATTTATAGATAGATGTTGTTTCTTAAACATAGGTATGTCAGTTTCAGATCTCAAGATAATTTGTCATTTTTCTCATATTCTCCACAATAATGGTATAATCTTGTTTACAACATTTTGACAAAAAATTATGATGTACCTAATTTGAAATTCGTCTCATGTTTTTGATTAGGTATCATTCAAAGTATTATTTATTATTCAATTAATATTCAAAGAAGATGTTTAGAATAATAAAAACTTGGCCTTGAATCACAATGCACTTATAACGATCACTCGTGCATAGCCTACCTTACCCTCACCTTGAATGCCAGCTTGTTTTTTTCTCTGCTGTAACATATTAATCGTTTAATTGTTTACTTTGAAAATCAACTGGTAATAAATTTCAAATGTATGTGCGCTAAAAAGTCCATTTCTAATTGCAATTTGTTGTACTGTACCAGTTATTTAATAGCTCAATTTTCTCTGAAAAAAAAATAGATTTAATAAAAATAAATGTTTTCTATTGATTGATCTTGCAATACTTGTCAGTGAATCAATTTATTCGTTTGGCTTAGGCAAACAAAAACCCGAATTATTTTATTATTTATTAATCGTAGCCTATACTGTTGTAGCATCTGTGCAAATAGATTCAAAGCCCATATGCGCTTCTAAATTGAATGTTTGCAATTTCTTTGTAGTTGTATCTGTATCTAATAGTACAAAACGCCCATTAGGATAAATAAACAATTTAACAGACAGCTGTAATTGAACAATAGGTCTGGTTATTTACAAGCTCATCGTTTAATAAATCCTAAGATTAACTAAACAACATTTTTTATCAAAATTCATTTTCCAAAAAAATACCTACAAGTGCTATTTTAACTCTTTTTGATACCATGATTATGAAACGATTATTTGTCCTTGTCTCTAAATAAAAGCTTCAGTGCAGCGATTGCTTCCTCATTTTAGCCAAATTTGTTTCCTGGAGTATTTTTTTCTCTTTTCTGAGTTCAGTAGAGATCAGTAGTCGCTGGGGGCTGATATTAGGGATTGGTATCGATTAATCGGAATAATCGATGTTTTGATGAAATAATCGACTATTTGTTTTATCAATGTACGACTCGTTCGATTTGATCATTATTTTCATTGACGTGTGCTACGGTGCATGGTTTTGATGAGAAGGGCACAGTGGCGGATCCACGGGGGGGAAAAGGGGAAATTCCCCCCCCCCAAACGCAGAAGAAGAAGGAGAAAAGAAGAGGAAGGAAAAGAGAGAGAAGAAGAAAGGAAAAAAGAAGAAAAGAGGAACAAATGGAAATGATAGAAAACAGCGAAGAAGTGGAAAAAGAGATGACAAGAAGTAAAAGGATAGAAATTGGTAGGAGAGAGATGAAAATGAAAAAAGGCGAAAAAGGGTAAAAAAAGAGGGGAAAATAAGGATAAACTGAAAAGAAGAAAATGCGTTTTAGTCAAAGTTGCTGACAAGGGAAAAAATTGAGACAGCAATGCCTGACCAACAATAAATTTTCTATTGAAAATATTGTGTACTTCAGTACGGTACTTGGTCTGAAAATAATGCCAGTTCTGAAAGGTTTTTTCTGGCTGAGAACTACTATGGCAGAAAAAGCTGACTTGTTTTGCTAGCACTGCTTTAAATTCACTCAGATAATCACCCTAGAGCCTAGACCCCGAATCTTCAAAAAATTGTTGGGATATTTTGGCTGAATGAATAGTTTTTCAATTTCAAATAATGTATGTAATTTTTCTTGTAAATTTCATTTTTCATTTACAGTTTGTGCCAGTGGCATAACTATGGGGAGGAATCAAAGGGGCATCCCCCCCTAGACAAAGGAAATTTGGAATTTTAGCAGGCCATTGTGAGACAATTTTTGACTCGTTAAAAATGCGGTATTGTAGGAATTTTATTTAGAAACGTTTCCAAGGAGTACCGCTCAATTTTATTTAAATAAATTTCCAAGTAGCCTGCGGTACTGTATTGTGCCCCAATCAGGAGCAGTGAGGGATCAAATATTGAAAAGTGGAAGCTTAAAGTAAGGCCCAGATCTCCCATTGACAATAACAAAAGAACTAGATAAAATTTACTTTATGTGGGTTGAAGTATTATGTTAGAAGAATTAATGGCTAGAATCACTTGAAATGTGGTTTTGGAGGGGTGATTTTTTTTTCAATTTTCTTGGGGAGTACCCCGAACCCCCGTTTTGGAATAAAAGGCCATGTATATTGCTTCAATTTATCGTTAGAGGTCTACTACTTCAAATTACAAATTACTATTGTAATTATTATACCAAGAATCTAACCCTCCCAGCATTATCATTGGTCATCCCCCGCCCCCTAGACTGACCCTGTAGTTATGCTACTGCTTTGTGTGATGTAATGATCCACATTAAAAGAAGGTTATTAAAATTTGTGTTCCGTAAATTTTTATACTTTCTAGGTCAAGTACCTCATAATGGAATTATTTTTTGAATAAATCTCTATTGTTTATTGAACAATAGTTTTATAGCAGACAGTAGGCAGTCAAGAGTTCAATATTTTTGGAGTAAGGATTTAGGGTGATCAATGGTTGTGATATCTGGGTGAATGTAAAGCAGGGCTAAAATGGAACAATGGTTGTCCCTGGAAACAAGAACTCTGTGTGAAATCTAGTCAGCTCCCAGGATTCATATTATCTATTTAAAAAATATCTTTTAATTCAATTGATAGCTACTGTCTTAACCAATAACATATGTTTTGTAGTTAAGTTCATATTATGAACATTTCAATGTGATATTCCCACTTGATGTTTATGTGAGATACAAAAAGTAAATTATTATGGGTTGAACTTGAAGTTTTTGCTACATTAATTATTATTCTATTTACACCCATTAGTTAAAGTTTTGGGTTGCTTGGCAGTATAGGATGTGAATGCTTGGCATTTCATCATGAATCATTTCGTATTAACAGTATAATATTACATCATTACAGGCAAATAGGTGAACAATTAAATAGTTGGTTTATTTCAATTGAAAATAACCTTAAATTGCTTCAAAAATTCATGACGATCTTAGGCCTTTTAAACATATTATGCTGGTACTGATCTCTAATTTGTTTCTTTCCAATAGTCAAAACATTCCATTGGCTGTAGAAACTATTTATGGCAGCTATTTCCATCCATTTTTACAACCCAATCTTACACAAATTTCACGCTCACAAGAATAGAGCCGTTGGCATAAATAGAAAACCGATATCTGTTCAGTGAGTTTTGCTGAGTTGAGTTGTTTATGGGAGTAGAAAAAATAGAATAAAAAAAGTGGAGCAGATTCGTCTCTAATATTATGCTTGGTTGTCTGACAGTTGTTGTTGAGAGCTGTAGAACATGCTAAAAATATTCGTCCGTATGGAAGAAAACACTTTGTGAAGGTGTTTCCGATTTTAATCTGATTTGCAAATCAGTGGCGTTGCAGTGAGTGAGAGAGGGTTAGAAAGAGAGAGTGAGTGAGTAGCTTCGATCTAGTTGTGTATTATCTCTTGAGATATATTCGCAGACCCCTGACAGCCACACTTAACTAGATCATACTGTATTGGATCAATCTAATTATGGTCGCATATCGCTTCCATTATCGCTCATAACTGTGACACTCAACAACATGACTGTCAGCTGTGTGACAGATCTGATTGATTCCCTTGACAAGTGTCGTATTGTTTTGCGTATTTGATTTTCAAAATTATGAAACTATGAATAACTTAACAGTTTTTGAACGTGTGACGAGTTTCTTCGCGCCTTTAAATTATTCTGAACTTTTTAAACCAATTTAATGTATTAAGTGTAAGATAACTATTATTCATGCAAGGCTACCCCACTGGTATATTGATCTCATGTTTCATGTTTTCGATTATGAGAATTTATTATTGATTTGATTTCATGTTTTTTTGTGTTTAACGGCTCTCCAACCCAACACATACATTTTTAGTGTTTTTTTTTTGTTTTTGCAAAATTGTTTAATATGAAGAACAATCCAAGAAATAATAGGTTTTTAGATCACTCACATAATAGGTACTAGAATAAGAAATATCAATATGGTAACACCAAGAATGAACACATCTTTTGGTCAGTGATCTTTTCTTTATATTGGGCCAAACATTTTCAATAAACTTTCTCAATATATAAAAGTGGAAACTACACTTAGCCGTTTCAAGATTCGTTTAAGAATGTCCATGCGACGTTTTTATGACTAGTGAGTAAGTTGGAATAGATTAATCAATAAGTAGGCTAAATAATATATTTTTAATGTAAAAGTATAGTATACTAATAGGCTACTCCTCTGGTATTGATTTCATGTTTTTGATTATGAGAATGTATTATGTTATTGATTTAATGTTTTTGTTGTGTTTAACGACTCTCCAACCCAACACACATTTTTATAGTGTTTTTTTTTTTTGTTTTTACAAAATTGTTTAAGTGAATTTTCTTTCATTTTACAAATTGTATTTTTCCTGTATATGAGATGAATTAACTACTCTGAATATTGGACAAATGTTTGGAGAAAAATTGAATTGATAAAATTGCGTTTTGTTTTTCTGAGTGACGATTCTTCAGTGTTTTTTTTTCATTGCACCCACTTTGGGGTACGTTAAATCAACTATGATCTTGACTACTATGATCTTGACAGTGCCTTTATGAATTCGCCTCTTTCCATCTTCTCCAATACTCCTTCATTCTTTTAGAAGTGGTTTTATTCTGATATTCGGACATCTCTGTATGGGTGGGGTCGAACTGCGCATGTGGTCAAGAAATTATTAAGCGGATTATTTCTGGGCCCCTATGTTTGAACTGCGCATGTTGCCCCTACGGCCAATTATACACGGTTGATCACACTGTTTACCTAACCTAACCTCTGGAGAAACACCATATATCAGCAGAGTAGATTTTTATCGTGAAGCTATTTTCAACTTGGTGAAATTTCGAGCAAACCCATTTATTCAAAAAATTCTGAGGAAGAAATCTTTATCTTACTTTAAATTTTTGCCGTGCTATACGATTTGTAGGCGATGCGCAGTTCGACACTATCCTGGACGGAACCAAGCACATGCGCAGTTAAACCGCACCCCTCTGTATGTCTGCTCTACGCGTAGGCTTTTCCTGGAATCTTTGATTTTGGGTTTTAAAGATATTCCTGAGGCTTTTACAGTTTTGATTATTTTATCTGTTATATTCAGTTCCATTTATTTTTCCCTGAACTTTTTTAAACCAATTGCTTTTTGTTTTTCTATTGCAAAATAAATCGAAAATTTGTTTTGTGAGTTTGTTGTTGTCCACCCTGAAGGTGTGGGAGTAAAAACTTATTCTTCTTTTTCTTATTATATATGGTTGATTAGATTCATTTATGTTTGTTAACATCTAAATATTTTGTTCTTTTTGTATTATTTTGTTCTCAGTGTGGTTAAGTGGTAGAGTGGACATTACTGCCAAACTTCGCCAGATCAACAAATAAAGAAGTAATTCTATTCTATTGTGTCAGTTTTTCAATTTTTGTTTACAAGGTATTATAAAATATTAGCAATGAATACAAACGAGAATGTATGAGCTTTATTTCATTATTCTAAAACTTGATTCCTATTATTTTTCTTTCTTTTTTCAAATTTTCCAATAGTCTGTTATTATTCAGTGTCAGGGTTCCTGCAGCATTATAAAGCTTCTGGCTTTATAACTATGCAGTAATGTTTCAATTTGGAATTCCATGATAGTGACTTCATGTCCCTTTAGTTAGCTGAAAAGCAAGTTCCATTTTTTGTACCCTAGACTCAATTCCTTTCTTTTCCAATTCCTTTTCAATTCCATCTGATCCATTCCTCTCTTTTCTTGAAGTGATCATCTCTCTCTATTCTTTTGTTTTGTCTTTTCAGATATTTCAGTGATGTTAGTTGATTTTTTTCAAGCGAAATCTTGAGTCCAATTTTTGCCGCCTGTCTTTGCAGCTCTTTTATTTGTCTTTCCGCTTCAGGCCATCTAGCTTAAAGAGTCGTATCATCTGCAAATGCTAGCCAGTTGCACTTTGAACCTTTTACTCCCATTTAATTCCGCTGGCTTTGTTCCGGGTTTTTTCCATTCTCTCACTACTATTTCTAATGCACAATTGAAAAGCAGCGGTGATAATCCACCCCCCCCCCCCTGTGTCACACCAGTTTTAATTAAAAATGGTTCTGATTCTTCTCCCATAAATCCCATAAAGTACGTGTTTGCCAGTGTTAATGTTATTATGTTTCTTCAGTGTTTATTGGAGAATTACTTTATAATTTGCTTGGTATAGACTATAGATAAATATCGTATAGATCTTGTAAGATCAGGTAGACGAAAACAAAAGAAAGAGATTTTCATCAATTTCTTTCTTTAATTATACTGTGATAATAATTTCACACATATAAATCGGAAAAAATTAAAATACTCAACATATTTTAAGAAAAATGTCTATAGGAAGTTACATTCCATTCACTTCCCGGTGTTTCGGAACCCACCTAAAACTGTAGGTCCAACACATCAATCACCATCATCCAACTCATTACCCACGCACAGGTCTCACATCTATGTGGGCTTCATCCTCCAAAAAATATATATCATTAGCCTACTTTATGTTTTGTTTCTCTTGGTGCAATTTTGTATATAATAGCCATTGTTTATGACTTCTGCTTAAAATATAGTAGTGGTAATACTGTTAATATATATTGAATATAATTATAATATAAGTTATAGTATATAATATAGTTCATTCTATTTATCTTCAGATAATGTTAATAATCTCTCCTTAACTGAATGTCTCTCCCACTTCTAGCTCAGCTCATTCTTCTTATTAAAATAATGTAAAAAGTTCATACCAAAAAAGGTTTGGAAACGCTTCGTTACAGAAATAAGAAAGGCGGAAGATTCCAGCTACACTTATATCAGTTCACGCATTCAGAAAAATATATAATAGATTTTTCATGTTTTATGCAAATTCAGCTGAAAAATCGTATTGAACAATTTAAACATACAATATTTTTCCTACAACTGCAGTTCTGGATTCCAACACAATAAAAGTTTGTAGTTTGTAACATCACAGACCGTGCGCGGATTTGGTTAGCGTTTGACTTTTTTGAGGTTATGTGAATTTCACGGATTCCATGATCCACCAATGAGAAGACATCAAAATCAAAACAGAAGTGTAAAGAAAACAGCTGGCGAGCGTAAAGTACTTTAACGCTTGCGGAGCAGTGAAGAGGTATTTTACAATTAGTTTTCAGTATGTAAAGAACTACTTTACGAGCAGTTGTAGGAAAAGTAATTTTCCTACAACTGCTCGTAAAGTAGTTCTTTACGCACTGAAATCTAATTGTAAAATACCTCTTTACTGCTCCGCAAGCGGTAAAGTACTTCACGCTCGCCAGCTGTTTTCTTTACGCTTCTGTTTTGATTTTGATGCCTTCTCATTGGTGGATCACGGAATCCGTGAAATTCACATAACCTCAAAAAAGTCGAAAGCTAACCAAATCCGCGCACGGTCTGTGATGTTACAAACTACAAGCTTTTATTGTGTTGGAATCCAGAACTGCAGTTTTAGGAAAAATATTGTATGTAATTCGCACGTGAAGCTTCTTTATCGCTCTTGCAAAATTACTGCGCTCCGCTATGCGTCGCGTAGTAAATGTTTCGGCTCGAGCGATAAAGTCGCGCTTCACGCTCTTAATACATAAATAACTATTTCATCATACTCGCACATATTCATCACTTTACTGAGCATTGAATGGAGCCGGTAAACGTCTGTTTACAGAAAGAACAGCTGATTTTCATTACCGCATCATTTTTCAATGTGGTAATGGACATTCCAGCTGATTCAATATTTGGGAAAACAGCTGATCTCAGAAGAACTTTTAGTATTTTACTGCTGTGATGTATTTTGAGGTTATGTTTGTACTAGCTCAAAGTTTATCTTTCTTTGTATTTTAGACTAGTTTGACAAAAAATATTGTAAAAAAATCGTCTAGGGAGACGTTTACCGTAATCGTATGATAATACCGCACTTGACTTTGTCCCATGCATTAACTTATCATACTCGTATGGTAAACACCATTTCCCACACTTGTAACATAATATACTATTATTGCTCGTGCTTCATTAAACAGCTGTTTTATGATTAGTTTTCAGCATGCAAACTAATACTTTACAATCAGTTGTTGGGTAAAATTTTATCGATTGCTTCTACCACTTTCGCCTGAAATTGCCAGCATTTTTTATGCATATGTATTTTGTTTTGTTTGCAGGTGATGAATACAATTTGCTAGTGAACCCAGCTTCAGTCCACATGCACCAATATGGCTTTTTGACAACGAACCATTCGCTCCACTAGCGATGTTGATGAGGTGCAATCAACCTCAAATATCCACACCCCAATACTCCACTAATTTGTCATCACTCAAAAATGACATCCTTGTATAACAGACGTCGCATCAAATACAGAAGACTAGCACACCTATCAATCACTGGCCATCATTCTGCTGAACAGAAATCATTATGAAATACTACACAACGATGACTATCCAGATATTATGAAGTACAAATTAAAATAGAAGTGATATTTTACAAAGTTGAAAATTGACTGAACTGTGTAGTCTAGTCATATAGCTCCAAAGTGATCTATCAAAAAGGTCACAACTGAAATTTTCTTTTTTTCTTACGTGTTGAAAACTCGTTCTAGTTCTGCTAAGTTTCATCAACTTGATTACATTTCATTGTGTAGTTTCTTCCAGATCCAAAGTGATACCATATCTATAGTGAAGTCCCAATTTATATCAAAACAACTAATTATATTTTTGGGTACGTTTCAAAAAAGTGTATCAATTCTTCTCCATAGTTATAAACAAATATAATCTTCTAGAGCAGAGCAATCATTTATAAAACTCCAAGTTTTCTAAAAATGTGTTGATTTTGCTCCAAAATTATAATCAAATCTAATCTTCTATAACTAGAACAAAGCGCTAATTATACCTACAAATCTTCCTTCAATTTTCTGCTGACTATAAAAAATCACAAGAAATGAGAACTTTTTTTCATTTATTGCCAATGGTAGTGCCTGTTTACTGTAGTGATAGAATACATGCAATGTAAAAAGCTAATACAGTGCTTCAATTACGGGAGTTCCTGTCAGTTATAATCCCAGGCGCTTCAACCTATATAAAGTGAATAACAGTTTTCTATCAGTTACACTTATAAAATTTTCAACTCCTATACAGTGTATAGCTTAACCGTGCTCCATTTTTATCAAGTATTAGGGCTTCTATCAGCTGTACTGTTTAAATCTTCATCTTATATACTATAGAAAACAGCACTGTGGTACAATATCTTTGAGTTCTATCAGTTGTACTATTGAAATTTTTATCTAATATACTGTGAATAACAGTACTGTGATTCAATTTCATCGAGCGTTAGGATTTTATCAGTGGTACTGTTAAAATCGTTCTCTTTATACTGTGAATAACAGTAGTGTTCTTCAATTACCTCGACTGTTGGGATCTTCATGCTCGTAGACCTCAACTTTTAAACTATGAATAACGGAGGAGGACGTAACATGGACGTAGCGTCCACAGAGACTATGGACGGCCAAGTTGTTACAGACGATGAAAAATCCAAGGCCGTTGTGCATTTGATGCTCAGCTTTCGTCAGCTGTGTGTGGTGACGGTTTTGCTTCCATTGGGTGCAATGGTCATCTGCTTTGTGACCGCCTACATCTTCCAACCAGACGAAATACATGAAACACATTGCCGGGTGAGTGGAAAATATATATTATTACAATAAAATAATAATTCATTATTGTTGAGCTGAACTATAACTAGGAAGTTGCTTAAGTGTCGATTACATTGGGATAGTTACTCGCTAAGCGAGTAGCGAGTAGGAACGTTATGGACCGACCGTGCTGAAATGCTCGTCTATAAAGAAAGTTAATTTTGAAAAATTTAAGAGACGGCATTTGCTAGAAAATAAAATATAAAATTTATAATCGAAAATAGACCTTTCCTATTATCGATTATAGTTCAGCAAGCACTCATCATACGATACCTTGACTAGGTGATGTCAAAAAAATACAAGTGATAGTTGGAATCCGTTATAATATTATCCAAAAAAAATTAAATTGTACCCTTCACAAAATATCAAAAATAGTGCTAAAATGTTACATATTCATACTATATTACGAGGACAAGTGATGTTTTAGTTACTTAAAATTTCAATACTATAATTTTGCAAGACAGTCCAAATTAATTTAGTTAAATATTTAATTTTGAAATTTATTACGCCGAATTTTTAGAGTATGGGCCCATCTCTTTATACGAAGACTTTCGTAGAAAAATTTATGCGCTGGTTACCTTAAAACTGTGAAGTTCTAGTCGAAACCCTTTTGTTAATTTCACTTAATATCACTGAGAACGTAGTATACTTTCGGTATTTAATCCTGGATGTTCATCCTCAGAATTGAAATCGATGATAATACTTCATCTCCTAGAAGTCGGACAGGCCTGGATAGTCAGCCTTGACCCAGTGATCTCCAGGTACTGCATTTGATAGTCTGGGTACCACGAAACCTTGATTACATGATGCTCTAGCCGGTTACATTCACCGCTGTTTGGAAAGAATACAATTCCCGAATAATTTCTTGTTTATCTAAATTTGAGATGTCCGGAAACGGACAGTAACACATGATGACAATACTCAATAATTTCACTAGATGTTCATTAAGTTTTTAAGAAAAAGCTTTTAAATTCTATCGAAATTGTTAATTGTTTCAAAATTTATTAAGTTTTATTAAAATGCTAAACAAAGATGATCAACTAGAACTTTTACTTTATCATATCCTAATCGATTTTCTCAGTCAAAAATAAATTTAAGTTACATTTTTTTTTGTATAGAAAATTAATTCAGTAAACAGTCATCATAGTTTCAAAGAAATCTACTTCAATTGAATCTAGAATTATTGTTAACCTTTACGGTTCTACCTTTCCAAAGTTATACAAATACAGATAAGAAATTTTTTTTTTTTTACCTTTTAGCGGATTTTGGGGAACTATATCCTCTTCATGACGAAACTACATAACACTTAAACTGATCAAAAAATAAATGGGATTCCAACTATTTCATTAAAAAAAATTAATTATCAAAAAACTATTTTACATCCTTTTCCCAAGTTAACGTTACATTATATTCAAAAGTTAGTTCTACATTTTACTATCGGAATTCCTACAAGTTGTCGTAACGACAAAACGATTCCGAATGAAGTCACTAGTTGATTCGATTTTTCAGAAATGACAAAATTGGTTTCTGCGTCGGTGCGAACTAGCGGATGACGTCGTCTCACTAGCTCGTGATTGGCTAAGTATTTTTTTATTCTTTTTCTTTTGCTCATCAGGAGCAATCCCGTGAGAATATTCTCCCTTAGACAACAATAGTACTAGGATAAACTATAAACTTGATAATCAGGAGTAGTATGACAATGTGTGCTCGTAATTCTGTCTCTGTCTATCAGTTATCGATGTTTTCTTTGTACAATACTACAGTTACTCTACATTGTTACTTAGTAATAAGAAAATGGTAATACAATGTCTTCATGCTCAAAGAGCTTACAATTTCAAAGATTGTAGTAAGAATAATGATAATGAGAAAATAAATCTGTTCCTTCTACATCGACATGACTGAACATAACTTTTCTTCAAAGGAAATTATATTTTATTTGATGAATAAAATTGTATATTTGTTTTAAATGAAATTATAATTATATTCTGTAATAGAGATTTTGGGATACAAACCCTAAAATCGTTACATACTCCCCCTTCTTCTAATGTGAAACATGCCTAAAGTTTACAATACAATCAGTTACAATTACAATACCATGACAAATTTGTATATCAACATCTGAAAATATCCTATATGATGCAAAAAAAAATTTAGAAATAAGGTACCAAAACATAACTAATAATAAAATTTTCTAAGTTGACTAGTAACCAAAGTCTAGTTGTGTTATCATCAACTTATTAAGTCAAAATGTCTTGAAAAACCACAAGTCGATTTAGATTCAAGGCATTCTAACGAAACTTAAAGTGATGCACAACAAAATAAATTCTAAGTGCTGTCTAATAAATCAAGTCCAAGAGTAATCCAAAATTTACTAAATTTAAAGTTCTTCCAGCAATTTCCATAAAAAAAAATTTTTGTACATTCGACTATCATTGAGTGGCCAACTACAACTACAATCTGGTGTACTTCAACAGAAGTGCAAATCATCCAGTACTAAAAAAAGGTAATAGGTATGCTAGTCATATGCGTCCACAATCGTAGCTTACAGTAAAAAAAAGGTTTATCTAGATAATTTTGATCTCAAACGATGAAAACTAAAACGAGAATTAAAGGTGCATCAGTATAAGAGCATCTACTTGATAAGAGAACATCAAGTGTAGTTGTCTATCATCTAATCAAAAAAAATTCTTTCACTTCAAAAAAAAATCTAAGTTCCTTCTTAAGTTCAAATTTATAATAATTACACTAAGTTGATAAGTTTCATTTACATAAGGGAATATTTATCTAATTTCATCGTTAAATAGATTAATCAACTACATTACAAGTTTAGTTTCACATACAAGGTTAATTATTTATGGATATTCTAGAATATTTCCTATACATTCTCAGAAATTTCAAATTTCAGAGTCAAAAATTATTTTATTACTTACTAATATATCTTTAAAAGATTATTATTTTATTAATTAAAGGTAGGTTTGACAAGTTTAGATGGTGGCGCGCCTCACCAGTTCTAAATTGTAAACAAACCACGTTCTGCTACCATAGCATATACAACAGTGTGTTGCTGTTATGAAACGCGTTGCGTGTGTCAAGGCAACGGACCGTTGCAAAGGGAGCTTCCTCAGATTAGCCTAGCTTACGGAGCGGTCTACTGCTACGAGTGTAGCGACCCTCGGTTGACTTACTTAGCGAACTCATAGCCTTGCTCGGTCGTTGTGTTATTATGCACAGCTGATCGCTGTATTTAGTAAACAACAATTCTTACTCTTCTTCTCCATCATCTTCTTCTTCTTCGCTTTCTCGCGGAAAGAATTTCTTAAGTTGAGACACATGTGTTTTGTGAATAACATCCTCACTGTCGGGATCTATTAATTCTACGGTGACGTCCGTGAGAAATCGCCCGATTTTGAAAGGTCCTGCCCAACGTGGACTTAATTTTTTACATATCTTTTTTATTTTGTCGCTCAAAATATGGGTACGGGTCCAAACAAAATCATCTGTTTTGAATGGGACCTCGCGTCGATGTTTGTCATAGTTTAGTTTACGTTTATTATGCGCTTTTGTGAGACTATCTCTCGCCTCTTTCCATATCTTCATTGTGTCGTCACCGCTCTTGTTTGGTAACAATTCAGAAATGTTCCAAGCGTTTGACAAGGGATGATTCGCTTCGTATCTGAACATAATACTGAAAGGAGTTGCATTTATGCTTTCGTGCTTTGCTAGATTAAACGCCAGTGGCAACCAATTTAACGTCTCGTCCCAGCGGGTTTGGCTGTTAGAATGAAAAGCAGTAAGGGCGCTCCTTAAGTTTCGGTGTAGCCTTTCTACTTGATTAGCTTGAGGGTAGTAAGGGCTAGTGTTAGCCGCCTTTATGGAATTTTCAAAAAGGAAATTTTTAAATTTTGAAGACGTAAAAATAGAGTGGTTATCGGAAATTACCGTCTTAGGGGTGGAAAAATTTACGAAAATAGTTTTTAGAGCTTTAATAACTGAATCCGACGTAGTTTTACGAAGTGGTATTAACCACGAAAATTTTGAAAACACGTCAATACAAGTAAATATATACATATTTCCTTGTGTGGAACGAACTAATGGACCTACTGTATCGATATGGAACATTTCCATGGGTTTTTGTTGAACTTTTGAGGAAAGGAAACCAAAATTAGTTTTTTAAGCGGGTTTACTTAGTCCACATGGAGCACAAGATTGAACAAGATAATGAATATCTTTTTTCATTTTTGGCCAATAGAAATTTTCAAAAATTTTAGCAGTAGTTTTGCTGACACCTAAGTGTCCTCCAATAGCGGAATCATGGTAATATTTAAACACTAGTGGAATTAGAATTTTAGGCAAAACAATTCTTAATTTTTCTTGATTTCTTATTTTTATCACTAGCACATCTTTAGAGATGCTATAAGGGAACTGATTTTCATTGTTAGAAATTTTATTCATTATATTCGAAATAAATGGGTCCTTTTTTTGATGAATTTTGATGTCGGTAAAAACGAGTGGGAAATCAGTAATTTTTAGGTTATTTACGAAATTTAAAAGATTTTCATTTTCAAATTCAGTTTCGATCAATTTTTGTTCTTCTTGACTTATTTCATCCTGAAACATCCTGGATAAACAATCGGCGGTTACATTTAACTTGCCTGGAATGTGTTTTACATCGAACTGGAAAGATAAAAGTCTTAATATCCAGCGACTTAAACGACCTACCTTGTTATCTTGTTTCAAAATCCATGATAAGGCACTGTTATCGGTCAACAAAAGAAATTTAGCATGTTGGAGGTACAATTTGAATTTTTCCATGGCGAAAATTGCAGCATAACATTCAATCTCATAAGTAGAATACCGGCATTCTTGCTGAGTCAGTTTTTTAGAAGCATATGCTATGGGCTGCAAAATTCCATCTACTTCTTGTGACAAAATTGCGGCGACCGCAGTAGAACTCCCGTCTGTCTGTAGAACAAACCTTTTTGAAAAATCAGCTGTTTTTAAAACTGGCGGGTTCATGATGGCATACTTTAATTTCTGAAATGCATTTTCATGTTTATCTTCCCAAACAAATTTAGTATTTTTCTTTCTTAGATCATTTAAAGGTGCAGCAATTTCTGCATAATTTTGAATATATTTATGAAAATATCCGCACATGCCGATAAATCTGGCTATGGCCTTAGCATTTTTTGGTTTAGGGAATTCCTTAATCGAATTCGTACGATTAGGGTCGATAGTGATACCATTTTTGTCAACTAGGTTGCCAAGAAAAGAAATTTGTCTTTTAGCAAAATTAGTTTTTTCAGGTTTGACAGTGAAGCCTGCATTTTTAAGCCTTGTTAAAACTACCTCTATGTGTTCGAGATGAGACTCAAAGTTTTTGGAATAAATCACAATATCGTCGAGATAATTTAACACAAATTTGAATTTAATATCCTCGAAAAGGTTGTCTAAGACTGATGTTAATGCTTGAGCTCCAATGCTTATTCCAAACGGAACGGAATTGAACATGAAAGTATTTCTACTTGTACAGAAAGTTGTTAGATGTTTACATTCTTCTGCCAAGGGCATTTGATAATAGGCCTGGTTCAAGTCCAATACCGAAAAATATGTAGCGCCATGAAACCAATGAAAAATATTTTCCAAATTTGGGAGAGGAGTCGAATCTAAGGCTATCCTTTTATTTAGGGCTCTGTAATCCACGACCAATCTTTGCCCCCCGTCCTTTTTCGCGACTAAGAAACATGGGCTAGCATAGCTTGAGGTTGACCGTTGGATAATTCCTTGTTCAAGCATAGTTTTTATTTTGTCTTCCAAAATTTCCATTTTCATAGGATTTAATTGATATGGGCTTTTTCTTACCGGTTCGTGAGAAGTTAAACGAATTTTATATTCTACTAAATTTGTTCTACCGAGACGATCTGTAAGAACATCATTGAAAGTATTTATTAATTTATCTAGTTTACCTTTTTGAGAAACAGTTAACTCATCTTTAGTGTCATCCGCACTGATTTTATTCTGAATTTTAAGTGATTCGGTTTTCAAGTTGTTTTCGAAAGAGAATTTAAATTGAGGCCGAAAATTGAAGTAATATCTTTTATTAAATAAGTCTACTACTAATTGTGTGTGGTGAATGAAATCACACCCAAGAATGATAGGCACCGAAAGATTTTCACAAACGTAAAAACGAAATTTCCAACTGAAATTTTCGATTTTTATTTTTATTAATATTATTTCTTTTAATTCAAGTCGTTGTTTATTGGCGGTCACACAATTAAAATTTTCCTTCACTACATGGAGGTCAGGATTTTCAATTAACAATTTATCAAAAGTATTTTTAGAAATTATACTCTGGGAAGCCCCAGAATCAATTAAAGCTAGAGAATTTATTGTATTATTTCCTAATTCACAACTTACGAAAGGTATTACTTTATTAGTTAAGGCTTTAGTTTTTAATCTATTGAAAGGTTTCCTAATTTTTCTTTTTGAAATATTATTTAATTTACGTTTACTTACTGATTCTTTATTTTTGGAAAACTGGGCTTCATATTTTTTACGAAGGGCAACAGGTTTTAGTGAATTTACGAAATGGTTTTTATTAGCCTCCGATTTACTAATAAAATTTTGTGATTTGTTTTTTGCAAAATTGACTCTTTTGTTTTCGAAAGATAGTCCTACTTTTTTATTATTGCAATCATTAGCGTAATGACCTAGCTTTTGGCATTTGAAGCATTTTACTGTGCTCAAATTTCTAGTAACATTATTAGGTTTCGAATTTTGATTACCATTTCTAAAGGTATTTCCGCGAAAATTTGTACTATTAGGGTTTGATCTACATTCTTTAGCTATATGGCCTACCTTTTGACAGTGATAACATTTCTTAGGCACTGTACCCGTTTCATTCCATGGTCTTGTTTCTTTTCTAATAGGCATAGTTTCAACTCGATTTCTTTCTATGTCTGCAAATTGAATGTTTTGAGACTGGACACACAAATCATTTAGGTCCCTAAAATTTCTAGGTCGAAATTGAAAGACTAACCTCGACCTTTCTTCGGGATTCAGGCCGGAACAAATAGTTGAAACTATTTCTTCCTCGGACTTATTT
Organism: Conomelus anceps; assembly: GCA_948455865.1. NCBI lineage: Eukaryota > Metazoa > Arthropoda > Insecta > Hemiptera > Delphacidae > Conomelus > Conomelus anceps. The sequence goes on along the minus strand of OX418227.1, from coordinate 31,553,304 downwards.
AATCTTAATAATTTGGCCGCATCTTTAATGGCTACTAAGTAGGCTGCTAGAGGTTCCCCTATCTGTTGTAGACGCCCATACTGTTCGCGTTCGATAACGGAGATTAGTCTCGTCGGAATGAAATAGGTCAGGATATCATGGTGAAAGTCATCAAAAGAACTGCTAAGATTTATTGCTAAATTTAGTCGTTCGGACAAAGGTCCGATTGTCGAACTGTGAATTAAATTGAAAAGTTGTTGGTCTGAAATATTGCCTCGTTCTTTGATCTTCAAAGAAACGCTAATAAATTTAAGTAAATTATCGACAGAAAGTCCATCGGTAATAGGCAATTCTTTAATTAAATTTTCAATAGGGTTAGATAATTTAGTGAAAATGTTGCTAAGTGCGGAATAAGATGTTTGGTGCACGCTCGACGTATGTCCAGGAGCTACGGAAAATCTATTGTTTTGAAGATTCATTTGAGGGTTAAGAAATCTAGTAGTAACCGGCTCTCGATTAATATCAGAATTACGCTTATCGACATATTGAAACATACTGTTATCCTCAACAACAGTAACCACGTTTGACATAGGTAGTCTTACTCCTAAATTTCTTTGAGCCTTTTCAATGTCCAAACTTAATTTGGGTTGTCCTATTGGATTGACAATTCCGGAACTACTCGCCTTTTCCGTATCGTGTACTTGAATACTAGGGGGTACAAAATTCGGTGTTTCAAAATTGTCACCCGCTGGCGAAGTGGCCCTACTCCTAAGAAATGGTTTTAAGTCAATTAGCTGGGTGAACACGGCTTGAGCCGACACTATCGAATTTTCCAACCCCTTAATCAATTCCTGATCGCTAGTCTCCTTAGCATACGTGAGTAATTGGGTTATACGGTTCAAAATATGAAAAAATATACTGATTCCTTTTTTGATACTAGCACTTCTATCCACATTAACTTGACAAGGAACGCCAGACAAATATTCGGCTTCTTTTTTCAATTGGTGTTCAATTTTAGATAAAGCAACCTTACTACTTTCATCATTATAGATAATACGATTTATCTTGGGATCGGGCGCGCTCACAATTGTTCTGTATTTAGCACGCAATGTGTCTAAGTCATACTCTGATAACGTCTCCGGCGGAATGCCGAGAGTTTCAAGTTCAAACACTAAACATTCTTTACTGATATAATTAGGATTGAATTTAGCACTAGGTATTAAATCAAAATTGAATACACTATGTACCTCTTTCCTGGTTTCCCAATAATTGATCGTCTTACTTTCCATCGTGTGAGGTGACGCTTGTTTACTTGGTGATACGGGATTCATGTATACGTTAAGCTAACCTATATTGAATTCAGCCTATTTACGAAAATCTTGCATTCTCTATTCAAACCACCTTTTTTTGTTCAAATCTTATGTCATTTTACGGTTACATATAAGTCAAATTCAAGTTTCAAACACACTAAATTCTACGTTTAACTATGTTATCTTGATTGTCAGATTATCGACCCATATAACCTCTCCTGTCATTGTCTCGTGAGATGAGTACTTTTGCGTTTCCTACTTTAAGGTTAGTTTTCAGTTAAAAAAAAATTTTAAGTCAGAGACGGCGTAGTTGAATTTTTACACCTTTTAATTTTTAATTTTGAAGCCTATTTTCAGACAAACAAAATTTTTAAAGTAGCGAGTGCGCAATTGAAAACGTCACCTTTTTGTTTTATTAATTTCAATTTTAACAGCAGAGTGGCGCAGTTGAAATGCTCGTCTATAAAGAAAGTTAATTTTGAAAAATTTAAGAGACGGCATTTGCTAGAAAATAAAATATAAAATTTATAATCGAAAATAGACCTTTCCTATTATCGATTATAGTTCAGCAAGCACTCATCATACGATACCTTGACTAGGTGATGTCAAAAAAATACAAGTGATAGTTGGAATCCGTTATAATATTATCCAAAAAAAATTAAATTGTACCCTTCACAAAATATCAAAAATAGTGCTAAAATGTTACATATTCATACTATATTACGAGGACAAGTGATGTTTTAGTTACTTAAAATTTCAATACTATAATTTTGCAAGACAGTCCAAATTAATTTAGTTAAATATTTAATTTTGAAATTTATTACGCCGAATTTTTAGAGTATGGGCCCATCTCTTTATACGAAGACTTTCGTAGAAAAATTTATGCGCTGGTTACCTTAAAACTGTGAAGTTCTAGTCGAAACCCTTTTGTTAATTTCACTTAATATCACTGAGAACGTAGTATACTTTCGGTATTTAATCCTGGATGTTCATCCTCAGAATTGAAATCGATGATAATACTTCATCTCCTAGAAGTCGGACAGGCCTGGATAGTCAGCCTTGACCCAGTGATCTCCAGGTACTGCATTTGATAGTCTGGGTACCACGAAACCTTGATTACATGATGCTCTAGCCGGTTACATTCACCGCTGTTTGGAAAGAATACAATTCCCGAATAATTTCTTGTTTATCTAAATTTGAGATGTCCGGAAACGGACAGTAACACATGATGACAATACTCAATAATTTCACTAGATGTTCATTAAGTTTTTAAGAAAAAGCTTTTAAATTCTATCGAAATTGTTAATTGTTTCAAAATTTATTAAGTTTTATTAAAATGCTAAACAAAGATGATCAACTAGAACTTTTACTTTATCATATCCTAATCGATTTTCTCAGTCAAAAATAAATTTAAGTTACATTTTTTTTTGTATAGAAAATTAATTCAGTAAACAGTCATCATAGTTTCAAAGAAATCTACTTCAATTGAATCTAGAATTATTGTTAACCTTTACGGTTCTACCTTTCCAAAGTTATACAAATACAGATAAGAAATTTTTTTTTTTTTACCTTTTAGCGGATTTTGGGGAACTATATCCTCTTCATGACGAAACTACATAACACTTAAACTGATCAAAAAATAAATGGGATTCCAACTATTTCATTAAAAAAAATTAATTATCAAAAAACTATTTTACATCCTTTTCCCAAGTTAACGTTACATTATATTCAAAAGTTAGTTCTACATTTTACTATCGGAATTCCTACAAGTTGTCGTAACGACAAAACGATTCCGAATGAAGTCACTAGTTGATTCGATTTTTCAGAAATGACAAAATTGGTTTCTGCGTCGGTGCGAACTAGCGGATGACGTCGTCTCGCTAGCTCGTGATTGGCTAAGTATTTTTTTATTCTTTTTCTTTTGCTCATCAGGAGCAATCCCGTGAGAATATTCTCCCACAGACAACAATAGTACTAGGATAAACTATAAACTTGATAATCAGGAGTAGTATGACAATGTGTGCTCGTAATTCTGTCTCTGTCTATCAGTTATCGATGTTTTCTTTGTACAATACTACAGTTACTCTACATTGTTACTTAGTAATAAGAAAATGGTAATACAATGTCTTCATGCTCAAAGAGCTTACAATTTCAAAGATTGTAGTAAGAATAATGATAATGAGAAAATAAATCTGTTCCTTCTACATCGACATGACTGAACATAACTTTTCTTCAAAGGAAATTATATTTTATTTGATGAATAAAATTGTATATTTGTTTTAAATGAAATTATAATTATATTCTGTAATAGAGATTTTGGGATACAAACCCTAAAATCGTTACAGTGCTAAAGCAGCTCAGCATACCAAGACGAATTATATAAAAAGTTAAACTTCCAGAATTACCCCATACTATGGAATTTCAAAGACAATAAATAATATTGCAACACAAAATTGAAATATGAAGTTTACCAACAATTATTCAATAAGATTTCATCAAGACAGTTCACAGAAAATACAATATATCTCATCTGAAGTGTTATGTTGGCAGCCTGCGTGGTTAAATTTCGACTTTGGCCACAATAATATTAACTTTTCATGTGAAATTTAACGACTTGCAGTCAAATATTTGTTAAGAATAAGTATAATAACTCACTTAATCTGGCCGAGTACTTTCGAATCTATGAAATCCATCTTCAGAGGCCCCATAAATGAAGATGGATCTCATAGATTCGAAAGTACTCGGCCAGATTAAGTGAGTTATTATACTTATTCTTAACAAATATTTGACTGCAAGTCGTTAAATTTCACATGAAAAGTTAATATTAACAACGCAGTTCGTCATGGAACAGGAAATCCAGGAACACAATAATATTGTATTTTGGTGTTGGCTACTCTGCCAGCCAACAAAAGTGACCAAATCCAAAGTATACAGTCTCTCAACTTTGGACTTGGTACTAGCTGGCAGAGTAGCCAACACCAAAATACAATATTATTGTGGCCAAAGCCGAAATTTAACCGCACATGCTGCCAACATAACACTCCAGATGAGATATATTGTATTTTGTGTGAACTGTTTTGATGAAATTTTATTGAATAATTGTTGGTAAACTTCATATTTTAATTTTTTGTTGCAATATTATTTATTGTCTTTGAAACTCCATAGTATGGGGGTAATTCTGGAAGTTTAATTTTTTATATAATTCGGCTTAGTATGCTGAGCTGCTGTATGGTTGGTATGCTGAGCTGTATGGTTGGTATGTAACGTTCCTACTCGCTACTCGCTTAGCCAGTAACTATCCCAATGTAATCGACCCTTTAGCAACATGAGGAAGTTGCTTAGCTTAGTTGGCATAGCAGCGCATCGACATACACAAGTAACTTAGCTTCGCATATTTTAGCCAGCTCACGTAGCTTAGCTCGCATACTGTAGTTTGCAGTCTGCACACAAGTATGGAAAACAGCGTCAGCTATGCGAGCTAAACTAACTTAGCTTAGCTCTTGGTCTATAACCTGCTCAAGCGGCGATCACATTGAACGAGTTTCGCCAGTGAATTTACAATCTTATTGTAAACTAATTTGCTCGTAATCAAGTTGAATAGCCTGCTAGTTAGCTAGTGAACATTTTAACACTGGGCGAGTTTACAATCAGATTGAAAAATCGCCGACGAGTAGCTTGTAAACTCGCTTAATGTATTCAATGTAAATTTAATTAGACTTGAATTCTACGATTGAGTGTGATGTTAGGGCGATCGTGATGTTCAGTCACAAAAGCTCAGGGAAGGGTGACCAGCAGCTATAACGACTTTTTTGTGTGTCGCCTGCCTTATTTATTTAATTAAATTTAGCCGAGTGCCGTAGCAGGTATCTGTTCAATCAGAGATAAGCTACAAAACTCCTGGGCGCTCTTTGTAAGGGTGACCGATTGGATTGGCCAGCAAAAAATACTCTGTTCTCTGCTGTAAAATCACTTCCCGGTGGTTCAGAACCCACCTAAAACTGTAGGTCCAACTCATCATCCAATTCATTACCCATGCACAGGTCTCAGACCTATGTGGGCTTCATCCTACGAAAAAAATGCCATGTAATTCGGCGATTTGCCGAATCTAGTCATAAAAATAAATTATTTGTCTCATCGCTCTTAACATCTTGAAGCCCTGGACAGCGTCTCAGGTGCTGTGCGTCCATATTATGAAAATTACATAAGGGCAGGAGGGGCTGCACACCGAATCCAACTATTATCACTTACCCGGTGGTTTGGAAGCCACCTAAAAGTGTGAATGAACCATCCAAATTTTATTAGCATCATTATCCAAGCACAAGTCTGAGACTCATGTAAACATCATCAGAACGAAAGAATTGGCACCCTCACCTTCTGAAATGACCTGAGTTCGTTTCTCGGATATAACAAGTATTCTTTCTCAATCTACAAATAATTTGTTTCCTACGAGGAGTCCCTGTACAAATTCAATAGGAGAAAGTCGTGTCCAAGTTTCTAAATAAAAATTAGAGAAAAAACTGGCGATTGATTTTCAAAAGTCAGTCTGTAGATGACTTTATTGGTCCAACTAAATAAGCGGAGTATTTACAACAGTTTCGTTTCTGAATTTCAATGCAGAAATTAGAGAGGGCAGGTTGTGGTCTGCTAAGCTGCTGGGTATTTGTGATGTGACACATTTGGTTTGGGGTTTATTTTTACGCTTTCATGCTTGACTGTTTTCGAATGCAGTTGAAAATATCGAGAGAGAGTGAGAGAGAGAGATAGCAACTTGTGATTTGTTATTCGAATTGTAGCCAAATGCTTCTTTTCTTTTCTGCTGATATTTTGAGCATGGCCTTTCTCGTTCGCTCTCTCTAGATCGCTCTTTTTCCTTCTTCCCTTTTTCTATTCTTTGAGATCTTATTTACATGAGTGACACTGTCAACAACAAAACAGCAAATGTTTGTTGCAAATATTAAATGTCTCTGCCGTTCGATATTTCTTGACATTATTCATTGGCATTCTCAATACAGTACTGTTCCATGAGATACGGTATGCATCATGATACATGATAAACCGTTGAAATGAATAAATATTTGTAATAGGAAATATATTATTGTTAATAAAATTATACAGTTTGTTAGTAGGCTATACAATCTTCATAATGAATAATTAGACGAAATTGTCACAACCACATTTATTAAAAAATATTGAGAAACTAGTTTTGGTTGTTATACCATTATCAATCTCAATCAAACTGAGTTTGATTGAGATTGATAATCTGATGATAATTGAGTTTGATAATGGTATAACAACCGAAACTAGTGTCTCAATATTTTTTAATAAATGTGGTTGTGACAATTTCGTCTAATTATTCATTATGGATACCTTCCACAATATACCCTTCGCTACTACAAAGAAAGTTATACATTCTTCATTTCATTTCTTCTTTCAATGATTCTAACATTATTATGAAAATTATATTAATATTTAATCAGCTGAAATGAATATGTTATGGATTCTTTATTTTGGCTCTTAAATCTAAACAAAATTCAAAATGATGTCAACGTTCTCTGGACTATTGGATTGTGTTAGTGCTCCGTTTTTGAATTCAACTCCTAAATTGATATTTTTGTTTTGGAATGAATCAGTGATTGTATTTGAAGTGAAATTCCTAGTTCAACTTGGACATAACCTAAAATTTGGATTTTTCATTTAAAAATTTGTAAAGAAAGCAGTTGTGGGCTATGCCTGTTGTATCTTTACTTGATTGTGTTATGTTTTATAAATAAATGAATAAATAAATAAATAATTTGAGATAAATAAATAATTATGTTATTTTCGAAAATATGTGAGATGATTTTTTTCAAGAATAATTATGTAATATTTTTTCAAGATTGAGAAACTGTATATTGTAAAAAATACACAATGTGCTATAAATTCATTCCTTCAATGATTACAAAACGTTATTTTCGAAAAATGTATGAGTGATGTGTTTTTTCCAAGAATATTCATTTGTTCCAAATTCATAGACAATATGTAAACTGCTTACAAAAAATTATTATACAATCTAGAAAAATAAGAATGCAAAAATACATAATTGCATTTGCTCAGAATTTTGGTACTGCCAGCATAAGGAAACTTGTGTGTTATTCCAAATTCACAGACATAATATGTAAACTGCTTGAAAAAAGGATTGTACAATCTAAAGAAAATAATAATACAAAAATATAACATTAAATTTACTCAGAATTTTGGTACTGCCAACATAAGAAAACTTGTGTGTTGGCAAGTGAGGTTGCAGTAGTTCATCCTTATTGTCACTCCTTCAAAACATCGGAAAACCAATGACCGCTGCGACAACAGTTTTAGTACAGTACTGAATAAAGCACAAAAAACTATAATACTATTAACAGACATTTTAGAAAAGAAATACAAATTATCCCATAACTTGAAACTTAATGACACTGTCAATAATGTAAGGAAGAGAAAAATTTACAGAAGTTGAATGATAAATGTAATGTTGATAAACTACAATAGTGAAAGATTATTGTGATTGTAATTTCAATAAGATTATAAAAAAATCTCAAGCTTTCAATACAAATTGAATAATTTTTGTCAAAAAGCTACTAGCATTTGATGTGTAATAATGAGAGAAGATTATAATTCCAAAGAAACCTGTTTACCTAGGTAGCTGGGTGCTTGCACAGTGGAGCATCCAAAACTGGGTGAAAATCAGCATCACAAAATCAAAAAGATGTTTAATAATGGTATTCTGGCAGCTCCAGTCTGTCAACCACCATTCCACACCATTTCCATTTGATTTTTCCTTGGAGATTATTATAGAGGAAATGACATTCAGTTTGATTTCGAAATGTTTAAATTAGCTGACAACATAACATTCATTTTGACACTGTTTTGAATAAATGCTGAGTTGTGATTGGTTTAGACTCCTGTACTGAAAAGTAGCAACAGTGTTAAAATAGTTTCATTATGACACTAGTTTGATAATGCATGGAATAAAGTAAGCTTTACTGACATCGCTTTCTAACCTATTATGTGTACTTTGTAATGTAGCTGTAGATAAAGGTATTTTTTTGGTTATTTTTCTTCTCTGAGGATGAAGCTCACATAGGTCTGAGACCTGTGCGTGGGTAATGAATTGGATGATGGTGATTGATGAGTTGGACCTACAGTTTTAGGTGGGTTCCGAACCACCGGGAAGTGATTTTACAGCAGAGAAGAGTTTTTTTTGCTGGCCAATCCAATTGGTCACCCTTACAAAGAGCGCCAGGAGTTTCGTAGCTTATCTCTGATTGAACAGATACCTGCTACGGCATTCGGCTATCACTTCCCATAACTTGGTTTCCAAGTTATACAATTTAATATTACAACTGACACTGTATCACTAAAGATTAGAAAAAGATGTTGATGCAGGCTACTTTATTCCATGAATTTATCAAACTAGTTCTATAATGAAACTATTTTATCACTACTGTCACTGTCTAGTTACAAGTATTTCATCACAGATTGTTATTTTTTTATTGCGGTAGATACTCACATAAGTCCGGAGACTTGTGCGTGGGTAATGAGGTGATGGGCGAATTCAATTAGACAGTATTTAAACACACTGCCTTCTGCCAGTGTTAGAGGAAGCCCTCTAACAATGCGAAATGGCAATAAAATATGTTTATTTTTCTTCAATTACTATGATTTCATGATTAAGCATAATAGCATGTATGATCACTGATTTTTATGGTTTGTTGTTACAAAGTTGAAATAAAATTCACGAGCAAAGTATTTTCAACAACTATTATTGTTTCAAATCAATTGAAGTTTATCTTTAAATATTTACTTAAAAGACTAATAATAATAATAATAATAACAATAGCAACAATAATAATAATAATATGAAGCTTACTTTATATTACTTTAATATTGAAATTATACTTTGTGTAAAGTCATCTGGGAAGAATACGCAAACAATTTTCTTTTATTCATCTAAGGAAAAGAATCTTGTCCTTATTACGATTTTTATTGGGTTTTTTTAATGTATTATGTAGCTTTTTTTATAGCAGTTTTATGTGTTATCTATATGGCATATAGATCTTTTTTTTATTAAGATAAGAGAATGTTTTTCTGTTTATTGTAAATTGTGTGGATGAATAAATTTATTTCATTTCATTTTCACAAACAATAGCAAGCAATTACCTTCCTCTCGACTATTGTTATTGATATTTGCATTAGGCTTGTCAATGATGACTCTTTTCAATGAGTCGTTCAATCGCCCTCACTCTTATAAGTGAGTCGTTCATTTAAACTAGTTTAAAAATGAGTCATCAGCAATGCTCGTGCTCATTTACTACCATAGCTTGTTCAGACGCTCAGCGGTCACTGAGCACTCATACACACACAACAATAAACAGCCTTGTCTTATGTCTGGAGCCTCAATATAAACAACTCTCAGAATCTGAGTCATCAGTTTAATATTCCAGAGCACAGAGCGTATTCTATTTTTCAGAAGTAGTCAGCCAGGTTATGGAGCTGAGAGAGGTGAGTGAGTGAGCAAGCTGTTGTTGTAGTTAGTTCACTTCACAGTTCGAAATGCTCATGGAGTGGGGAGGTGAGTGCTCTTGTCCAGCAGGCCGCTGCACTGCTCTGCTAATTCATAGAGCGCTCACAAGATGAAAACACAAATGCAGCTCAAAAATGAACTAACTACTTTCTGAATTTGAACTACTAGTTTGTAGTTCATTTTAAAGAGTCAGTTACTTTGAACGACTCGCTCATTCTGGTCACATCTCTAATTTGCATGTGTTTACTTGGTGGTGTTTTCAACAACAATTGTATTGATGAATATTGTTTTTTATGCAGGTCTACAACATCATCCCCTCAATAAGCGCCATAACCGGAGTGAGTCCGCAGCGCTACCTGTGGCGAATTTGTGTGGCATTCCACATAGGACCACGCATCCTGATAGCGTCTGTGTACCGCTCCTATTACTCGAGCCTGCTGGCCTCAGTTGCAGACACAAGTGATGCTGTCAAAAGGCAAGGTCCTCTTCTGCTGCTAGCCTGCTATTGGCTCAATATGATCGAGATAGCCGCGCTGTGTGGCGTCACCTACATCTCTAACAAGGAGAATTATCGTGAGTAATGCTTTATTTCAAAGTGCAATACCAAAGCTCATGAAATAAGTGACAGCTGCCAGTAAACTTGAACATGTTCAAGTTTAGTAGCCGTTGAGGTGACCTTTAACAGGGGCCCGTTTCACAAACCTACAAGTCTTATACAGGGTGTTTCGGAACTCTCTACCAATACTTCAAGGCAGTGTTTCTGGACCACTAACAAAAGTAAATATCTTAATAACAATTTTCTAAAATCCCCAGTTACTCACACAGCCGCCATTTTGTTTTTTTCACTCATTGTTTCTTTATTCGAACACCTCTGAATGTATAATTTTGAAATTTTGCAAACAGCTTTATAACAATTAAAACAATCTTTAAAAAATCAATCAAAATTTTCCGACATAAAAAAACAAAATGGCGGCCATTTAAAATCTTTGAACAGGATTAAATTAATAATGGCTGATGATATCAAAATTTGACTAGAATAACGTTTTTTAGATATTTTTATTGCAAATCCAACGATACCTCATTTTCCAAGATTGGCCAACAATTAACAGAGATATGCTACTTTTTAGGGTGTGCAGTGGTTGGAAGCGAAAAACTGCAACCCGTTCTCAACCACCAAACACCCTAAGAAGTAGCATATCTTTGTTAAATGTCGGCCAATCTTTGAAAATGAGGTATCGTTGGATTTGCAATAAAAATATCTAAAAAACGTTATTCTAGTCAAATTTTGATATCATCAGCCATTATTAATTTAATCCTGTTCAAAGATTTTAAATGGCCGCCATTTTGTTTTTTGATGTCGGAAAATTTTGATTGATTTTTTAAAGATTGTTTCCATTGTTATAAATCTGTTTGCAAAATTTCAAAATTATACATTCAGAGGTGTTCGAATAAAAAAATAATGAGTGAAAAAAACAAAATGGCGGCTGTGTGAGTAACTGGGGATTTTAGAAAATTTTTATCACGATATTTACTTTTGTTAGTGGTCCAGAAACACTGCCTAGGAGTATTGGTAGAGAGTTCCGAAACACCCTGTATATTTTTATTTTATTTTTATAATTTTATTTATAAATACACACAAATTCATATTATTTGATAGATATTTAAAGAGAATCTCTACTCAAGAAACTGTTATAACAAATATTTTCTTCAATTATGATACCCCACAATATTATGTGTCTGGGTGATCACAAAAATTTTTTTAAATATTTTTATATATAAACATGTAGTGCAATAATTTAAAAAATTAGCTACTTAATGCCTACTGCTTGTCTTGCTAATAACAATTGTTAAGAAGAAGTCGTCCTTGTTATTTCAAGTTGTCTACAAGTAAAAGCAAATAATAATAATTTATCATTAAGTTACAACATTGTTATACAGTATAATAGAGATGTTGCACAAATCTACATCAAAAATCCATTAATGCTAAAAAAATATAATAATCAGTTTCAAACATGCTCGTTTTCAAAAAATAAACATGGCCGTTCCGTTTTGCTTCCCATATTTGAGTGAGATGAAATATTGTTTGGCATGTATCAGTTATTATAAGTTTCTCTTTGCCAAAATAAGTAAAATGGTAGGCAAAAATGTACTAGACATGAGTAAATATTGAAAATAGGCAAATTTGTCAGGCTAAATAAAGAACATAACCTATAAACAGTACCATAGATTGATTTTAGGTTAATCAATAGTATAAATTCGTGATTGGGCACTTGGTAAACTTGGTGCTGATCCAATCGTGATGTTTACAAATACAATTTGAGTTGTGACCGAGCTACTATGACTTGATATTATTAGCTGATATTATTATTATTATTATTATTATACTACTTTATCTTATTAGCTTTATGATCACTCATGCAGCGAAATTGTAAATCCACTATGTTCCTCATAACATGGCTCAAACGGCGAGGTGGAATTGCCTGTGAGGGTCTCCCCTTTAGTCTGTTCAGCGAGCCTATGGAGTGACCAAAACAAACTTTGCATGTGTGTGAGTGAGGAATTCCAAGAATTGTACTGCCTGGCATCGGTTGGTCTATTTACACTCATTGCCACCTACAGTTCGTTCTTAACAGCTGTTGTTGCACTTCCAGTTTGTTCTTCACTGTTTGACATCAAGCATACGAAAGTCGTACATTGTGATTAACAATTCGTTATGTTTGTGTTAGTACAGTAGCTTGCCTAAGTATAATTTGATTCGTTATGTTTGTGCCTAAGTATAATTTGATTTTTCAAGTAGTTTTTTAAAATAATTTTATTAGTAAGTTCTTCGTTCCATTACAGTAGTTTATATTTTACGGTAGTTTAGGCGTTTTCAATGGGTAGGCCTGTTGCCTGTTCAATGCGTTTATAAAACTATTGTGTGAATCGGGCTTCGTTGGGTCTCGGCTTGCACACACGCACATGTTTGTTTACTCCACTCCATAGGCTCGCTGAACAGACTATAGAAGCACTACACCTAATATTATTTATTCGTAGATAAAAGTCACAATAATAAAATAATAACATACAATATGGTGGTAAACTGTCATTTAAACTAATATCTCCAATGTTTCCTTACAGCTGTACATGAGAAGATATTCATATTATTCATGTTGTGTTCACTGAGCCATATGCTGGCCACATTGAAGCTATTCAAGCTAGTGCACCCGACCATGAATGGCAGTGAGAGTGCATCCTATGCAACAAAGAAATTTCTCTTTGTTACATCCATTGCCTCCACCATAGGGCTGATGCTCTTCTTCGCCAAGCATAGGCTTCTCTGTCATGATATGGGTGAGTCTACTTTCTTTTTCCATAAATAAAGGAGCCTGCAGATTGAAATTATTCATATTGACCGTTGAAAATCATTGGAAATTTAAGATCCTCAATATACAGAACAACTATGGTGGCGGACACATGCCACAATCAAGGCCGAATCATACCAGATGGGTAAATATGCTTGAAAAATCAGCTGATAAACAGCTGAGGGCTCTAAACATGTCTAATATCCTTGTTTACTCTAACATTGTTGACTCGCTTGGCTGGTGAAATTTTGCGTTAATTGTGGCAGGGGTCGTGATTGGTCATGCGGTGAGCATAGTGTTCATGCAATTGTAATGTTCAGTCACAAGCGCTCAAGACTGCCCTTGGATGGGTGACCGTGTTTCAATGACTTGATGTTATAAGTTTTATTATCACTTACCCCATGGTTCGGATCCCACTTCGGTTCCCCATAACATGGCTCAAATGGCGAGGTTGAACTACCCATAAGGGTCTCTCCACAAATAAAAGCCATATGCTTATTATTATTATTATTATTATTATTATTATTATTATTATTATTATTATTATTATTATTATTAATGGTGGCATTCGTTTGCCACTTGGTTGGCTCTGTGTATTAAGGCTCTCAAACACATTTTGAAGTTATTGCTTCCAATAAATAGCCGTCATTGGCTAAGTCGTCACAGTTACTCAGCCAATTACATTTATTGTATCAACTGCATCATTTCTAAACCTTTATATACTGTATTATCCCTCTGAATTTGATAAGAATTCACTGATTCAATTAAAACGGCCAAAAGCGTTGCTGCGCTGTGCTGCCCTAAGCTGCGTTGCAGAAGATAGCAACCAATCGCATAGCAGACTTGAAATGCTCAGCATTCTTAGTGCATTAAGGTGAGGAAAGCTGTATAAAATACCAAATCTGACGTCAATCGGATCAAAGTTCAAAGCTGTGCTGTGCTAAGCAGCCCAGCACAGCTTTGTACCAGTGGCTGGCCACCGATTGAAAATCATTTATTCGGTTTGAACAGCTTTCCCAGGACAGCAACCCTTTCGGTGGCTGTTCCCGCCCCTATTTATTTATTTATTTATTTATTCCAACCTCTTTGTTGTTCTGTGTTCTCACAAACATTTTTTTACAACGACTTTAATATCAAAACTGACACTGTATTTCAATTTAATATATTGTCTTTACTCACTTATATTGGAGATGCTGGAGGGATGCATTTCACTTCGGATGCATTTCTCCCTCCAGCATCTCCAATATAATAATAATAATAAGCGTATGGCTTTTAATGGTGGGGAGACCCTTACGGGTAGTTCCACCTCGCCGTTTGTGCCATGTTACGTGGACCTACTATTTTATCTCCAATATAAGTGAGTAAAGAAAATATATTAAATTGAAATACAGTGTCAGTTTTGATATTAGATTGTTCATCAAGTATTTCGTCATGGAAAACATCACAGAAGACAACTTTAATGTTATAACATATACGAGCATTTAAGCCACTAAGAACCTGCTAGCTTTAAGGGAATTTGCTTTCGGCAATTCACCTTAAGGCTGTGCACAGGGTTTTTGGTAATTTTTTTTCAAAGTTGATTGTTTTGGATGTTATTAGGGCTTATCTATTGCTGTGAGAGAAAGTATTTTTCGTGAATTATTTTGTGAAATCTGGGGTTTCAAAGTTGAAATTTTTCGGTTTTGGGGGGCAATTGATCTTAACTACAAGTGATTTTAAACTTTCGATAAATTTTCTGTAACTAAAAGACACATCAAGGAATAAAATGACATAGTTTTTACTTCAATCAAGCAATTAATTTTTCAAAATACATTTTTTAATCTGTATAAAAAAAATTTGAAAAAAATATTTTGAAAAAACTGTTACATTGACATAAAAAACATTTCATTTTATTTGTCAGTGTCTTTTAGTTATGTAAAATTTATCAAACGTTTAAAATCACTCATAAGTAAAATCAGTTGCCCCCAAAAACCGATAAATGGATGGGATAAACACAAAAAAATCAATTTTGAACCCCCATATTTCACATTTTTTTGAAGAAAAAAATTCTCACAACAATAGATAGCATTTCAAAGAACTGATAATATTCAAAACAAGAAACTTCAAAAAAAATTATGACCAAAACCAAAAACCCTGTGCACAGCTTTAAGTCTCTTTAATTAGTTAAAGAATTATTAGCATCGAATTATACCATTTATATATCTAAAATAAATTTACTTTGTTTGTTGCAGCTTTCAGCTGGTTTGCACTATGCGAGTACGTTATAGCAAGTGCAAACATGGCGTTCCACGTGACCGTTGTGTTTGATTTTCCCGCCGAACAGCTGATTGTAGCGCGCGGACTACATTCGATCAGCTGGAAGAAAACAAACTAACCAAACCAGTATTTCTGCACACCTTTTATCATCGTTCGTCCTCTTCTTCTTCGTCTTCTACTTTAATTCGATGTTCTACCTTCTATCTTTCTTCATCCAACATCCGTCTTCTATTGCATTAATTTTTATCCTCATGAGAATAGGTAAGAATAATAATTATGAAAAATATGGGAGCAGTTAGAGTAGAGTAAGGCTGGATTTTCACCTGTCGGTAAGGTTAGGATCACAGGTTTAATTCTAGTTCAAAGTTGATAATATGTTTCATCTATTCTTGTTTGACAATTTTTTCTTATAATTTAGTATAAAAATAGCAGTTTGTATTATTACTACATAATAGATTGTATTATGACTGCCTTTAAACCACTAGTTAAGACAGTAGTGAAGCGAGTGTCTTAACTTGGATTACTCTGATGGAACCCAGAATGCTTAATTTGTGACATTCGTTTATGGGTTTGAAATCAATTTAAACCTGATTTAAAAATTAGCTGATGCAAGAGTTTGATAATATTTATTTCGATACTGAGTTGGAGAAATGCTGTGTTCTGATTGGTCCAGAGTCTAGACCTGTATCGAAAAGTAACACCATTGTTGTAATAGCTTCATTGTGCAACTATGTTTACTACTTAATAACGTAGTCATAAAAAACTTATTTTCCTAACCAAGCGGCTGTTTCATAACAAAGCACTACTATTAGTACTTTTATTTGTATGACGTGACTCTGAATTTCTATAATTTATGATCACAAAATTACAATGAATTTGAAGGTGCAACAGACTCAAGTCCCTGCTCTCTTCACAAATTTTGAATATGTTATATTGTCCAAAACATTGAGGTTAATTTCAACGGTTTATTTTTTCATTGTCATTTGACGATTGAAATGTTACCAAGCCTGGCTTGCTATGTGACTGGATTTGAAATAGCTATTTGTGTAACTAGAGTGCAAAGCACCGTTTTTCTGCATCGAGAGAAACAGTTTTTTTCACGAGCCAAAGGCGAGTGAAAAAAGTTTCTCGAGTGCAGAAACAATACTTTGCGCTCGAATTACACATTAAATTTTTCCTACAGTAATGTATAAAGTAATTCAAACAGAACAAAACAGGGCATACATAACCTGAAAATTCCTCACATAACCTATCTTTGAATCAAATCGATTTCATCAACAACAACTACAACAACTATTCACAGCTGAAGCAGAGTAGCCAACCTATTTTTGAATGCAGAATAGGGAACCTGCGTATTACATGCTCACTATTTTGTGTTGTTAGGTTGCAAATTTGGAGTGCGGAAAAATACTTTCCCGCACTGTAATTTTCTTTCCCGCACTGGTGCAGGAATAGACTATTTTGCGTGCTACAGTTAGTGCAAAAATAGGCACTTTTTCGGGTCACTGTAGGAAAAAATATTTTTTGATTTGTAGCTACTGAAAAATATTTGGGAAGATTTCACTTGTAGTTTGTTAAAAAGGCTCCGGAAATGTAAGGTTTATAACAAGGAACCCCTATTTTCATTACGAGGCTCCACTGTGATCTAGACCTTGCCTATTGTTGTGAATCCAGTCAACTATTGGTGGAGGTAACTTTCTTTGTAAACTTTTTCCTTGATTGCGTGTAGTTATTGGAGTAGAATAATTAATTAATTATATTATTAATTGTCCTCGCGTTTTAGAAATAGAAAAGAGAAACAAGCAATACTAATTGCTCATAGGCAATTTTTACCTTATTAATATAATTAACTTTTTAAATGTGGCCCTAGCGAATTTTTTCTAAAAATCTTTCTTGCCCAATAAGTTTCTGTGCTTAATAGAATAATTATTATTGTAGATATTTGGGGAAATGCTTGAGAATGGTTGGTATTGTACAGTATGGTGGATGTTGGTGACTGTATCTTTACCTGAGTATTATCGCTCAATGTTTTTTTATTGTGCCATCAAATAAGGCTGACAGAGAATACCAAAATTACAATGAATTAATTTCATTATTTACTATCGTTTTTATTAATTATTGATTTATTTATTATCTCATACTTGCCATGAACAGCAATGAATCGACATCGACAATTTTCATGCAACATAAAACAAGTAACTGCATAAATATACATAGAAAAACAAGATTAATCTTCAAAAATTTACCATTTATTTTATTTGAATTTGAAATTTCATATTTTTTGTATATCTATGGGTTTATAACCTTTTCATGTGAAATTTAACGACTTGCAGTCAAATATTTGTTAAGAATAAGTATAATAACTCACTTAATCTGGCCGAGCGCTTTCGAATCTATGAGATCCATCGGCCTCTGAAGATGGATCTCATAGATTCGAAAGCGCTCGGCCAGATTAAGTGAGTTATTATACTTATTCTTAACAAATATTTGACTGCAAGTCGTGAAATTTCACATGAAAAGGTTATATTAACAACGCAGTTCGTCATGGAACAAGAAATCCAGGAATCTATGGGTTTATTGAGATAAAACATTATATTATTTTGTTAAAACGAGTTTAAGATTGATATTTAAACAAATTGTCTAGTCATTGCTGCTACATATTAGTAGGTATCAGATTTATTAGCTTTAAATGTTATGTGAATAAATTCTATTAGGTTTTCAGTTCCTTTAAATGTACTTAGTTTATATCTGAGATATCGTGCTGTTGAAAAATTCAATCAATAGCTGTTTAAATAGAATCAATTTCAACTCGACAGTTTCAAAGCTGTCTTTTAACTTGATATTCAATTTATAAAAACATTATCAGATGGAGATTTTTCCTGACATTTCAATTGTATTATGTGTCTTACAGTTTTTTAATTGTTAATTTTTGATAATGGGATCTGGGAATTTGGTCTTCCACAAACGAAAAACTACGAATCTAGGCTTTTTCCTTTCATTTCAAATTTTTGTTAGTCATATGAAGTGTTTGTTGAATAATGTTGATGAAAATAATTTGTGTATTTATTCTTCGCTCTTGGTGAACTTATATGTAAGGGCGTGTATATTTAAATTCTGTAGAATATAAAGAAATTGAATGGTGAATACTTCTAGTCTGATTTGCTAGTCTTGGAAATGTTATTTGATTATTTAATTGTGAATTTATTTGAAAATTGGTGTCTTCTACAAACTATATCAGTCATGAATGATCATTTATCAGAAATATTACAAAAGGCTTTATCGACTGAACTTATGAAAAATTCTACTATCAAGATTTATTGCATCAAAGTTAAAGTTCCCTTAGTTCTGCTTTATCGACTGAACTTACGAAAAATTCTACAATCAAGATTTATTACAAGTTCCCTTTCAATGATACGATTGCATTTATTATCTTACTTATTTTTATAGGTCATGAATTAATATTGTTTAAAGATTAACGGCTGGTTGCACGAAAGCCAATTAAATAAGGAGTTTAATGTCAGTTGACTAACTGTTGTAAGTGTAACGGGGTTATTTCTGTTGCACAAAGATCCATTAGTTATTTTTCGTTAACCAAACGGGCACAATCTAGCAACACTGTAATTTGATCAACAGCTGATTCTGAAGTTGAGAAAAAAGATAAATTAGAATCATTTCATTGTGAATTATTTGAATCATTATTCAAATATCTCAATATTATTATATTCTTAATAGATTTTATCAATTTTGAAAGGTTTTTAACATCTACGACCTAATTTGCAGTTCTGTGTTCTGGTACAATAAACATAACCTATAAAATGTAACTCAACGAGCATTAGTGAGATTTAATCCTCATTTAATCGCTCAAGACTGCGCTTGGATGGGTGACCGTGCTTCAATGACTTGATGTTACAAGCTTTATTATCACTTACCCGGTGGTTCGGAACCCACCTAAAATAGTAGGTCCACAATGTTCCCAGTAACATGGCACAAACGGCGAGGTGGAACTACCCGTAAGGGTCTCCCCACCATTAAAAGCCATACGCTTATTATTATTTATCCTCAGTGAGCGGGTGGTTAAAAATCTCTTACGCTGGTTAGCTTAATAGGCGTTATATCTTGTAATTTGTCCTTTGTGCAACCAAATTGTCTCCATTAAATTTAATCTCTGTAAAATGACGTCATTCTAATGGAGATTAAATTTAATACGCTTTTGTGCAACTGGCCGTCAGACTTATAATTGGAATTACTGTATAGATTCTTATTATTAAGAAGAAAGCACGGGAGATTTTGCCACTGGTACACAAATGACGAAATTTAAGTACCGCCATTTTTTCTCTGGCATCAATGAGTTATGTGAAACGGATTGCGTGTTTAATTACCACAATTTCTATTTCTTAATGAAAGTAGTTCAGTATCCAGTTTGCATTATTGGTGTCTTTCTTTTATTTCAATCTATTATTGATACTTTTCATGGCACTCATTTATTTATTTGAACTTCTCTGCTAGTACGTTTATTTTTAATGGACTAATTCAATTGTCAATAATTGAATAACTTCAATTGCCTGATCTTCCTTTCTCATCTTCCTTCATATTGTTAGCTACTTCCATACTCTTGCTTTAGATCATGCTTCCTCATTGTTATTCTTCCTCACACATTCTCCATACTTTTTAATATTTTTTGTCTGTGTAGTGTCCTGTAATTATGTTTTTATTGTGGTTCTTTTGAACATATTTTATTCGTGTATCATAAAATGATACATTTTGTTATTTATTCCAAGATATAGGCTCTATTTTTTCAGAAAATTACAAATATTAATTTAAACTTTTGTTTGAACGTATATATTATTTGTTATTCTTATTCTTACCATAAAATAATGTGCAATTTATTCTAAATCTAACGTCTTTTTTATTCAACAATCAAATCTGTTCGTGAACAGATTTAAAAAATGTTAATTTGTTTAAAAGTTTATATTTTTATTATTCTTATAAAATAATGTGCAATATTTTTAAAATGTAACTTCTAATCTATTTAACAGTCAAATTTGTTTGTTAACATTTCTCAGTAATGCTAATATATTAATAATGAAATGGTAATTTAAATAATACAGTATTTATTACTGAAGAATATGCATTTAAAAGTGAATACTAACTATGCAAAACCTATGTGACTGTGACAATTTCTATGGAAAATAAGAAACGTTCTAATGTTATTTTTTTATCAATACAGCATGCAGTATTTTATTTTTTCAAATCATTTATTACATTATAGATTAATGGTATTTTACGATATTTTAGTATCTTGATATTAAATTTAAACGCTAATACTATCCTGAACACTCTATACATCTACATGCTCTATAGCATCGTGCTTTTAGAGCAGGAAGATACATAAAGTCCAGTCTTATCATTAACGTAGTTTTTCTCAAACTCTATTTTGGAAAGATGGAAAAACTAATATTATATTATGCCATATTGCAGTTGGTTTTCAGGACTTTAATTTTTTCAAATACTTTCATGCTTAACAGATTTACATAATATGATGTTTATATAATTTTCAGAAATGTTTGTGTATTGATTCCATATCAATATTACTTCCCACTTTCGCAGCATATCATGCTTTACCTTCCATCTTTAAGCTACCTCATTAATAACCGCTTTATTAATAGAGAGCTTGAGCAAAATTACATTAAAGATACGCATGTGCCTGCTCTAAAAGCTAGATATTATTCTATAGAGTAAGCAAATTCATAGAGTGTCCGGGTTAGTATTAGTTTTACCCAAACTAATAGTTTTACAAATATAATTTTTCATAAAACTTTCATTTCTTAGAAGATAAGAATGTGAGGTATGACTTTGAAAGCCATATAAATTTATTTTAACATCTTCAAGAACTGTAACCATTCTTTAAATATCATTGTTATTACAATAAATTACAATTTATAGCAAGTTGTTACAAGTTATACAGTTACAGTTTGTAAAGGACTACCTACTGTTTGTAATACAGCTCAATGCACGAGGATGTACAGATAGATCTAAATTTGTTGAAATAATTGTTCTTCATACAGCGTTTTGCCCAAATAAACTGTGTTCCATCATGTATAAAGTGATTGAACTGTACATAACATGTTGAATTGTTGTTTCATTGTAATTAAAATCAAATTTTGTATGTGATTGTGAGTAAAACTAATAAGGAAGGAGGAGATACTCTTCGATAGCTGTAATTTATTAATTATTGTACTGTTGGACGTTGTTGTTCTTGATTAGCTGTACTGTTGTGGAATTGTTTGTGATTACTAGATCGGGTTAAGAGGAATTCCAAAGATAGATGTACAATTTCTAAGTGTTTGTATTGATGGAAGCTGTCATTCTTGAATACCATTCAGATTGAAAAATGTTTTTTGTGAATAATCTCTTCAGCATTTTTTGTTTTTTCACATTATGTATCTTCCACTGTAGATTTCATTGAGTTCTTGTCTTTCTATACGATTTTGGAGTCGGTAAGATTTGCTTCACGTTTGAGTTTGGGATTTCTTAAACTGGAAACTATACTCTGTTCACGCAAACGAGAGACAAACCAAAACAAACGTTTGCGTTTGTGTGATTGAAAAAGTGAAGGCTCATATCAGCTGTAGACCGATCGATTAATTTCTACCAGTTCACACTGACTTCAGTATCACATTCGCTGTCACATTCGGTTCACTTATATACTGCGCGTTAATATTGTATTTCTGTACCTAATTGTGAATCGGTCTTGTTGTTCGAAGATACACTCTCGCACGCGCATCGTTGTTTACATCGTCGCCCCTTTCAATGAACAGAGTATAGTAAGAATCATATTAAAATTGATATACAGCATTTTAGCTGCTATGACTTGGCGTTATCATGTTTATTATCACTTACCCGGTGGTTTGAAACCTACCTAAAAGTGTAGGTCCACCATTTCCCCCATAACATGGCTTAAACGGCTAGGTGGAACTGCCCTTGAGGGTATCCCGCCAATAAAATACATACACTTACTTTTTTACAGTATTTCAAAAACTCAAAATGTTCATGTACATTTTGCAGCCACTTTGGTGTAAAAGGTTAGGACGCTGATCTCCTACTGTGCTACCTAACCTAACATGGCATATTTTGTCATAATTCAATTCATTACCCACGCACAAATCTCAAACATTTGGGCATCAACAGCAAAAGAATATTCCAAATGTTGATTATTCCATTCAGTAATGTTGTAATGAATGTCAATTGTAACAAATGATGATCAGATTATTCACTTGAAATAGTATTGATCTTTCAATTGGAATCTGATGAGTGCATTATCTGTGTGCTCTTAAGATGGATTATAATGAAAATGTGTTGTAAAGTTGAATCTTTCAAATTCAATAAACCTTGATTTCCAGTTTATACAGAATTTATTCTGGCTTCAAACGTTGAATTCTTAAAAATATATTTTTGTTTATTAAATCCAAAATGGAGTCTTCAAAATTCTATCCTTGCGCTCGTAACGTTAACTATTTTGATTCCCAAGTGAATCGAGTATCTAGTTGAATTTATAATGTGCTATTTTTTCGTTCACTTGATATTAACTTTTTAATAATTATGATAACGATTACGTTAGGACATTGTATGTCGTGGAATTATGATGTAGTAATGAACATAACGAGTGTTCTAAATTTAAAAAACATTTCGATGGAATTGTTGAAATATGTACATATTTCAGAAAAATGCATTTTGCAGACGAGGAGGTTTTATTCTTTTTACCACTGTACATTATGTATTTAGTGTAATTTATTGATGTATGTAGACAAAGCAATGTCCCTTTCCATGTATTATACAAGGAAATTGGAAAAATCATAATCAAGGCCAAAAACTAAATTCTGAGATAAATTATGATTTCATCATATTAGTTAGATAGTTTTGTGATAATTAAAACTAAATTATGAGATAAGTAATAGATTCAAAATTTCGATGTACCGCATATTATTTATTTTAATGATATTCTTATCAGTAGTCTGATCAACCAAATTAATTCATGGAATAACTTAATCTATAGTTATTTATTTTCATACCACAAATCACACATCTGTGTACTATATCTACACCGTTATGTTCAGAATAAAATTCTACAAGCATTATTCTAAATTTTTTATTTTTCCTCATTAGTTTTTTCAAAAACGATTTAACTTACAATCCTGGAACATGATTTACTCAATTTATTAGGTCAAAAACCATAGGAAACAATTGAATTCGCCCTTTAATTTACCCTACTAGAAGTTTTGAAAGACCTCGTTTCAGCTAATGAGCTGAAACCCGAGCAAACCCTTTCACTAGCTGTAACTTGCTAATAAAGCATCTCTGTATTCATGTTTTTGTAAACTTTCTTGTTATTTTTAGATGTAGAATGAGCTTTATCCTGGCTTTCATTATTTTTTGTGCTAACACAAAGTTCCTTTTGTTTTATGATCATATCCCAAAATCTGTCTAATAACATTAAAAACACGTTGTTATCTAAAAGTATGAATTTTATAATCAGCTACTGTAGCGTAAGAAAATAATGTGATTAGTTAAATATATGCGATTGTTAAAATAAATAGTTCAAACTAAAAACAATGATAAGAAGAAATTTCTTAGATAGTGATTAAATTATTGAAAGTCAATTTAAAATACTATTCATTATTAACTAATAATGAGTTATAGCAAGTCACTATATTTTTTGCTATGTTCAGCATTTTGTCGGGTAAATATAATAATCTGCGACTTATAATAGTTTAGAATGTAATCTATAAAATTGTATACTAAATGCAAACTAAGTAATATTGTATTACCTCGATGATATGTAAATAATTATATTTTTTCTCAAGTCATAATTTTTAAACTTTTTAATGATAATGATGTTTAATGTTGTAAATAATACTAATCAAATACTAACAGGCATGATTGTATTGATGGAAAATTGCTGATTGATGGTGGTGAAATTGTGATATGCAACAATTTTTGACAATTCTAAACAAGTTTCGTTTTGTATTTTATGCGACTTCGTTTAGAACAGTTTTATTGTCGGTAGAGGTTTGTTTGTGAATTCAGTATTACTTATAGAGAATTCCAGTGAATAACAAAGATTTTTCAAAAACGATTCATGAAACTTTAGCTATTGGTCACTTCATATACTATTTGTAACACACAAATTAATAGCTAATTCAAACTTGTAATGATGTCTATTCAAAGAAAACTCGTTCTTCGGTTGTGAATTGAAAAATTCATGGTTAGTCCAATAGATGTATCACTGGTCCCCATGGAAATGCATCATTGTACGAACTAGATGACAGATTTAAACAAAATAAGACTACCGTACGGTACCTACCGTTTTTTAATAAAGTAGTCCTCTAAATCCTTCTGCAGTTTTTTTTATCAATTATTATTAATATTATTATTATTACTAATAGTTATCATTAATGTTAGTAGCATTTTCGTGGTATCAACATCAATAATCATAGCCCATTGTCATTGAATATTATTTTCAAATCTTCATCCTAATAAGTCAATAGATCTTAATTTTCAATAAGTTATCGATATTCAGTTACACTAGACCGTGTTTCGGAGGACACGTTAAGCCGTCGGTCCCGGTTGCATATAAAAAAAGCAGTCGCTAAAAAAACGGCGAGGTGGAACTACCCGTAAGGGTCTCCCCACCACGAAAAGCCATACGAATTTACTTTACTTTAGTTACACTAGAAGAATTTACGGCAAATGAATAATTTAAACATAAACATCACATTTCAACAACATCGCATATAGTAGAAAACACGATTTGAGGTACAAAGCATATTATTTTGCCATATAAATCAAGGATTTAATAGTTCTATAGAAGGTTGTGAAAGAAATTGCATTACTTTTTATATTGTAAAATTTATTAAGTTCCTATTTATTGTAATTCTGTAATTGGATTTTTGGGTTCCAAATTTATTTTACTTCTCTAATTGCATTTGTCATTTATGCATAAATGTTTGGTTTTATACTTATTTTACAATTTAATTATCAAGTTATAAACCAACAAAGTTCTTTGTTTGTTTTAAAAGTTTTAGTTGGTTTTATACTTATTTTGCAATTTAATTACCAAATTATAAACTAATAGAGTTCTTTTTTTGTTGTAAAAGTTTTAGTTTCGCAGTAAAGGATGATAATTTTTATCACGTTACATCACTTTGCAATGTCCACCCACTCTGCAACTTGCCTCAAACATTTTCTAGTCAAAGCATACCTAAAATGCTGTTTTTTAGATAACGAAAATGAAAAAGTGTGTGGGCGTGCTGGCCATTTCAGACATAAAAAAGTATAAAATACTCCTTATTCGTATAAAATTGTTATATTATTATAAATGAACTTAGACAAGAACAAAAGTTTGTTAACGCTGTAGTTTCTTCTTTATGAATTTAATTTAATTTATTATTATATTAATTTGTATTACTAATATTAATGAATTCTCACTTTTAAGCTTCCTTTAGATGGACACCCCTCCAAGCTATTAGTATTATTTATCAATAAAAATAGTAGATGACTCAATTATAATGAAATTTATCATCATGTTTCATTGCAAAAAGAATCTTCAATTGATTACTGATTCAAATATTAATTTAGATATATATTTTATTGCAATCAGCAAAATTTGAAGTTTTCTTCCTAGATCGATAATAAAATAAAAGAATAATAATTACTATAATAAAACATTAAATTATATTGGTTTTATTTAAGTAGAATGTATATCGCTACTAGTCGAATTTATGTTGGATAAAGTAACAAAGTATTGGTTTATTTTGTGTCTTATGCTTTACGGATTGTTGGAAAGTACTAATCTTATTGTTTTTGTTGTTGTAATTAGTATTATAAAATTTAAATGAATTTTTTCGAAAATATCTTGATTTTATTGCAATATTTTGTACCCAGAATATCTAGTGGTAATGGTGATCAATGTAAGTAGGTCGTAATTAATGCGATTCAATGTTCTTACTATCGTAATAACTATTACCCATGGTTACGACTATGAAAATATGAAAAAAAATTATTAGATCATTATATATCTTGATATGCTCTGTATTATAAGGATATTCAGCATATCTGCAGCAGTTGATTTCGCCAATCTGGTGGTTCAGAATGCACTTAAACTGTATAATGATTGTTTTTTAATCCGCCATGTTTGCAATAATATTGCAGATTGAGCTATTTTTTTGTAGACTCAAAGGTTATCAATTTATCATCGTAGTAGTTTATGCAACAATTTTATTTTGACCCTTATTAAGGCACGAGTTAGATGTGAGTTATAACACGAGCAAATGCGAGTGTTATAAATATCTCACGAGTGCTTTAATGGCCAAATAAAATCGTTGCATACACTATTTTATCTACGACCACTAGTATACATTTAATTGAAACAATTTAATTTTACCTGTGACTGTCAGAGATACCTAACCTCTCATCTTAAATACGAGAAGTTATAGTAGATTGTTAGGTTAAAGCAGCTGGTGTAGGAGTTTGATAAAATCAGCTGATAGTTTCACAATATTGAATTACGATATTGATTCCATCAAAAATGCTTCTGATTGGTTCAGAACCTGTGTTATAATGTAGAACCTGTACTATAATGAGCTCTTTATGCAACGGGTTTCAAAAAGCATTTCGAAAAGACAGCTGTTTTGGCATCAATTGTGAAACTGTAATGTATACATTATGACATGGTCGTAGATAAACATTATTACGTAAAAACAGAATCCAAAGGATGTCTTTATTTTAAATTGATGGGCTAGTGGTGAAACCAAGGAATCGCACTAATTATAATAAAAATACTATTTTTGTGCATGCTGGTAATATGGTGTAGTGTACTGTAGTTGTAATTTAGTGGGATATTTTCATTTCTGAAATGGATATTTCAATTTATTTTTAAATTCACGTATAAATGATTTAATATAGAGTGAAATACCCGTATTGCATTAAATTATGCGTTTTCATACACTTAATTATTCATAGTTGCTCAAAGACGAAGAAAGCATTAGATTTATTAATTCGTCATTTGTTGACGCAATAGCTAGGTCAGGCTGGCGCAGGGGAGCTTCCAATACTCGGTATAATCACCATCGCAAAATCAAACAAATGCTGTTTAGTGGTGGTATTCACGCTGCCTTACAGCACAGCTTACAGCTTTCCACAGCATTTATTTGATGTTGGGATAGTGATTATCATCGAGTATAGGATGCTCCACCGTGCAAGCACCTTTATTTCACATTTTCAAAGAAGCTCCTAAAATCATTCAGCCGATTCTAAATTTGAAATCGATCTACAAAAATGTAAAATCCATTTGATGATGTTATAGATATACAACAAGAAGTTGTTTATTATTTTATGTAGTTATTTACGAGGCGAGATTTTATCGAATTTAGCTTCTTTCGGTTAATTTTTGTAGATTACGTCTTTGAGACTCCAGTTAAAGAGTATAAGACAAGTCAGATCAACAATTATACACTAGATACCATAATTACTACATCATTTAGTTGAGGTGAGGCTTAATTTTGATGTGAAGGAACTCTTGTACACTATAAAAAGCTTTATCAACTTTATATTTTTAGATTTGTTTTTTTTTTTAATATCTCTATAATTTAAAGACTCTTTAAAAGCTGCGGTAGCTTGTTGTAGAGTTTCCTACCAATATAACTAGGTTTTTGTTTGAATAAGCTACTATTGTGACTCACCAAGTGATAATCTCCTCGGCTTCTTGTATTATACCTATCGTGCTTTACCTCAGCTTGTGGAACTTGAGTTAGTAATAGGAAATTTTACAGGAGAAAACCAAGAAACTGGATTTGGATTGAAAGTCCTTACGTTTGAGCTGTGAACTGTGATACTGCTAGTGAGCTGATTGAAGCAAATGGAGGTAAGTTTATTTAGTTTACACTCGAGGTAATAGAACTCTTGAATTCATTACTATTTTAAAACAAATTAATATTTTAAACAAAACAAAATTAATATTTTTAAACAAATTAAATGCTGAGGACTTGAGCCAGTATTTATGAACTTACCTTGAGGCTTCCTCAACTCAACTCTCCATCGAGTTAAGGAAAACTCAAGGTAGATTTATAAACACAGACCTTAGTCCGCACACAGCGTTTCAAAGCGACTCCACGTTTTCTTCTTATTTTTTCGGAGGATGAAGTGCACATAGGTCTGAGACTGTTCGTGGGTAATGAATTGGATGATGGTGATTGATGAATTGGGCCTACAGTTTTAGGAGTGTTCCGAACCACCGGGGAGTGATTTTACAGCAGAGAACAGTCTTTTTTGCTGGCCAATCCAATTGGTTACCCTTACAAAGAGCGCCCAGGAGTTTCGTAGCTCACCTCTGATTGAACAGATACCTGCTATGGCACTCGGCTATCACTTCCCTTTAAATTGGCTGTCTTGGGCTGAGCCATCACAGTCAATGACACTTAGCATTTATTTAAAGCGTGGAGTTGACTTCACGCTTGACAAACGCTCCGTATGCGGACTAGCTCAATTTTGTAGGTTGACACAACTTGATAAAATAATTAAACACTAGTGATGAAACCATTTTAACGAAAATTGTACTCTTTCTCCCGGCCATAGGATTGGCAACAGCAGGAATAAGCTTCATCAGTTACTTAAACTCCTCTAGCGATTGATTGATTGATTGATTGATATCTCTGCGGTATAGAATTGAGGGATATATGCAGAAAACACAATATAATTTTCACAATAAATTCATTTTTAATGTTTTTTTTTTTTTAATAAAATTTTCAACCCATTTTTACATAATAAACAATAAGTAAAATGTAATAATTTATATAATTTTACAAAAGCAAACATTTTCAACCCATTTTTACAAGGAAATAACAATAAAGATAGCAAAAATTATAATGTAATCATTTGCACAATTCTACAAAAACTATTTTCAACCTATTTTAACACAATAAAATAGATAAGTAGAATTTTTATAAGAACTACTTTAACAGATTTTTCTGATTAAAATTACCTCCCATTTTTTGAGTTTTTAAACTCAACCATATACATGCTTTTATCTTTCTTCAAAGATTAAAGAAATAGTAAATAATTTACAGTATGCTATTAACAGTACATACATAATTTGGGTATTTTGCACTATAACCCCGCATTTCTTAAAAATTGCCATTGAACAGTAGATTCCTAACCTAACCTAATTTAAGACCAGGTTAGGTTAGGAATCTACTGTTCTATGACACGTTTTTAAAAATGCAGGATTACAGTGCAAAAGACCCCATAATTTTTCTAGAAGTTACTTCATATAAACTATAAGTAGTTTTGTATTAAATTGATAAAACATTTCCATCTTCTACAGTTTTCTCTTCTGTTCTTCTAAACTTTTGATAATTCACTCTCGATATTCCTCCGGACACTTCAACTTTGAATTATCGAGAGTCAACTGTATTTCGAACCCATTGTTAGGTTATCCATTAAAGTTGTTGGTAGTTAGCATTTATTTACATTACAGCATATGACTACATATTTGAACTAAGCATTCTTTGCTCTTCTGTTTTTTATTATACTAGAGATAAAAAATTCTCCAGCCTTATAAGAGCTACGCACCAGAGGTCCGCTAGCTGTGTAGAGGAATCCCAATTCATTTCCAACAGTTTCCCAGTGCTTGAATTTTTCTGGCGTTACATATTCGACTACCTTGAGGTGTTTCTTTGTGGGTTGCATGTACTGGCCTAGCGTCACACAATCCACTCCATGCTCTCGTAGGTCTGCAAAATATCAAATTATGATCCAATCGATTCTAACATTATTTTTTCGATATTTGAATATTTATTTTTCCTACAACTGCTCATAAAGTAGTTCTTTACTTACTGAAAACTAATTGTAAAATACCTCTTTACTGCTCCGCGAGTGGTAAAGCACTTTACGCTCGCCAGCTGTTTTCTTTACGCTTCTGTTTTGATTTTGATGTCTTCTGATTGGTTGATCATGGAATCCGTGAAATTCTCATAACCTCAACAATGGCGCACGCTAACCAAATCCGCGCACGGTCTGTGATGTTACAAACTACAAGCTTTTATTGTGTTGGAATACAGAACTGCAGTTGTAGGAAAAATGTTGTAAGTAATTCGCGCGTGAAGCTTCATTATCGCTCTCACAAAATTACTGCGCTCCACTATGCATCGCGCAGTAACTGTTTTGACTCTAGTGATAAAGTCGCGCTTCACGCTCTTAATACATAAATAACTATTATCAGAGACTTTAATCACATAGTTTCAAGGTATTTCCAATGTTTTGAGGTATCGTTTTAACAAACCCAAAACTATGTAGATACTATACAAAACGACTTTTTCTAATAATGTTAACATTCCAGTTGTAAATTTGATCAAGAAATTCTGGAAAAGCCAGATTTTATCAAACAAAGCATTCATTGAATAAATTGTAAGGTTTTAATAGTTCGACAACTATGCATAAAAAATGATACCATGTATAAAAAAATAATAGGAACTTTTCGCACTTCGTATATCTCTTTTCAATTAACGTCCCACACAAAGCATATTCGAACATGTCACAATGAAATTGAAGGTGTAGGAAAGAATTTTCTCATACAGGTTGATCGTAAAGTCACGCAACCCAAAATGATAACAGTCTTGGAAAGCTGAAATATTTTTGTTTCTTTAATTTCAAAGTTTATGATAAAGTAAATTCGTATGGCTTTTCGTGGTGGGGAGACCTTACGGGTAGTTCCACCTCGCCGCTTTTTTAACGACTGCTTTTTTTATATGCAACCGGGACCGACGGCTTAACGTGTCCTCCGAAACACGGGAGTGGCTCGAGAAAAATATATTGTACTCAACTGGGATAAAAAAAGTTTATGATACAAGTTCATAATTACTGCAGGAAATGCCCACCATGATTTGCAATGTATGCATCAACACATTTTCTTACGTTATAAGCAACCTTTCTCAATGAAGCAGTAGTGATAATTTGATATACAGTCTTCAATGTTTTCTCTGAGTTCATTAAGTGTATGAGGGTTGTTTGTCTATACTACATTATCTTTCAATATCCCCACAAATATACATCAGGATTCAGACAGATCTGGTGAACGATGAGGCCACAAACCACAAGAAATTATTGAATTATAAACTAACTGTTCTTGCGTAAAAAACATTGTGACTCAAAATAAACAAACCAAATGCTGTCTGGTTCACTATCGGCCGGTGGCATGATCTAGCAGTGCTGCCACATACTGTACAAATAAACGAAAAATTCCCATATTGAAATCATACTTTACAAATTTACCTTTCATTCCTACACGGCTTCAAACATTGGGTTGCGCAACTTTACGTTCATTCTGTACTTCACATAAGTTAATGAACCTTACCCCACCGAATTCTCTTGAAAATACATGTAGAAACCTAAAGAGGCTTAGAAATGAAATAGAAAAATGGATGGTTATAAATTAAATTGTAAAATTGAAGAAATAGTTATTTATGTATTAAGAGCGTGAAGCGCGACTTTATCGCTCGAGCCAAAACATTTACGAATTGCATACAATATTTTTGCATACAAACATTTTGCGAATTGCATACAATATTTTTCCTAAAACTGCAGTTCTGGATTCCAACACAATAAAAGCTTGTAGTTTGTAACATCACAGACCATGCGCGGATTTGGTTAGCGTTCGCCTTTTTTGAGGTTATGTGAATTTCACGGATTCCTTGATCCACCAATGAGAAGACATCAAAATCAAAACAGAAGCGTAAAGAAAACAGCTGGCGAGCGTAAAGTACTTTACCGCTTGCTGAGCAGTAAAGAGGTATTTTACAATTAGTTTTCAGTACGTAAAGAACTACTTTACGAGCAGTTGCAGGAAAAACTATTTTTCTGCTGTATCTAAAAAAATTCACAATATTTCCTTTGCAGGCAAGATGAATTCAATTTTTGTTTTATATTTATTGTATCTATATTGTGAAGAATCTTCTTTTTTTAATTTTGAGGTAATATCCTGCTTTTAACTAATGACATTAATGATGATAATAATGCCATTAGTTAACAAAAAGCAATTCTAATATCTTTCAAGCTGATTGACCTCATTTTAAATTATTCACATCAATGAACAGAAAAATTAAATTTACCTTTCATAGTTTGATGAACCTCTTCATCAGTTTCCCCTAAGCCCAACATTATCGATGACTTTGTGATTTGGTCTGGGTTGTAGTCTTTGACTGCTTTCAAAACCTTCATCGTCTGCCTGTTGAAAGAATATCAATTAATTATTATTAAATTCCTGGATTTCTTGTTCCATGACGAACTGCGTTGTTAATATTAACTTTTTAAGAGAATTCAACGACTTGCAGTCAAATGAAACCACAAAAAACCACAAACAAAATGGAGGAAAGTGGACAGCATTGTCCACTAAACATTTGACTGCAAGTCGTTGAATTCTCTTAAAAAGTTAAAATTATTATTATTTCCATTGTAGGTATAGAATACGGTACCCATATAAATTATAAGTTACCATTTTTTTGTATTTGGCATTTGTTCAAGTATCAGACTTTTGTGGGAATCACTCGTTTTTTGGACATTACGACTTGAATAATGTGGGCACTCTTTATAAGGGTGACCGATTAGATTGGCCAGCAAAAAAGACACTGTTCTCTGCTGTAAAATCACTTCCCGGTGGTTCGGAGCCCAACTAAAACTGTAGGTCCAACTCATCAATCACCATCCAATTCATTACCCACGCACAGGTCTTAGACCTATGTGGGCTTCGTTCTCAAAAAAAAAACACACAAACAAAATAGAGGAATCTGGACAGCATTGTCCATTAAATAGTTATAGTCGATTTCGTGGAGTTTTGACATGTGCACCATAGTAATACAGTAAAGGAAATGATTTATTGAAATTACAGTATCTTTTAGTGAATTAGTTTAATATAAATGTCAATCTTTTTTCAGTGCTTTGGTAAAATTGAACATCTTAATTTTAAATAGAATAAAAGCATCGTTACCAGAGGTAAAATTCCGACTTCAATTCAATTTATTTTTATTGCAAGATTTTATTTATTTATTCTTTATTGCCACAAAACAAAACATAACATTTCAAAGATATTGTTCAAGAAGTAAAGTGAAATTCTATAAGTATATAATAAATGGGCCTTAAATTTAGAATACAAACTTCACAATACAAACTTATACAATACATTACAATTATAGCAAACGGCATTTTAAAAACACATCACATTCGTCGTCACCTTACAAATAAAATTACAGTACAGTCGTGCATCAAAAATACATTGTCAAAAACACTAGTATTATAAGCATAAAGATACATGAATACTACTACAGTACTTTGTCAAAAGCAATATCTTTCAGTTAACAAATAAAAATAATTTTGGAAAAATGCACTAAAAACGCTAATTTTTGACAATAACTAAGAGCTAATGTTGTATTCAGAGTACTCCTTTACAGAGTAAAAGGTATGGCTCAAAAGGAATTTATTTACTTCTGTTTTAAATTTATTCATGTCCGTTTTCATACTTTTTAATTCATCAGGTAGTTTGTTGTAGAAGGTTATACCTTGGTAAAATGGATTTTCTTGGCTATGACTAAATTCACACTGGGTAGATGATAGTACAATCTAGTTCTATGATTGTGAATATTGTTGTCAGTGGGCAAAGCCGTAGCAGGTATCTGTTCAATCAGATAGATAAGCTGCGTTCTCGTAGGTCCTGTTTGTAACGGTGACCGATTAGATTGGCCAGCAAAAAAGACACTGTTCTCTGCTGTAAAATCACTTCCCGGTGGTTCGGAACCCACCTAAAACTGTAGGTCCAACTCATCAATCAACATCATCCATTTCATTACCCACGCACAGGTCTCAGACCTATGTGGGCTTCATTCTCAAAAAAAAAAAAAAAAAAATTTTCAATAGTGCTAAGGATAGTTTGGTAGATGAACAAGGATGGGAAATTGAGAATACCGTATGTTTTTAAATAGTTTCGGCATGACTGATATCTTGTTAATTAATCACTTCCCGGTGGTTCGGAACCCACCTAAAACTGTAGGTCCAACTCATCAATCACCATCATCCAACTCATTACCCACGCACAGGTCTCAGACCTATGTGGGCTTCACCCTCAAAAAAAAATTTACACATACGGATGGCCTTTTTTTGCTGAGTTAATATCTTCTTAACATTTTTATCAGATAAATTCACCAAATCAAATCAGTGATCTGAATTTGCAGTGATCTTGCATTTCCAACATTTTTAGTCTGGATATAAAAAATTGTTAGGGTTAAAGGTTCAAGAAGAAATTGAACTTTATCAAATTTTATACGTTTTTAAAATTTGCATGATTGAAAAGCATAGCTATAAAATTCTAATCAATTAATATCAATCTAATATCCTATATTTATTTTGTCTTGAATATTCCATAATTTTATTTATTTACGGGATGTTTCATTTGATTATTTAAAAAATAAAAGTTTATTTATTTTATTGTATAGGGTACTCATATATTTTGCATCTTGGAATATCATTGTGTCTTATATGATAATGTATTGCACATTTTGATTGGTTGAATAGAAAAATATTTACTTAGTAACATCGAAGAATGGTTTGCAGCAAACGGTCTGGCTATGAATACTAGCAAAACAAAGTGTATCACCTTCCAACCCCCCCCCCCCCCACATTTTGCAGGTGGAGACTATAGTGAGTTGGATGAGTGTACCTCAGCAGAGCCTAACTGTTGATTTCCTTGGTGTAACTCTAGATAGGAAGTTGGAGTGGTCAGCACACACTGATAAAATCTGTTCAAAAATCAATTCAGCTTCCTTCTCTTTACGTGTGCTCAAAAATACATTAAGCTTCAAATCACTGCTGACCGTATATTATGGTTATCTCTTTCCTTACCTTAAATACGGAATTACGCTTTGGGGAAGATCTAAATTTTTTATCAAGGTCTTTAGATCTCAAAGGCAATTAGAATTATTCATGGAAAACCCCCAAGATTTTCATGTCGTGAACTCTTCCACACAAGCCAGATACTCACTCTGCCATCACTTTACATTCTAGAAATCTGTACATACACCCACAAAACCTTGGCCAACTTCAGTCATAATAATAAGTTTCACAGATATAATACAAGACACTCAGCATCTTTATCGGTAGCTGCCCACAGGACAATCTTGTTTGAGAAGTCTCCACAGTATATGGGCCCAAAAATCTATAACACACTCCCTCAAGATTTGAGAAATTCAGTTAATATAAAACAATTCAGAGGGCTGTTGAAAAAATTGTTAGTTGAGGGGGCTTACTATTCGGTTGAGGAATTTTTACAGCAATAATATTGAGCGTTCTGATGGAAAGAGCGTATATTGCATTTCGAACCTTAACTTGGACCTATAATACTATAATATTTTATGACTCATCCTCTGTCTGAGTTTTCAGATGTTCTAGGATGTATATATATTGATTCATGATTGATTTATTTTATTTAATTACCTGTATTTGGCGCGATGGTCCCTGACGAATGGTGTAAGTGCTTCGACAGTTTCCACATTGTGCGCGTAAACATCGAGCTTTGAGTCGACGATGGTCTTTACACACTCAACACTGCCAGCAAAATCAGGCACTAGACATTCGACCATTATGTCGGTGTTTCGCTGCTTTATCTCGCGTACGGTTTGCGCAAAATGCGCCGCTCCGCCGTCAGGCAAATCGTCGCGATCGACCGAAGTTAGGACGACGTAGTCGAGGCCCCACGACGCGATCGCTTCGGCCGTTTTGATTGGCTCGTCTGGGTCGGGGGCGGGAGGGGCGCGTGACGTCTTAATCGAGCAGAATCGACAGCCTCTGGTACATGTATCACCTAAAAGCTGAACAAAGTATCTTTATATATATTTCAACATTGAGTATTAGTAGTTTATGCAACGATTTTATTTTGACCCTTATTAAGGCACGAGTTAGATGTAAGTCGCATTCGCTCGTGTTATAAATATCTCATGAGTGCTTTAATGGCCAAATAAAATCGTTGCACACACTATTTTATCTACGACCACTAGTATACATTTAATTAAAACAATTTCATTTACCTGTGACTGTCAGAGATACCTAACCTCTCATCTCAAATACGAGAAGTTATAGTAGATTGTTAGGTTAAAGCAGCTGGTGTAGCAGTTTGATCAAATCAGCTGATAGTTTCACAATATTGAATTACGATATTGATTCCATCAAAAATGCTTCTGATTGGTCCAGAACCCGTGTCAGAATGTAGAACCTGTACTATAATGAGCTCATTATGCAACGGGTTTCAAAAAGCATTTCGAAAAGACAGCTGTTTTGGCATCAATTGTGAAACTGTAATGTATACATTATGACATGGTCTTAGATAAAAGCATATTACAATTTAGGTAAAATGAAAAAACCTAGAAAACCCATCAAAACTAGAATACAATAAATTGAATGTAAAGATATGTGATTAGCCATGAGCCGTGCCAGGTACCTTTTCAATCAGATAGATGAGACACGAGCACTTAGCTGCATGTCTCTTTATATATATATAGACAGAGATGAGCTGCGTTCTCGTAGGACCTGTTTGTTACGGTGACCGATTAGATTGGCCAGCATAAAGACACTGTTCTCTGCTGTAAATTCACTTGCGGGTGGTTCGGAACCCACCTAAAACTGCAGGTCCAACTCGTCAATCACCATCATCCATATTATTACCCACGCACAGGTCTCAGACCTATGTGGGCTTCATCCTTCAAAAAAAAACAAGGGATAAACCTTTGGTGAAACAGTTTTTCAGGGCTCCTTTGAGACAAGGAAGCCTCAAGGTCAGTTCAAGGGTACCATAGTATAACCTAAGGTTAGTGGATAAACTATCTACTAGCCTCGAGTTTGACAAGCCTTAGTGTAACCAGCTACTTCACCACCAAAAAACTCCGAACTAACATAGCTTTGATGGAATTAACTTACCATTATAGTAGCAGTTGCCGTGCCATGCTCTCCTCCACCCCAGCATTCGCCAATATTCGGACATCTTGCCTCCTCACACACGGTGTGTAGATTTAAATTTCGCAACTGTTCTTTGATACGAGAGAAATTCTTGCCTGAAATATATCACTGTTGGATTATTCAATCCTTTCAATATTTATTTTATTCATTTTATATACTATTTTATAAATAAAAAATAAAATTTTATTGTCATTCAATTCGTTGAACAATAGACAACGTCATAAATCAAGTCGTTAAACAACTAGTTGAGTTGCAGTGTTAAGTACTAATAGCTGTATATTTTAATAAAACAAAATAATAAAATAAAATGAATGAAATTAATTTTGAATTATAAAAAATATAATATAAAAGTACAATACTAATAGTATAATAAAGTATAATATACAATATAAAAGTTACTAAAATTAAATGCATTTTATTTACTGAAATTAATTTTTTTAAAGTTCTAAGAAAAAGATTAATATTTACTCAATCGACGTCTAAATATATTGCAATAACAAATAAATGTTTACTTTTATAGAGCCGCACCAAAAAGTGAACAGTACAGTACACTTAAATTAATTATAAACATGGGTGGTGATTGGTCATGCGGTGAGCGTGGTGTTCAAGTGATCGTGATGTTCAGTCACGACCGCTCAAGACTGCGCTTGGATGGGTGACCGTGCTTCAATGACTTGATGTTACAAGCTTTATTATCGCTTACCCGGTGGTTCGGAACCCACCTTAAATAGTAGGTCCACCATGTTCCCCGTAACATGGCGCAAACGGCGAGGTGGAACTACCCGTAAGGGTCTCCCCACCATTAAAAGCCATACGCTTATTATTAATTATAAACATCTATTTTAAATTTTCAATCGTGAAAATGATCCAGCCCCTCAGTACAGCGCGACTATCATCAAAAACAAGATTTAAACTGATCACCGGTGCATCGGAAACTAAGGAGTCTGATTGGTATATTCAAATTTATAAACATCCATCGACCAATCAAACGCTTGGTTCCCAGTGCACCGGTAAGCGGTACAGCTCCCATGAATGCAACCCATGAGAAATATTGAATTTTTTGCATAACGGTAGGTATTCATCCAATTTTGTAAAATCTACAACTAGAGTGTATCAACTACTTTCATATTTTACATCTATTTTTTCATTTTTTTTAAAATGAAAAGAAACTGAATTCCCACAGAAAAAACAAATACAAATGTTTGATTAGTTACAAACAAGAAAAAAGGTGGAATATCCCACAAAGACTATTTTTATTTCTATCATCTATATTAACGTTTTGAAACAACTAAGTGTTGAACGGTTCTGGATCTGTAAAAGTACTATTGGACTTTGCTCCCACAAAACTGCATCAGTATGCCAAGCCCACGGAAACAATTCTGAAGCTCTATGCTTGACAGTCCACTCCCACCTTAACACAGGGTCTGGCTGCACAGGTGAGTGTGTATACTATCTAGCACACCTCTGAGCTACTTCCTGTGTTCAAGCCATCATTCGACAGATACGTTTGGAAAGCAACGCAATTGATGTAGTCTTTTTTGTATCTGGTATGAACAAAACTTAATCATCTCAAGCCACAATAAGGCAATAAGTTTCATAAGTAAGTGATATCAGGAAAAGCATTCAGTAGATCTTATCTCAACGGATTTTCATGTATTTTTAGACGCTGAGTCTGAAAATGAACTTTGGAACTCCAAAATGTGGTCAGGGGGTGAAGATGGGGCCCCTTTCAACCCCAACGGTGGACCTTCTCCCACCCTTGGAACGGTCAATCGTACCCCATTGAGTGATAGCTCATTCTCAGCTCAATGAGGCGGTCCAAATTCATGTAACATGTCAATTTCTGACCATAATTAACCATTTCACTTGAAAGGGTAGTATACATAGGTAGGCATATACTTCGAAAATTACGATTTTTCAATAGTGAAATAGCTCTAACTCAGCAACTACTAGAAATAACATTGCAAACTGATTTGGTATTGTTAAGCATCAATCGATGTAGAATTTCATATTCTTCAATTTCGAATTGAACAACGTTCTCAACGCGGTAGATAGTTTTCGAGTATAGGCGAAAAACGGAAAAAATTTAGGGGTTTTTTGCCCCACCAAAAGTTATGCTCAAGCCAGATTTTTTCGCAAACTTTGGGGAATCAAGGATGCATAGAATGGATTGAAAAATCCAGCTTTGTACCAATTTTTGTCCACCAAAAGTCTAATTAGCCTGGGCTAGTGGTCAACTCCACGTTTGGCAAACGCTTCATGTGCGGACTGGTTAACATATCATCTTTATATTTTTGAGGAAGATGGCATAGAATTTATTAACGAATAGGCCTAAACGTAAAAGATTGAGGGGTACGTATTGCCTTAAATAGCAGAAAAATGGAATACTACCTCTTTACAAATGTTAATAGCCACTAGTCTCATTGACATCTTCATTTTAATTCCCTTGACCTATAATTCAAAGAATGAGAATAATTTATCGGCTAACCTTGTGGAATTTCGGTTTTCAGCCAAGGAGGCAATCTCAGACGTGTGCTGTCTCCCTGATTTCGTTTCAGTCGTCCATTGTATGTACTCCAGTCAACTTCTTTCTCGTTTTTCTCTTTCTGTTGAATGAAATCTGACAAGTCTGGTCCATTCTCGAGCCTTTCCCTTAGCTTTTCAACAGCCGAACTGTGTTTACATCTGTAACACTTCAAAACAATGTTCATATATATATATATATAACTTGAAAGAAATTATAGAATTTCAAAGGTAGGCTAATTGGAATTTAGAAATACATTGAATTGAATCAATATCAAGTACGTTCATGGTGCGAAGAAACAAGGTTTGCTAATAAGTTTCCAGGAATTAAGCCCTGTCAGCTATTTTAAAAGTTCTGATAATGGCAGAATGAAGATAAAGTAACTTACTTATGGCTTCTAAACTAAAATGGTTCTATAGCAGAATAAATACCAATTACAACTCTTGTTTTCTTATTTTTACAAGAGCTGTCAGAGGTGATCCTCTCCGTAACTTTAGTAAAAACGAACACACATGAGAATGAGATATTCATAATATTTTTATAATAGATATGGCACTATTAGAGACTATAAAATAGAAGAGACTAGCCTGCAATATTGATTTGTTTTCGAGAAAAGACCAAAACATTATTCGTCAAAGTAATAAAAATGTAATTCGCTCACAGTATTTTCAAATTATATTATTACCTCTAGATTTAAATAATTCAATCTGGCCAAACGTTCTAATAAATTGCAATTTCTTATCATTTTTTATGTTTTCAATTTTGAATGTCAAATTTTAGGTTAAGGTCGTGAGATCTGATTGCATTATGCGGGTTTATGCAATGCCTCCTAGATACTGATACTATACAATGCCTTCCATTGTACTTTAGAAGGCATTGGTTTATGCCACGACCGAAAATCCAGAAGACGTCCTATGATGTAGTTGATTTCGAAGTGTCGTCTGCTGCTACCACACCAGTAGAACTGGTTTGCATAGTAACAAAGACAATGACATAGTAACAAAGACAATTATTATATTGTCTTTGATAGTAAGAAGTAGTTGGCGACGGAGTCGGCGTCCCACACTTTTTAACTATTTATTTGGTTGTCAAGAGCCCCGTGTAAGTACAAGTGCACAAGTTCAAAAATCGTCGATCTATGCTCATTGACCACCGACACATTTCTATTATCCAGCTGCTCTACTGCTAGCTACTTTGCCAGACGCCTAACCTCAAAGTTTGTTCATCTACCGGTACCTTGCGTTTAGGTGCTAGGTATAGAGTTGCGTAGTAAGATTTTCAATACCGGTATATTTATTATTGTGAATACTATTCTTTTCAAATAAGATAAATGACAATGATGCACGGTTTTACAATATTATCATGTTCCTTGAGGTGTTCTTGCAAGGATAATCGCCTCATTACTATCATCCTTGAAAGTGCATTAACATTTTTGTAGAGCGAAAGCATTGTAGCAGTTTTTCAATTTTTTTTCTTGAGTTTAAAGTATTTTGGCACCAATTACGAGTATCACAAATATGCAAAAATATTGATCACGTATGCTATAATTGACGGTCCGTGGCGTGCCGGCATGAATCCTTACCGCGTGCATATACAGACCATTGAGAGGGCGTGGAGGGACTTGAAGGAGTCGACGAGGGGCTGCCTCCATTCCAAAATACTTTTTTTACAATTCCAATGCCAGTTATGCATTGGATGAAATGGACAAGCCCGTTTTTGTCACCAGCGTCCGTCGCCACCTTCATCATTCCGGTAGAGTGCTCAAACAAAAAAGTCCCTTTTCAGGGCCAACAATACTTTTTTCTCTACAGTTCTGTTCATCTATATCGATATAAGGGGCTCTCTGCTAGCTGTATAACTAATAATCTAATTACAGGCTACATTTCAGCCCCCCCCCCTCTAGAAAAATTTGATAAATAGTCCCTCTTAAATCGTAGTCCAAGAGATTTTAGACTCTTATTGAAAAGATTAAATACATTTATTTCAGTCCACATTATGCGACCTAACCCAGTATTTTTCAATTTATCTTTTCTCAGCTAATCTGTCAAAAATAAGTTTGTTGGAAAATTTTCAAATTTAAAAACCCTCTAAAATAAAAAGTGGGGCACTTGAGTTGTCAACAGTATTTTTCTCGAATTTCTCATCCTTGAAATAGGGTGTAATGGGTTGAAGCCTGGTTCAACCAGTAGTGTAGCATTGCGTCTCAGCTGTGAGCTTCCTATGTGCTTAGTAACCGTATCACTGTTTTGGTACACAGCAATACAGCGCAGCACAGCACACTAGCATATTTTTATGATAGAGGACTTGGAAAAATTATGACCAATTATTACAGCTACTGGCTTCTGGGGAGTGATAATTTTCTTTCTCTTTTACAGAAAATATCAGCACCGGATCAACTGCAGTGGACTAAACAGAAACGCCAAATAATAAATGAGATTTTTATTTGGAAAAAAGCATAAAAAAGAAAAGGTTGGCCGTATTGAAAAGATATCTGTTAGCTATAAAGACGCCCTGGAATACCTAGAACTTATCATGAACAGAGGCATTTCCACGCCTTACTATGTAGCACAACGTGAGTTGAAATAATT
The DNA here is from genome assembly GCA_948455865.1 of Conomelus anceps. NCBI lineage: Eukaryota > Metazoa > Arthropoda > Insecta > Hemiptera > Delphacidae > Conomelus > Conomelus anceps. Next base: position 31,510,705 of record OX418227.1, on the reverse strand, counting down.
TATTTCATTTTATTTTTTAAAGATTCTTTGTTTATTTAAATAGTTACGAAAATTTAGGAGGATAAGTAATGGAGTAACTTAACTGACGAGTACCTAGATGAATGTTCAAGTACAGATATTAGAAACACATAAACTTAAGAAATGTTGGAACCGATAATTGGTATGTTTATCCCAGAGCCTAGAGCATTTTTTTTCTTTTCTTTTTTCTGAGGATGAAGCCCACATCGGTATGAGACCTGTGCGTGGGTAATGAGTTGGATGATGGTGATTGATGGGACCTACAGTTTTAGGTGGGTTCCGAACCATTATTCACTATTATCATTTCTTTCTCAATTCTTGGCTGTTTTGAACTGCTTATTATGTTTATCTGCTACATTTATCTGTAGAATCTGTCAACTGAATCCTGGCCGTTCGCAGAAATTTGTCTACGCTGCTTGTCCATCGTTTTAAACGGCTGTACTAAGAACTAATGATTTTATTAATTTCGAATTCCTTTAATTGCTACCAGTTCATACTGAAGACTTCCGCAATGGCGGATATTGACAACAGTATCTAATAGCTGATGGAAATCGATGAATGCTACTGTACAAAAATATCAGTCACCACCGGGAATCGAACCACGGACCTCCCAATTGCCGGTCGTGCGCCTTAACCACTAGACCATGGAGACCCTTCTGCACAGTAGTATTTATTTTTTTAACTTGGCCATATCGGCTCGTATCTCACAAGTTAGTTCGAAGTTACTGACAATTGAACAAACTGACAAATTTACTTAAACAGAATTTATTAATTTCGAATTTCTTTAATTGCTACCAGTTCATACTGAAGACTTCCGCAATGGCGGATATCTTCCACGGAGGTCCGTGGTTCGATTCCCGGTGGTGACTGATATTTTTGTACAGTAGCATTCATCGATTTCCATCAGCTATTAGATACTGTTGTCAATATCCGCCATTTCGGAAGTCTTCAGTATGAACTGGTAGCAATTAAAGGAATTCGAAATTAATAAATTCTGTTTAAGTAAATTTGTCAGTTTGTTCAATTGTCAGTAACTTCGAACTAACTAGTGATTCTTCATGTGTTGAAATGTGTGAGAACATCGCATAGCATAAAGTAGAACTTCAACAAGTAGGATACCGACATGCGCGAGGAAAATTTATACAACTGCCAAGAAGGAGTTGGCAGATTCTACCTTCGTTTCTTAATAACAGAATTCAAGTTCAACGTGGTATAGGTTTTCCATTGGTGCACAGTTCTCAGCTAAACATAACACCAAGGCAATCGCCTCAAGCGTGGAGTGCTAGAGCAATGCTTGCCTGTTCAGCTTAAATTGTCTCCTTACTCAACCAAATAACTTAGGGAAGTGATAGCCGCGAGCCGTAGCAGGTATCTGTTCAATCAGATAGATAAGCTGCGTTCTCGTAGGTCCTTTTTGTAACAGTGACCGATTAGATTGGCCAGAAAAAAAGACACTGTTCTCTGCTGAAAATCACGTCCCGGTGGTTCGGAACCCACCCAAAACTGTAGGTCCAACTCATAAATCACCATCTTTCAACTCATTACCCACGCACAGGTGTCAGACCTATGTGGACATTTACATTTACATTCTAAAACACTAAGTTATATATATTGGGTGGTGTGTACAATGTTGAGTAACTCATATTTCCAAGTCGGTCCTTGGGATTCTTGTTATTTGATCTGAATGAAATTGAGTCAATCACAGCTATTTTCTCATGCCTTCCAATCGGATTCCCGTTGACTCAACTAATCAACAGACTCCAGTCACTCAACTGAGTTGACTCACTCAACCCATATCTATCTAATATAGAGACAGTTCTGGACTAATTTTTAAAGCTATTTTAATCTGTCAGTCTTATTTATGGATCTTGTCTCGTTTCATAATTTCTCTTCCAATTCCTGTATTCCTGTAATTCCTGAATGTATTTATGAACGTTCCTTCAGTGTTTTTGACTTGAGGGACATAAATAAATACATTACATTTCAAGTAACCCTCGAGTCAAGAGACACTGAAGGAATGTTCATAAATACGGCCCCGTCTTTCGTGAAGCTAGTTGGTTTTTCGATGTTATTTATTTGGAGTCTTACATTTATTCCTACATTCATTCATGCTTCATATTTTGCAGACATCTGAGGCAATGGTGAAAACAAAATGGCGTTGATTGATGGCACGACACTGTGGGACGTTCACAGACCACTGGAAAATGACTGTACCATGCAGATTTTGCACTTTGACGATCAGGACCTGTTTCACGTGAACAAGGCGTTCTGGGGAACTTGCCCGTTCCTGCTCGGTGCTATTGCCGATTCGGCCTTCAAAGATCATAATTATACCCGTCTTGTTGCACAGTTTTCCACCTCCCAATGGTACGGTAAGTTGGCAAACATTTTTTAGATCTTCAGATTGTGTGATTTGATTATTTTATTGCAAAAATTTATTGACTATGTTAAACCCTCAAAAACTATTAACCCTTTGAGTGCCATGAGCCAATCTCATTGGCTTTGCTATTCTATGCTAGAAATGCAAAGAGCCGATTTCATCGCCATCGTAAGTATGTGCGAGAAATGCCATGCGCCAATCTAATCGGCTCTCAAGTTTTTTTATTCTTCATGAGAAGAATTTTCTCTCTATTTTCAAGTTTTTTACTTCAAAATAAAGAGGAATATTTTTCCTTTATAGGAAAAAAAATTTATTATGTTTGGACGTACTGTTCAGAAAGTATTTCAATTATAAATTTGATCATAACAACCTAAAATTGTAAGTAACAAACTGTTTTTCAAATTTGTATGATTCAAAATTATAGTGTTGAAAAGTAAAAATAACAACTCATATTATATCCTAGTAGTATAATAATAGAAAAAACACTACTGTACTTACAAAAGAAGAATTTTCTCTCTATTTTCAAGTTTTTTACTTAAAAATAAAGAGGAATATTGTTCCTTTCTAGGAAAAAAATATTATTATGTTTGGACTTACTGTTCAGAAAATATTTCAATTATAAATTTGATCATAACAACCGAAAATTGTAAGTAACAAACTGTTTTTCAAATTTGCAAGATTCAAAATTATAGTATTGAAAAGTAAAAATAACAAATCATTATTATAGTAATATAATAATAGAACAAACACTTCTGTACTTACAAAAAATTAAAATTATTGCACAAAGAAAATAGATATTGAAATCTTTGAACAGCCCCAAGTATAATTGCATCACAAAACTTAAAATGAAATAATTAAATCATTATAAGGCAACAACAAGTTTTTCAAGGGTAAGATTTGAAATTATTGATTTAAAACCCCAATCAACTAATACATCTCAACTAAAGTTGAAAACCCGGATGAAGTAGGATTGGAGCTTCACTAAAACCTAATAGTGCTTTTTTTTCTAAGGAGGATGAAGCCCACATAGGTCTGAGACCTGTGCGTGGGTAATTAATTGGATGATGGTGATTGATGAGTTGGACCTACAGTTTTAGGTGGGTTCCGAACCACCGGGAAGTGATTTTACAGCAGAGAATAGTGTCTCCGTTACGAACAGGACCTATTTGAATCGGGTATCCTAACAAAAACAAGGGCTACCGCTGCAGTATCAGCCTTGACCTTGAGCCGCCCAGTAGGTACCCTCGCCATTAACTCTACACATTGAATTATTCTTGTGTTTCCTTGTTAGTCAATTTAATTATGCGCTCGTAACAAAACTATGTCAAAATACGTGTTGTGATCAATTTTCTTATTTTCCCGACCAAATTTCCGACCTTTTCCCGACCAGTAGACAACCTGGAGTTTGAACATTCATTAGAACTAAATTTATGAATATGAATACAACTTCTTTATACATGAATAATTATGAATATATTCTTATTCCATATTTTAGGCTACTAGGCCATATACTAGGCTATCTGAAAACTTTGAAAAACTATAAGTTACATGTGTGATGTTGAAGATCCATCTTGTTTCCATTAATATATAATAAAAACTTGAAAAACACTTTTAAGTAGTGCAGCGTTCCGTGTTTTGTGGAAGATTCTCACTGGAACGGACTTCCTACTGTTACTCTAATGGATAAAACATCGGTTCAAATAATATTGTTCTTTTTTGAATTTTGATTATTTATCCAAATAAATGAATATACTTGTTCTCAAAAGTGACTGACATAATTTTTATTTGAAGTTTCTTAATGAGAATAATAAATAGTATCTTCTTATGAAATTGTATGTGTTTTCATTTCTCATAAAATAGAAATTGATTTAAGAATTTAATGATAAATTATAAATCAAAGAGAATACTCATCTTTCCCATTTCGATATTTTCATTGTTGTAAAATTGTTATCAAAGAGTAGATTCTTTTATTCATTTCTCCTTTAATGAATACTTCATAAGTTGGACAATTTTATACTTCCGACGTTAATTTAGATATCACTTATGTAGATTTTAATAAAATTTGAATCTTGAAATCATATCACTTAACTTTCTTGAATCTATGAAAATCCTCTTTTTACATTTTGATGTTTTTACCATCAAGAACCAAAATCAACTAACTGTTTTTGATATTTGATTTCAGATGTTTATCTGAAATCAAAAAATCAGTTTATCATCTGGAGATTTGAATGGAGACCAAGATGAATATTCTATTTTGTCTTTTTTATAAATTTAGTAATTTACATGTAATTAATATTAAAAGAATTAATTATAATTTTAAATATATTAAATATTAAGTGGAAATTAGTTCAATACAAAAATTATTTGAAAGTTCTTTAAAGTAGATTTGGCGGCAAATTTGTAATATTACAAATACCCCGCTCTCGCTAATAAAAAAAATATTTTTTTTTTTTATAAATTACCAAAAACTCTATGACAATGTTAGGAGAATTTTAACAATTAATATAGAACATTAACGTATTCTTATGCAGTTTTTTAAAACAGAAAAATATTTTTTTTTTTAAATAGTTAGAAACTTTGTTTGCCATTAAAGCACAAAAAATTACAATATATAAGATAAATACATAAGATACTTTCATAACATAATATACATAATATTATACACAATATAACATAATATAACATAAGAACAACATAATATGGCAAATGTACTGAACACAAATAAAATAATTCTCCATCCGCACAAATACGGTTGGGTCGAAGGCTACAGTGTTTGATTCAATAATCAATAAGGCTGTAACAATCGATCTCCGCACAAATACGGTTGGGTCGAAGGCTACAGTGTTTGATTCAATAATCAATAAGGCTGTAACAATCGATCAGTTGATAAGCCAACTTTTTTCGGACCGCTTTGAACGAGTATTCTCGGTTCTTTCCACTGAAGACAGATGCTGATGATTGGCGCTTAATTTTATCTTTTCGTTTTTCAGCATGTCTTTTTTCTTCATTTTTATTTTTCTCTTCTTTTTTGGTTTGATTTCTCAGTTTATTCAGATTCTTTTCTTTCCGTTTCTCTTCCCCTTTGTTCATTTCTCTGTTGTTAACATCAATGATTCGATTTTCATGCAATCTTTGTGTTTCATTTCGCTTTTGTTTATGATCTTTTTTTAGATTTTCATTTTCTCTTTGTATCCTACTTGAGCTACTTTCTTCTTTCTCTACATCTTCTACAGACCTCTTGTTTTCCTCTACAGGAAAGTATTCACCACACTTTTCCTGAATTGCTATCAATTCCTTATTTCGTTGCTTATCAATATCCTTCCACTTCTCGTTATTTTTCGGCAAGTTTTCCTTCACATTCTTACTTAAATGTTCACTTTTGTTTGATGGTATATCATTCATAAATAGTAAATCTTTTTGACTAAGCTTTATATCTTTAATCTTCAAAATATCACTTTCTTCTTCAACATTAGTCTTTTCAGGGTTTTCTTTTTCAAAATTTTCTTCATCACTTATTTCAGTTCGTACAGTTTTTTCATTTGTATTTTTTGATTCATCAACTTCAAAATCAATCTTATTTATTTCTAAATTTATATTGAATGTCGGTAACCTTTCAGTATTTGGGCAGTCAGGGTTAGTTTTTTGCTGTCCATATATTAGTTTAAAGCTTTTTGTTGTGGTTTATTTTCGGCATTTGGACTTGGATTCATTGGAGTTATAAATATAGGAGATGGATGATTTGAATTTGCTTGAGTCTGATTTGGAATTTCAAATTGCTGGTTTCCATTATAAGCTTGGTTGCTATAAAATTGTTGATTACGATCTTGATTTCTTTGGTCACTATGGTTATAGTTATAATAATTATTTTGTCTTCCGTTTTGGAAACGGGGCCTGTTACCAGAATATGGGTTTCGAAATCCTTGATTGTCATGAAAATTTCTATTATTTGGGTATTGCTTAAATTCATTTTCTGTTTTGTCTTCCTTTCGTTGTAAATCAGAATTGTCAATTTTTTGTTCTTTTGAATCACTTCTATTTTCGCGTTGTCCATTGCGGTTTGCTTTATACTTTTCCATGGTTCCAAAAACATCTAATAATTTTATGAATTCTTCACTGTTTTTTACATTTCTTACAAGCGCTGCAGTAGTGATTGTATCATCGAAGTGTTCTCTTGGAAATTCGAAAATGGTTTCTTCATCAATGGCCGGAATTAAATTTTTTGCTACATTAAATTGTGATAAATAGTATTCGGTCATGCTTTTATTGTTATTTAGCTTGTATTTTCCGAATCGCAAATCATTTCGGGCTTCCTTTTGTATTTCTTTCGACCACATTCTGTCAATGAATTTTGCTTTAAATTCTTCAAAGCTGTTCACACCAGATTTTATAAAATTCCACCAGTCTTTTTGAAAATGATTTGAATCAAAATTGTTGTCAAGAATTCCTTTTATTTTATCCCAATTGTGAATTCCATTTCTTTCTAAATAACTGGATAAATTGAAAATAAAAGTCATTGGATTTCTTCGGTTAATTTGCATTTGAAAATCATATTTATCTTGTTGCCAGTTATTTCCATTAATGTTCCCAATTCTTCCTGATATTAGATTATTTTCGATGGCTTTTTCCATTTCTTTTAAACTATCATTATTCTTTTTACATTCTGATTTTATTTTCTCTTCCAATTGTTTCACATCCTCTTTTGTATTTTGAATATCATTATTCAATTTCTCATTTATACATTTTTGCACCTCTATTTGTTGACTATTTTGAACATTTATTTTCGCAATTTTAACTACTGTTTCTTCTATTTTACCAGAGATTTCATTGATTTTGATCTGACAATGTTCTTCTACTTTATCGACTCTTTTTTCGATCATTGTAGTTTTTTCTCCTAATTTTTTTATGTCTTTCATGAACGAGTTTTTTAATCCTTCTAATTTATTATTCAACTCATGATTAATATTGTCTAATTTTGTATTTAATTCAATGCATTTCTCAGTATTTTTGTCTAATCTTTCACCTAAATCTTTTTTCAAATCTGTTTTACTTTTTTCAATTTCTTCACCTAAATCTTTTTTACTTTTTTCAATTTCTTCACCTAAATCTGTTTTTAAATCTGTTTTACTTTTTTCAATTTCTTTAGTTAAATCGGTAGTAATTTGGGCAGCAAATTGCATCAAGGATTGCTTCATGCAATCAAAATCATTAGGGCTATCAATTGTTATCTGGTCATTTTTTCCCGTTTGATTTTCTATAAATTCTTCTTCATGCCTTATTGTTTCCATGTTTTGGGATTCGTCTAAGCTGTTTTCTTCATTTACTATTTCTTCCATCCTGTTTCTGAGAGGATATCTATTCATAATATTTATTGACAACGTATGTTTAAGTTGGTTCAGGGGTTGAACTTATATAAGGTTAAATCTTATCATTTGAGCTGTCAATCTGCATATTCAGAATTGAGATAATGTTCATTAACTCATGGATTAAATGAGCAAAGTCTCAGCACGTGGTATCAATTTGCTGCATATCAAATTATGATGAAAGTGAAAAAATAAACTCGAGGATTAAGTAGGTAGAGTCCCAACAGGCGGTACCAATTTGCAGCGTTCCGTGTTTTGTGGAAGATTCTCACTGGAACGGACTTCCTACTGTTACTCTAATGGATAAAACATCGGTTCAAATAATATTGTTCTTTTTTGAATTTTGATTATTTATCCAAATAAATGAATATACTTGTTCTCAAAAGTGACTGACATAATTTTTATTTGAAGTTTCTTAATGAGAATAATAAATAGTATCTTCTTATGAAATTGTATGTGTTTTCATTTCTCATAAAATAGAAATTGATTTAAGAATTTAATGATAAATTATAAATCAAAGAGAATACTCATCTTTCCCATTTCGATATTTTCATTGTTGTAAAATTGTTATCAAAGAGTAGATTCTTTTATTCATTTCTCCTTTAATGAATACTTCATAAGTTGGACAATTTTATACTTCCGACGTTAATTTAGATATCACTTATGTAGATTTTAATAAAATTTGAATCTTGAAATCATATCACTTAACTTTCTTGAATCTATGAAAATCCTCTTTTTACATTTTGATGTTTTTACCATCAAGAACCAAAATCAACTAACTGTTTTTGATATTTGATTTCAGATGTTTATCTGAAATCAAAAAATCAGTTTATCATCTGGAGATTTGAATGGAGACCAAGATGAATATTCTATTTTGTCTTTTTTATAAATTTAGTAATTTACATGTAATTAATATTAAAAGAATTAATTATAATTTTAAATATATTAAATATTAAGTGGAAATTAGTTCAATACAAAAATTATTTGAAAGTTCTTTAAAGTAGATTTGGCGGCAAATTTGTAATATTACAGTAGAAATTAACTCACGTTATGGCGTGACGGCCGTTTTACTCTGTTGTCACGTGTCACGCTCTTGACAACAGAGTGAAACGGCCGTCACGCCATAACGTGAGTTAATTTCCACTTGAAAGTGTTTTTTAAGTTTTCATTATATAAGTTACACTACGAGTTTTACGAAGTTCTCTGTAGGCTACTATTGAAATTTGTATTATATTTTTCTTCCTGTCACAATCTGTTTTTTTTTGTCATAATTCCTTTTTGTGGCTCTTGATTTGTTGCGTTATTTCATCCTCATAAACGTACGTGTCCCCACGAAGCATGCTACTGCAAACTCATCAATAGGGTATTTGAATTCCTGGATTTCTTGTTCCATGACGAACTGCGTTGTTAATATTAACTTTTCATGTGAAATTTAACGACATGCAGTCAAATATTTGTTAAGAATAAGTATAATAACTCACTTAAACTGGCCGAGTACTTTCGAATCTATGAGATCCATGAGATCTATGAGAATCTATGAGGGCCTCTGATGATGGATCTCATAGATTCGAAAGTACTCGGCCAGTTTAAGTGAGTTATTATACTTATTCTTAACAAATATTTGACTGCATGTCGTTAAATTTCACATGAAAAGTTAAGGGTATTTGACTTTTAACCAGCTGATAAGGGGTTTCATCACGTTATATTCTTTGTTGAGATTTTCTCCAAGATAATCCCTGCAGAAATCTCATGAAAGCTCTGCAGAAACTACAGAGTCTACTGGTCGGGAAGTCGGGAAAAGGTCGGGAATTCTAATAGGTCGGGAAAAACCGGGAAAAGGTCGGAATTTTTGAAATTTTTTGAATTTGGTCGGGAAAATGAGAAAATTGATTGTAACACGTATTTTGACATACTTTTGTTACTAGTGCATAATTAAATTAGCTAACAAGGAAACAAAAATAATTCAAATCTTTGCAATAAAATAATCAAATGCCTTTTTGTACATAGTGTGTGTTTTGCTATTGTACTGTGATTCTCCATACCATTAGTTCAATTTTGACCTTATATATTTTTTGTCCAAAGTTGTAAAACTTGAATTAGGTAATTTAAACAAGTGTAACGCATTTTTGCAAGTAACTGGTCAGTCTGAAGCTATCTAATTTTCATCCTCTTTAATTTAAAGAGGATGCCTTTATAATTTCTTTAGAGTGATTATATAATTATAGCGGAATGTATATAGTTTGTCTGTCACTCCTATCGGATTTCTATCCAGAGCTAATATAATTATATTAGTTCCTGGATAAATACTAACTTTCATAGATTATTTACATTTTTATTGATTTCATTTGCACATTAACATATAGCATTTTTCATTTTCTACATTATTATGAAATCATACTATGGAATCCATGGTTCGTGAGTATGAGTTACTATTAAGATGAAAAAATAAAAAATATGGTCGGGAAAAGTCGGGAATTTTACAATTAGGAACTAGTAGACACCCTGTAAACACTGGTAAACTGGTTCTGTTTATTAGTTCAGGCGACAGCGATAAGCAGCAGTCAACACCAGTTACGTCATCCGCTCGCTAGTCTACTGCGTATCCACCTCATGGACCTCCTACCGTTTTCTTCTATCACCCGTGAATAAAACTATCTACCCTATCTATCTATTTTGAAAGGCAAAAAAACTATTTTTAGGATCTTTTAGAGATTGGAAACAAATACAATGTTAAAAGGCAGTAAAGGTGATCAAATGAGGGATTCTTACTCATCTTATCTCATTTTCATTTATTTTTTAATCTTTTTCGTTTACAGACAATACAGTGACGGTATATAGAGCCGGTGACTACATAGAAAATGAGCTGCGGGCCCATGATTGCCAGAGCGGCCTACATAGGGCGTGCCCACATAACTGCTCTACATCAAATTGAGACAGGTCTGCCAATTCTACAGGTTCCAGGGTGATGCCATGCCCAGAGGAATTATGGTGAGTTCATCAACTTATGATTAGTAGATTATTTTAATTGATTTCTAGCTTAAAAGAGAAAGATTAGATCAATTTAGGGACATTCAAAAGAAAGGAACTGATTTCAAGCATTTATTTCTTCCCAAACACAAAATATTGAAACATAATTCCAATGTTTATGGGAATATGAATAAATAATTCCAACGCTCATAAGAAGAAGAAAGAATAGAAACTTTTTATGTGAATTTAATATTAACGTCATGGAACAAGAAATCCAGAAAAGAATAGAATGTTATACAGTTCAAGTAGAAGTTCTAATCACGGCCGTATTGGCGCTGTTTACTTTACAGTGACATACATTATTTTTTACCTTTATCGTTTGTATTATTCATGTCGCCATGATTGGAGATGCTAATTGGTATGTTTAAAATGCGTACTAAACATGTTTAAAATAGAACCTGCGTTCCTAGTGCCACGAAGGACTTGGAAGTTGCAAACGAAAATAACTAAATTTAGGCACAGGATCTTGAAAGAGGGATTGTATGTACTTACGTACGTACTCACTACAGAGTAAGTCACTGTAATTATAGTAAAATAACGGCAATACCACAGGAATGACCATATTGTGTTTTCAAGCCCACAGAAATCCATATCATGAGGAAGAAAGGAACTTAACATTCCCCAGCCAGAGGAATTATGGTGAGTTCATCAACGTATGATTAGTAGATTATTAACTGATTTCTAGCTTAAAAGAGGAAGATTAAATCAATGTAGGGACTTTCGTATGGCGTGTTCTGAAACATATTATGCACATGAAACCATACAAAAATTGTAATTTCTTATTGTAATGGCCAGTTTTTGTAATTGCAGAACTAGTTTTGCTAATTGCAGAAGACAAAATGTTCCTATAGCTGTGTTACCATATACAGCAGACCAACAATAGCGCCAATAGGAGAAGGTGAATAGCTGCCAAATATATTTATATATAAGATTTTATGCATACAATTTTCTAGTGAACCAAAAGGACCTACATTCTTTTTTACTTTCATCCTTTGTATTATTCATGTCGCCATGATTGGAGATTCTAATTGGTATGTTTAAAATGCGTACTAAAAATGTTTAAAATGGAACCTGCGTTCCTAGTGCCACGAAGGACTTGGAAGTTGCAATCGAAAATAACTAAATTTGGGCACAGGATCTTTCTATATCATATTCGCGTATACTCGAGGTGACACAGGTTGTGTGTGAACTGTGCTATAAGCATGCAATATTCGATGATAATCACCATCACAAAATCAAACACATACTCCGTAATGGTAGAATTCACGCTGCTTAAAGCTGTCACCATTCCACAACATGTGTTGAATTTAGCGGTGGTGATATCCTAGAGTATCAGATGCTCCACTGTGCAGGCACACTTGAAAGTCATATCGACCCTGAAAAGAGATTTTTCCAACTACAAAACCGTTAGGCTGGGGCTCCACTTGCCGTTATTTATCGCGCTGCAAATTGTGGTTGATAAGTCAGATAAATGAGAAGGTAGCGAACAAACGGAGATGGCTCCACTAGCGACAGTCTGCAGCGCGCAACATTTTATAGCGCGCTGCAGAATGAAGCGTCGCGTGGAAATGGAACCTGTCCCATTTTCACGCTGCACTTGGCCGCCATTAGATGGCTCTACTAGCTGTAGACTGTAGTAACGCGGCAGTCTGCAGCTGACCAGCATCCAAGCCAAATCGATGCTATTCTGTTCAAAGTTGTATTATGAATTGTTTCAAGTAAAGTGAATTCTTTTGAAAACAATGGAGTTTGAACTTGATTGCGAAGCTATTATTTCAGAAACAGAGAAATACCCCATTTTATACAATAAAAGTGATGAGTATTATAAAAACAGAAATGCTAGAGTTGTAACAAGTGTTCTTAGACAGTTATACTTTGCTCTGGTTGATCCAAAGTTGAGTTATGGAATAAGTTGTTGGGGCTCCACGTATATTACCCACTTGAGACCACTGATAACCCTACAAAAATCTATAGTTAGAGCTGTTAAAAAGTCGGGTAGATACGAGCATTCCTATCCTATCTTTCAGGATCTTAAATGTTTGCCTTTGAGATATATATTTGTTTTTAAAGTTTTGTATATGTTTTATGTTATGTCTGGAAACTGTGGTCATGCACTGTTCAGGGATGCTCACAGTTATCATACCAGGAGAGTGACATCTGATCTACTGAGGCTTCCCAAGTCGTATACCACTTGTTTCCAGAAATCTTTTGTATTTCTTGGTCCTAAGTTTTCTAATAATGTACCATTTGAGGCAAAGAGGATAAAAAACAGAAACATTTTTAAGATTCACATTCTTAGATGGCTCCGAAATCTTATGCCTGATTGTTTAGAGATTCTATTTACTGTTATTTCTTAGTTTCTGATATAACTTCATCATAATGGTGGCAATCATTAACTCAAGAAATCAAGCTGAAATTGGAAAAGTGTGGAAGATGAGTGAATGTGTGTGTGTGTGTGTGTGTGTGTGTGTGTGTGTTTCATTAAAATATTTTTTTCCTTTCTTTTTTCTCCACCTCTTTCAATTATAAATTATATTTGATATTAATATGCATTCCTATTTGCAGACGGTAAGCATTATGCTTACAGCAAGTAGTCTACATTATTCTGATTCACACTACTAGGTAATAGGTATTAATTAGTGATATATCATACAAATGAATTCATAGGGGTTCTACTAACTCATTTAATATATTATTCAGTATTTTTTTGTTTATCCTATATCTTGATCTCTGACCATTTTGTGATATATTTGCATTGTTGTATTGATCTTTTGAACTTGTGAATCGGAATAAAGAAATTTGAATTTGAAAGTAATCAAAGGAGTTTTGAGACATGCAATAAAATTCAAAAAACTTGTCTGAATATACTTTCTTAATTTGCGATGCAATGTATGGAATAAGCCTTCAGACTTCCTGTTGCTTATTATTGGGTGAATCCACCATTTTCTCTTGTGTAACCGGCGTCGTCTATAAACTAAAAGTACACTGAGTACAACACTACGAATATCAACTTGCGGCATGATCGGTCCCGGGTCACGTCTACCGCTACAATGAACTGCTAGTGAAGCCACAGCGAGCGACACGACGCTGCAGATTCCACTAATATGTATTATAAACTTAAAAAACACTTTTGAATGGAAATTGACTCACGTTATGGCGTGACGGCCGTTTCGCTCTGTTGTCTAGAGCATCATCAGACGACCCACAGTACACTGATTCAAGGCATGAGTTTGGTTTGATTCAAGGTATGATTTTTACTCACTTATACTGGAGGCACTGGAGGGATGCATTTCACTTCTAAAGAGAATCTTCATCAGCCTGGCTGATGTATACCTCCAGTATAAGTGAGTGAAAATTACAATTTATTTAGAAATACAGTCTCAGTTTTAATATTAGATTGCGAATTTATAGTAAGTATGCGATTGGAAAGGGTGAAATCAGCCTTGTCACGCTATGCCGTTGGCTTGCTATTTTTAAACCTAGACTTACAAAACTGGTGTTACAGTATTAGCTAGTTTAATACAACATATTTCAAGTTTTGTACATATTAGTAAATTTTTTGAACGCTCAAAGCAAATTTTCTTGTATAGAATAACTACGGTTGTTGTCTTAATGATCTCTGTAAATTTCCAACCGTATTTTTCAACTTTTTACAGGCTTATTTCAATCAAAACTGGTTTGGATCGTATTTTATCGGTTTAGTGGCGCTTGTGTTATGTCTACATGATACGGTTGTTCACCGTATACGGTCCAAAATCACCAAACGAATTGGCAACACTAGCTGTGCCGTGTTCCTTAGTCGGTTGTTAACCGTATACAGTTGTATATTAATCAATGTCAAAGATTAACAAAATTATAATCACAATGAAATCTAAATTTTCTAACTCTATTTGGTGTCCTTAGTTATTAACGACACATTATTCTAATTTTACAAATCAAGCAAATGGAATTACTGAATGTAGGCCACTAATTGATATTTAATTTATGTATTTTGTAATTCACTATTTATCCTTGAAATGTGTTAGGTATTTTGTAAATTTAAAATGTCAATGAAATGAATTAAAAAATCAATTCAATCAAGCTACCGGCCTTCCAATGCAAGTGGAGCGGACTCTTTTGTGGCAGGAACTCATATTTGTATTAAGTACAGGAACTCATATTTGTATTTGTATTGAGTACAGGAACCCAGGAACTCATATTTTTATTTCAATTAATTTGTAGATATTTTAATGAATCTGTTTCATAATTTGTCACACATTTTCAGGGTCCTCAGCTGTTAATCGTGTATAGAATTATTGCTATTAACTTTTCATGTGAAATTTAACGTCTTGCAGTCAAATATTTGTTAAGAATAAGTATAATAACTCACTTAATCTGGCCGAGCGCTTTCGAATCTATGAGATCCATCTTCAGAGGCGTGGGTTCCTAGATCATCATGTCAGTTTTTTGTTTAGAAGTGTTGTGGTTTTTGTAAAATGTGATCAAAAGTTTGTGAGATTTAAAATTTAGTTGTTCATTGAGTTCATTGAGTTGTTCATGAACAACTAAATTTTAAATCTCACAAACTTTTTGATCACATTTTACAAAAACCACAACACTTCTAACCAAAAAACTGACATGATGATCTAGGAACCCACGCCTCTGAAGATGGATCTCATAGATTCGAAAGCGCTCGGCCAGATTAAGTGAGTTATTATACTTATTCTTAACAAATATTTGACTGCAAGTCGTTAAATTTCACATGAAAAGTTAATATTAACAACGCAGTTCGTCATGGAACAAGAAATCCAGGAATTATTGCTCTTTTAATTTGTTGTTTGGCTGCCTACAAAAGAGTCCGCCCCGCTTGCAGTGGAAGGTCGGCTTAAGGGTCAATTTATGTAGGCCCAATAAAACTCACTTGTAGGCCACATCACATGCGCCACTAGTTATTTGTTATCTATTTTCTCAAAGCATCCATTGACTTCCCATAAATTTGTTGAGTCCCATTACCCCCCCCCCCCCCCTCTGAGACCGCCGAGACTCCACAAGAGGCGAGCTCCCGATGCATGTCTCTTTTGCCAAACCGTTGAATCGACTCAGTGCTTGGTACAAATAACTGTCATTTGTTGAGGCAGCTCAACTAATCAAACCCATTTATTTGAAGCGTGGAGTTGACTCCACGCTTGGCAAACGAGTGCGGACTAGGATACGCATGGGGCGACCGTCGGGCTCAAAAAATAAGTCACATTCACTGTCATGTTATTAGATGAGGTGTATAGAAGGGGATGAAATCTTATATTATTTTGAGGTACAAGGCTAATCATTTTGTTTGAAAAATGTAAATTACTAGTAAGAAAATTTATGAACACTTCTTTATTTGTATAATGTATGAATCGAAAGTTTCTGTTTGTAATCATATGTTTAAAGAACATGGCTCAAATGGTGAGTTGGATCTATTTGTGAGGGTGATGCTCCTCATAAAGCTATACACATTTGCTGTATTCTGTCTGTAATAACAATTTGTTGATTTTTCTTTCATACTTAAAATTGTCTTGTATTCTCAAATGCTATTTATTCATTAAACGTTTGTTTTGACATAATTTTGTTTTTTCCTGATGAAACCATGTGCCTTAGAGTTAATTATGTTCTTCCAACAGCTCTCAACTCAGCCCAGATTCAGAGAATGTAACGCCCCCTGCATAATAGCACTCATTTGACATGATTCTTTGTCTTGCGCATTTGAAAATGCACGAACTTGACAAAAAATTGTGTCAAAGTTGAGGTTATGTACGAGGGGGATCGTAACACTTGCGGAAATTTGCGCTGAGGATGAATGGTTAAAGGTAAAGTTCAGATAAGAGCACCCTGAAAAATAAATATAGAACTCTAATCAATTGAAGATTGGTTTGAGAGTGATCAACAACTGGTAATTGATATAAAAATATCGATTTATTTGAATGCATGTAAAATTCTAGAATGAAATCGATCTCACCAAGTAAAATGGCCAAATCCTCTGAAAATGGCGTAAAAATCAAGTTGGAAAATTCAAACAGTCCGCCTCTAAATCAGCTGAGAATAGTATTAAGTTAATTAAAAAACTGGTGGGATCCGCAGAGAAAAGAAAACAGCTGATTCAAAATGGCGTCTTTGAAGTAAATTTGAATTTCCCGCCCTCTTGCATATTAAAAGTGTTCGATTTGGTAACAGGGTCGCATGAATCATTAGAAGTGGTCAAACCTAAGTCTGCCCCTGCTTAACCTAAGTGATGCAACCCACATTACACTTCAAACTACAAAATTGTAAAGTGAAAGAGTAGTGCGGGTTGCATGACTTAGGTTAAGCAGGGGCAGAGTTAGGTTTGACCACTTCTGCTAATTCATACGACCCTGTTACCAAATCGAACACTTTTAATATGCAAATGAGGGCGGGAAATTCAAATAGACTGAAAAGACGCCATCTTGAATCAGCTGTTTTTTTTTCTCTGCGGATCCCACCAGTTTTTGAATTGATCTAATACTATTTTTTCTGAATTTATTCTCAGCCGATGTAGTGGCGGACTGTTTGAATTTTATTTTACAAACTTGATTTTTACGCCATTTTCAGATGATTTGGCTGTTTTATTCCAATGTTTCATAATTGAATGGTATCAAATCAATTTTCTACCAAAGTTTGGTTAGAAAATATACTCTGGAAACAGTTTTAAAGGTATTGGTTTGAAGAAATGAATAGAAATAAACAGTTTATGATAAATTAATATTATTTATTGATTAAATTAGACACTACAAATCAATATTGGAAAATTTATTGACAAATGGTACATCTAATATCCTTGGGCTAGTTATTAATAATTTAAGGCAGTAATTATGAACGTTCGTTCAGTATCTCTGGACTTGAGGATCTCTTGAAATGTTAAAAGTATTCACATAAGCATTTTAAGAGTACCTGTATCAATAAATAAAATAAAATATGAGAAAGAGAACCTTGAGTGAAGAGACACTGAACGGTCATAAATACTGCTACAAGGCCTCGGCCACGATACGAGCGGTGCTGCTTGCTGCCTAAAAGCAGGGCTTTTTTAGCTTCGCATTTTTTGCGGAGAGCTCTGCACACCAGCCAAATGCAAGCTAAAGAATTGTAGGAGATTCCTGGATTTCTTGTTCCATGACGAACTGCGTGTTAATATTAACTTTTCATGTGAAATTTAACGACATGCAGTCAAATATTTGTTAAGAATAAGTATAATAACTCACTTAAACTGGCCGAGTACTTTCGAATCTATGAGATCCATCATCAGAGGCTCCTAGATCATCATGTCAGTTTTTTGGTTAGAAGTGTTGTGGTTTTTTTTGTTTGTGGTCGGACACACTTTTACCGACATCAGTACCAACCTACACATTCTACACATAAAATCTAAAGGACACGAACTCAACACCTTGGAACAATTTGAAATATACAAACACACCACACACAATAAACAAAACATTCTCAATGAACAACTAAATTTTAAATCTCACAAACTTTTTGATCATATTTTACAAAAACCACAACACTTCTAACCAAAAAACTGACATGATGATCTAGGAGCCTCTGATGATGGATCTCATAGATTCGAAAGTACTCGGCCAGTTTAAGTGAGTTATTATACTTATTCTTAACAAATATTTGACTGCATGTCGTTAAATTTCACATGAAAAGTTAATTGTAGGAGATTTGACTCAAAATAAACGTATGGTAATTTTGAGCCAAACCCCCACAATTCTTCAGCTTGAGTAGCATCACTGGTGTGCAGAGCGTTCCTCAGAAAACGCGGAGCTAGGAGAATCCAGCTTTAACTTGACATTAAAATTAGATAAGATCTTTATTAATCACATATGTTAGCATAAATACAATTACCAAACCTTGACATGTCAATAATAAAGATACAATAAATTCATGTCACGGTTTGGTAAACAATTGTTTTTATGCAAACATATGTGATGAATAAAGATGAATTTATTTAATTATTAATCATAACACATAGAACACGTAAAAAACTATGAAAATGTTAATCTACCGCTCTTATCGTGGCCGTGGTCTCACACAATTTATTCAACATGGCATATTTCTAACGTACAGAGTACTTTCTCAAGGTTCTTAAAGTTTAGGTTCCTTGAAAATGCACCAAATTTCTCTTAAATGATGGCCTTCATTTAAATCTTGTTTTCTTAACTATAAAAGTAAGTTTCTTTTCTACAGGAACTAAAGATACAATGATTGTGCACGTATTTATGAACGTTCCTTCAATGTATGTTGACTCGAAGAGCTCCCTCCAATGTCCACATCAATACATAACTTTTCAAGACTCCCTCGAGTAAGAGAAACTGAAGGAACGTTTTATAAATAGTCCTTAGTGCCACGCAATGGTTGGGAATATTTAGTTTTGTAAGTGTGATTCATTTTTTGATTTCCTGGTGAGTGAATGCAGCTTTTGTTACCAGTGCCTGTGTTTGTGAATACCTAGGCCTAATTTAGCGTTTCATCTGTACCTTCATCTGTAAGGCTTCAAACCCGAACGCAATCAGTTAGATACTTGCTGCAAAACCAAATACAGGCCGCAGAGTAGCAAGTATGGTATTTTCAATAGCGTTTTCAACTGATACTACTCTAACCAATTACAAGTAGGATTTGTAATAAGCTTGAACAAGTATAGTATTTTCAATAGCGTTTTCAACTGATACCAATTACATGTAGGTTTTGTGATAACCTTGAACAATGTTACATAAGTAAGGACGCGGACGATTCCCTAGCATCACAAAAGAGTTCTGATGCTCTTAAGTTATATGTTATAATAAACGCAAATTAAGCACACACTGCGCATGTGCAGTTTGTGTGTAGCATTAAATTTGAAAAGGTTAAGGCATAATTGCGGCAGGACAGAAATGGTTTTGCGTCGCTAGGGAATCGTCCGCATCCTTACTTATATAACATTGTTCAAGGTACAAGAATATTCTTGTAACAATGTTACATAACAAGAGCGGACGCTTTTCACTGCAATGGATTGTACAACAACCATGGTACAACAGCCAAGGTTGCCAATACCGTGAAACACTGGAGAGTTTCAGCATAAGTACACTAACCATAACGGTAAATCTAATTCTAACCTGACTTCTTTAATGCCCGGTTTCATAGTCGCTCGGTAGCCTACCGGTTAATCATTCAGTAGGTACTGATTCAATAGAGGCCCTTAGGCTTGTTTCACACATACCTGAAAGCCGGTGTTGTTTAGCCAGCTTTAGGGTGGTCTATATGTTATAGCTATTTATTGTAATGAAATATACTGTAGAAGCAATTTGATCGAAAATTGTATCAGCGCACAAGCTTGCTTTGCTGATGCATGTTAGATTTAATTACAAAATGTTATATAGTACTGTTTTAAGTTGAAAATAATTATTGTATTTTTTGAGTGAATAATAAATTGAAATTGAATTGATGGAGGGCTTCACATTTACCAGATTTTTTAAATCATATTATACAATGAAATTATTACGGGTAAACGATACCGGTAACTTACTTCCGGGTATGTGTGAAAAAAGCTTTAGGGCCGCTACTAAATGATTTACTAAATGACTGAGAAACCGGGCTTGAGTTTCAGCTAGCTCTATAGAATTTTGAATTTACGCCGTAAATGCAAAATTCTATACAGCAAGCTGAAACCCATGCCCATAAATTTTATGGCAAGTGGAGACATAGAGTGGTCAAATTAGCATTAGCTTCAACGCTAGCACAGCTTGAGTTTTGCTCAAGCTCTCTAAGGAATACCATTTTTACAAACTTGGCAGGTTCATATTATACATCTCATATCTGACCATAAGTAATTCAAATGACAAATTTAAAAAAATAATTATAAAAACCGAATCACACTTTTAACCTCAAAACAGATTGGAGAATGTAACTAAGTCTCCATGAAGATCAGTCTGTCTGCTGAGACATGTGCAGTCCGCACTTGGAGCGTTTGCCAAGCGTTGAGTCAACTCCACGCTTGGAAAACGCTCCGTGTGCAGACAACCTACCATTCTCAGCCATTTCCAACAGAACGAAACCATGTAACCCTAACCACCACACATCTACAATCACTTTATAACGTTTATATTCTTATAGCTTGTGAAATCTACTTTCTGTTCGATTAATGAAGAAAAGAAACTTACGTTCTGTATACATTTATATATTAGAATAATTTTTTTAAAAAGGTAATAATAGCGGGAAATGAATGTTTTCAAATAACTATAGTATCGGCCGAACTATGTTAACGATAACGCTGATGCAAACTTGAACTCCATTTGCATCAGCCTGCTCCATAGCTTTTTGCCTGCATCTTGCTTTTAGAACAGGCAGATGCATAGAGTGTTCAGGTTAGCATTAGCGTTATCAGTTTTGTCTCTATTAATCTATTTGATTATATTCAAACTCTATTAATCGTATTTGCCATGTTTGAGAAACACATTTATATTTATTATCCCAATATTTTATGGCATGAAAATGAACTTGATTCAAAAATAGAGTACATATAAATACAATAAAGCCTTTAGCAGCGAAAAGGGAACAAATACCTGGGCACAACATAATGATGAAAATGAAATAAAATACAGAACTGAGTACGAACGATAGGTTGAATTGAACCCTAAGATTTGCAGTTCAGTTGACGCCAAATGCTGATCGTTTCTAGCTCCGTTGAATTCGTTCCCAGCACCCGCTTCACCTGTGAAGACAAAAGTTTTTTGTCAAATATAATTATAATAACAGTAGTTGAGAGAAAATCAATACAATGTTATTTTATGCCATTCGATGTAAATTGGTGTAAACCGTTAGAAGTAAATGATTAAACGGCTAGAATCAGTCCTATCTGAAACTAGATGAAAATACAGTATCAAAAAGGCTCTTTATATTTAAAAAGGACACTAATTCTGGTTACATGTATTACTTGGGATTGAGCTTGAATTAACTTTTAAAAGAGATGAAACTTTCACAATTAATCAATGTTTGATGGATGATAGATTAAAGATGATGGATGATAAATGATAGATTATAGAAGATGGATGATAGATTATAGATGATAGATAATATACACTCATTCTGGTAAAATGTATTACTTGGGATTGAGCTTGTATCAGTTTATAAAAACGAGATGAAACTTTCACAATTATCAATGTTTGAGATACTTGAAGCTTTACCGGTAACTGGTAAATAAATGTTAACGGTGGCGTGTGATTGGTCTACTCAAATTTATAGGCGTTAAAAAATTCGAATAGACCAATCAGACGCCACCGGTAACATTTACCAGTTACAGGTAAAGTTCCCACGAACTCAAACATTTGCTTACCATACACTTCAGTTGTTCATAGTAGTATAGATTGTTTCAGAGCACTTAAAACACGTTTCCAGTTTGGAGAAAAACAAAATTTTCTCCAGAGCAATCTAGGCTCTTGTTACATTAGGGTGCTTGCACAGTGGAGCATCAAATGTTTGATTATAATCACAATCTCAAAATCAAACACACACTGAGAAGGGTGTCTTCTATACAGAGTGTTTCAGAACTCTCTACCAATACAAATTGATAATGGCTAATGATATCAAAATTTGACTGGAATAACGTTTTTTAGATATTTTTATTGCAAATCCGACGATACCTCATTTTCCAAGATTGGTCAACAATTAACAGAGATATGCTACTTTTTAGGGTTTGCGGTGGTTGTGAGTGGGTTGCAGTTTTTCGCTTCCAACCACCGCACACCCTAAAAAGTAGCATATCTCTGTTAATTTATTGTTGACCAATCTTGGAAAATGAGATATCGTTGGATTTGCAATAAAAATATCTAAAACGTTATTCCAGTCAAATTTTGATATCATTAACAATTATCAATTTAATCCGGTTCAAAGATTTTAAATGGCCGCCATTTCGTTTTTTAATGTCGGAAAATTTTGATTAATTTTTTTAGATTGTTTTAATTGTTATAAAGCTGTATGCTAAATTTCAAAATTATACATTCAGAGGTGTTTGAAAAAAATGAGTGAAAAAACAAAATGGCGGCTGTGTGAGTAACTGGGGATTTTAGAAAAATTTTATTACAATATTTACTTTTGTTAGTGGTCCAGAAACACTGCCTAGAAGTATTGGTAGAGAGTTCCGAAACACCCTGTTTAAGAGAGTAGGGATGTGTATGTCAGACTTACGGATTACACAAATACGGCAACGATATGGAACACTAAATATGGCACAAAGCTTCTTCTAAACTCAATCTAGTGCACCTGAAAGCATGATTGTTTTCCCAGATTTGAACTCGTTTGATTTTGAAATATTAAAATCAGCTGATTGGCATACTATTCATTTCAACACAGTTTTGAAGAAATCCTGACTTCTGATTGGTCCCTACTCCTGTACTAAAAAGTGACATCACTTTTTAATCTCTTATAACTACTTTATAACATAGCCGTAGATAAAGAGTTTTTTTTAGATGCAGCAGCTAGCGGTTGAGTTCATGGGAGCCTTACTGTTTACCGGTAAATGACAAGATACGGAGGCGTCTGATTGGTTTATTCAAATTCATAAACGACTATGAATTCAACTAGAACAATCAAGGCGTATGTTTCCGGTCATTTGCCATTTACCGGTAAACGGCAAGGCTCCCATGAACACAACCATTGTCATACTGGACTACGGACTTGTTATCCTCAACACATGATCAGTGGCGGCGATTAGTGATAAACACTTTGGAAAATCACAAACTAAATATCTTAGTTATTAATAAAAAATGTTGAGAGGGCTTTGTCACTATTGTGACAAAATTCATAGCATTTTTATTGAAGATACCTACTCGCTCACTTCGAAGAGATGCCCTGCAATACGATGCTTTCAATGAATAGTTTGGAATATTAAGTTGTGAAAATTCATCTTCTTTTAAGCCGTGCTGTGTGAAAATAACTATATAACTATATTCTATTATGTTACGAATATGTTGAATATTCTGATGGAACACAGTGAATGCTTTCCTTACTAGTCTATCATTTTCACACCACTAGTCTATCTATCACTGTACACACCAAAAACATACACAAATTACAAAAAAAAACAATAGCAAAAATAACAATAACATACAATTACAAATATAGGTGGCTTCATTGTGGGGTGTGCAGGAAAACGATACTTATCCAACTATGGCAAAGCCATGTATTAGGATAAGTGAAATAGTAGATGAAAAAGGAAGAGGAGTTTGAAAAAGGAGAAAGAAATTGGTATGAGTAAGGGAGAAAGTCAGAAGGAAGGAAAAAAGCAAGCGAGTCCACTGTTCAAAAGCACCCATATCGAACAACACTGAAACACGCTCCGGAAGATAACAGGCTAACAACAATAATTAAAAAAAAAAAAGAATAATAATAATAAAAGAATAAAATAAAAATAAACCATTTAAACAGATCAAATATTGAAGAAGTAATTTTGTATATTGAACTAGATCTACTTGATCAGATTGTTACAAGAGTTCCTTCCACTAATGCTTGTTTTTTGGCTGAGTGGCACAATCCCTTCAATTTTATTCATTCATTTCAGGAAGATGTTTTAGATTAGGTTTATTTATATGGGAAGTGATAGCCGAGTGCCGTAGCAGGTATCTGTTCAATCAGAGATAAGCTGCGAAACTCCTTGGCCATCTTTGTATCGGTAACCGACTGAATTGGCCAGCAAAAAAGACTCTGTTCTCTGCTGCAAAATCAATTCCCGGTGGTTCGGAACCCTCCTAAAACTGTTGGTCCAACTCATCAATCACTATCATCCAACTCATTACCCACGCACAGGTTTCAGACCTATGTGGGCTTCATCCTCCGAAAAATAATTATTGTTTGATCCATCTTGTACTATTAGAAAATAGTCTTTACCAAAATATTTTGTTTGCTCCTTAGCTGACTGTGATTATAGACTTGGCTTGAAAAATCTGTACTCCATATTTATTTTTCAATCTTCTATCCAGTAGATCACTGCAGTCTCGTCCATGACTGGCTATAACTTTTATTTTGACCAATTGCCATGTTTTCCCATGGGTGAATGCCGTCCCTTCCTCGTTTTGGTATTCTTCTTTCACAACTAAAACAAATACAAGTTGAATTAATAGAATGACGTAGAAAAACGTTAGAACTAACAATTTCAAAAACTGATACATTTTATTCATGAATCGTTAGCATGAACGCATTTTTTTCTTGAAATAGATTAGTCTAGCACTGCTAATAATATAAAAACGTGTGACCTACCCTTGATGTCGAGTTTCAACCTGAATCATTTCAGGGCCTCTGAGATTACTTGACAATATTTTTTTTTTTTGAGGATGAAGCCCACATAGGTCTTAGACCTGTGCGTGGGTAATGAGTTAGATGATGATGATGATGATGATGATTGATGAGTTGGACCTACAGTTTTAGGTGGGTTTCGAACCACCGGGAAGTGATTTTTCGTCATATTTGTAGGTTATGGACAGTTTACCAGTCAAGCAATCAATGTGGTAAACAGCTGTTTACAGAAATCAGAAACAGCTGATGTAATTTGATGATTATTACCGTACACTGTGTGGTAAAAATCATCAAATGATTATTACCGCACTCTATGGGTGGTTGTGGCTACCACTTAACTGAAAAATCATTTGGTCGAAAGCTAGATCAGCTGATCTAGAACCATTATTGCCACATTTCACCTTGAGTTGGTGTGTTGAGGTTATGTTTGTATAATAATGATTTATAGTTTCTTATTTCAACTTATCTGCTATTTTAGACTTGTATGACGAAAAATATCGTACGTAACTCGTCCGGGAAGATGTTTACCATACTCGTATGATAATACCGCACTCGACTTCGTCTCGTGCGTTAACTTATCATACTCGTATGTTAAACACCATTTCCCGCACTTGTAACGTAATATACTATTACAGCAGAGAAGTGTCTTTTTTGCTGGCCGATCTAATCGGTCACCGTTACAAACAGGACCTACGAGAACGCAGCTTATCTCTCTGATTGAACAGATACCTGCTACGGCTCGCGGCTATCACTTCCCTAAATTATAATTTTGGAGAGCCCACTACAAAAATTAGGAACTGTATAAATTATTTTCAAGTATTTATCATGATCATGACTATAATTTAATTTTCCTGCAACTGATTGTAAAGAAATACGTGATGAAAACTAATCATAAAACATTTTAATTCAAAAAATTTCAAAATTCCCGACCTTTTCCCGACCAGTAGACACCCTGGGATCACGTGTTAGGCAGGGGGTAACGTCAGAGGGGGTCACGTGACAGGTGAGGGGGGTGAGGGGACAGCAGTGTAAAATGTTTCTTGTAAGAAATATTGAATAATTACTTTGTTTTTGGGCTTGAGAACCTTTGATGCTTCCAATTCAGCAGTAAGTGACAATCATTTTTGTCATCATTTTGACAATCATTTTTAGAGCATCCAACTTTTGTAAGGGGGTGTGACGTGTTAGGGTGGGAGTGACGTCATGACGTCACATGGGGGCCAAGGTCAAAGGTCACTTTTTCACCAGACTTCTCCACTTTTCTCAAGATTGTGAACGACTGGAAAAGTTGAACAAATTTATTTAAAAAAGAAAAGTGAACAAATTTGATGAGCGACATTCAAGAATTATTATGGAGATTGAATAATACCTTGCTTGACAAGGAATAGGAATGTGATTAAACATTCTAAAACGATGTCGCTTTCTATTCATCTGTCTATGTCTCCTTAGGATGCAAGCATAGAAGGCGTAAAATAGAAAAAGCTGAAAACATAGCAGCTAGATCAAACAGGCACTGTGGAATGATTTAAGACTGACTGGGAGAGTGTAAGAAATTAGTCTCACTAAGCAATCATCCTTACAGCTCTTTCATTACAAAGAAAACCAATCCGTACTGTATGAAATTCATCATTTTACTATCAAACTTCCATTTATTAGCCAATGGAATTGAATGAAATAACTTTGCTAAAATTCGTGGAGCCATCACAGTCTATATTATTCACGACAGAAGTCTGAAATGTTTCTTGTTAGAAATATTGAATAAATAATTACTTTTTTGGGCTTTGTGGGTAAAGCCTTTTCTTGTATCATTTTTACATTTCAGCCAGTTCACTTCCTTCTTTAATTCGCCGGCCCAGAATCACCTAGCAAACAGAAAAAGACCAATCAACTACATAGTACTTATTATAAAATACTTTCATGTACATAAATCAATAAAGCATCAAGCAAAGGTGAGGACATCAATATGTCAAAATAACACCATTTGATAAAAATGCCCATGTAATGATGTAATAATCACATCACTTTCGTAATCACTAGTGGCATACTCAAAAGAATAAATACCCTGCAAATGAGAAAATATTAAACCGCCACTATCAATTCCTCTAGCAGGAAAATTCTGTCACACACTGCCACTGAGAACAAGTTCAATACAATTCTTCTCGTGATTTCCATTGGTCTCCTGAAATGTATCAAGTCTGAAAGTAGACCAAAAGGCCGTCCACACATGGAGCGTTCGCCAAGGCAAACGTTATGAATAAACGGTCAAGTGTGACTGACTGTGCCAGCTCAACCAAAAATAAAAAAACTTTTTTGCAGATTGCATCTTGGAGACTGTAGAAGCCCCTACTATCTTATCAGGCAAGGCAAGATAAGCTTCCGACCACCAGAATAACATTCCCCCTTTAATAATTCAGTTAGTTGTGAATCTGATGCCAAATGGAATACAACTCAACGCCCGCTCTCGCTTCGCATATCGCACCAACCCGCTACTTTATCCACCTTTCATCACCATTCCTTCCTTTCAATAACCTGCGCAGGTAATATTTCATCCTCTTCTTCATCCATCTGGTGAGTCATTTTATTTATTATCACAATATATCTATTTAAAAGAATACAGTCCATTATACCATTCACCGCCCCACCATTTGATCGCTCCGGGCCGGATATGTGGTGGCTCAAAGCCACATTTAATAAGCTTTATTCCCATTAGATCTGATTTCGATCTTTATTCCGTTCAAATAATTTATTTTAACTTTTAAAAATAAGCTATCTTGCCTGTCTGTTACGTGTTCAGATTCATGTTGAATTTTGTAAGTTCGCTATCATTGTATCTAGCACAATAATAGATAACGCCCTTGAAAATGTCTGCTGAAGAAAAAAGATTACGTATTCTAGAAGCTAAGAAAAAGCAACTCTTTCAAAGAGTACAGCAAACTTATGACGCAAGTAAAAACCTCTCAGAAGCCGCTAATAAAAATGTTTTCCTAGCTAAAATAGGGACTATTAAAGAAACTCGTGATGAGTTTCGTTCTATTATCAATGAAATTAATGAAATATCGTTAGAAATTGATGAAAAATATGAACCCAATTTCCAAGCTATTGATTCCCTTGAAGATTTATACTGTACAATTCTGAGAGTACAGAAATCACTTTTACCGAATGAGAAGAAAGAAAATAAATCATCCAGTGAAAATCAATCACCTTCTGAAATCAAAACTAAAATAAAATTACCAACTTTAGAACTTCCTGGATTCTCAGGAGAACTTTCAGAATGGCCTACATTCTATGAAAGTTTTCGACTAAATATTCATGAAAACGTCAATCTATCTAATTGCGATAAAGCCAGATATCTAATTGGAAAATTGAGTAAGAAGGCTCTGTCAATAACATCTGGAATATTGCCTACCGCAGAAAACTATCCTATTTTATGGAAAAACTTGGTTGATAAGTATCAAGATGAAAGAAATTTAGCTTCTTATTATTTAAATAAGATAATAGATTTTAAACCTATCAAGACTCAATCATCTAATGGGTTAGACGGTTTTCTACAAAGTTTTGTAGCATCTGTGGATGCTCTTAGAGCGCTTAAACTGAGAGACTTAGCTGACTTCATTATTCTTCAATTAGCTCTTTCAAAACTAGATCCAGAAACGGTACATTCGTTTGAAATGGATTCTAGAAAAGACTCTATTCCAACTTATGAGAAACTTTCAACTTTTATCAAAGAAAATGCAAAAATCCTGTCTCGCAACTCAAAAAACTATGCTCCTGAAAATTCTTTGATGAGAAACAAGAATAAATTGACTAATACTTCTCATACATTCATGGTTAATAAGAGAAACAATAATTATCAACCGCCTAAATGTGTCATGTGTAATGAATTACATCAATTATATTCATGCTCAGTTTATAAGAATTTATCTCCTGCTAATAGATTTTCGACGGTTAAAGAAAATAAATTATGCGTGAATTGTTTATCATCTCAACATATTTATAAAAGTTGTAAAAGCACAAAATCTTGTACGTTTTGTGGCAAAAGGCATCATTCTAGTTTGCACCGTGATAATCAATTTGAATTGACAAAAGAACCAAACGAAAAGAAAAATGATACTTTGCATACATCCGCTGATTCAAAATCAAAATCACCTCAAGAAGGTGAATCGCTTTCGCATTGCTTCACCTATTCGCCTGTTAGTTCATTATCTTGCAGAACGTTATCGCAAACTATGATTATTCTATCAACTGCAAAAATTATTGTTTTTGATTCTTTGAACCGTGCTCATGAAGCTCGTGTTCTATTGGACTCCGCAAGTCAGTTGAATTTTATCACAACTGAATTTCAACGTAAATTACGGCTTAATACTTCTCGTATTGATTCCACAGTTCAAGGAATTGGAGCTAGTACTCGCCCTCTCAAGTTCCGCACTGCATTTACAATCGCCTCTCGCTTTGAATCGCAAAAGAAATATAATTTGGATGCCTTTGTTATTGATAAAATAACCGATAATTTACCCAGTCGCTTCTTCCCAATGGAATCATTGAATTACTTGAAAGATATTCAGCTAGCTGATGAAAGCTGTAATATTCCTGGTAAAATAGATATATTATTGGGATCTGAAATTTTCTCATTGATGTTGAATTCAGATAAAATCATGGGCCCACCTGGTACACCAGTCGCTTTATCCACTTGTTTTGGATATATTCTTATGGGTAAAGTTGATATTGAAAATAATTATTCTGATAATCATGCTTGCTTTACAACATCAGAGATCCCTCTCAACACTTTGATGAAAAGATTTTGGAGTGTAGAAGAGATTCCATCGCCATTATTCCTGTGTAAAGATGAAATTTGTGAGAAACATTTCACTGAAACCCATCAAAGATTACCATCAGGTCGCTATTCTGTATCACTACCTTTCAAAGATGATCCTTCCAATCTTGGAGATTCACTACCTATTTGTGAAAGACGTTTCTTATCTCTGGAAAAACGGCTTGAAGCTAATAAAGAATTGAAATTAGAATATCATTCAATTTTGAAAGATTATATTGATCAAGGTCACATGTCGCTTTCATCTTTTACAAGCGATAGCTATTATTTGCCACATCATTGTGTAGTGAAACCTGACAGTACAACCACACGCGTTCGGGTTGTTTTCGACGCAAGTGCTAAAGCTTCAAATAATCGCTCGCTAAATGACTTACTTTATACTGGTCCTAAATTATATTGTGATTTGATAGCAATACTCTTGAGATTCCGCTTATTTTCAATCGCTATCACTGCTGACGTGAAACAAATGTATCGTCAAATTGGAGTCAATAATGACGATAGAAAATATCAGAAAATTCTATGGAGATTTTCTCCAAATGAAAAGCTAGAATGTTGGTCGCTCAATACTGTAACGTTTGGTGTTAAATCAGCACCATTCCTTGCAATTCGTGCCACTCGACAATTGGGTGCAGATGAAAAATCAAAATTCCCTGATGCTGTTTCTGTAATAGAAAATTCAATTTATATGGATGATTTTGTTTGTAGTGTGAAAAATATTCATGAAGCGGAAAATCTGTATAGCCAATTACGAAATTTGTTTAAAGCTGGAAGATTTGAAATGGTCAAGTAGTTCATCTCATCTTTTATCATCAATATCCACCGAAGATCAATTGAAAAATTCAAAGAATTTTCAAAAAGATGAGGCAACGAAAATACTAGGCCTACGATGGGTTCCAACTGACGATTGTTTTAACTTTAATATTCGCTCTGAAAACAAAAACTGTACAAAACGCAATATTCTTTCAGCAATAGCTAGAATATTTGATCCGTTAGGACTCCTAGCTCCTGTGACAATCTTCGCAAAATGTATTATGAAAAAATTATGGCTTTTGAAAATAGATTGGGAAGATATTCCCCCAGATAATATTGTGACCGCATGGAAAGAATTTCAGTCACAACTACCCGCTCTAGAAAAGTTGAAAATTCCTCGCCATATTTTCATCCTGCCAAATCAGTTAGCAGATCTTATAGGATTCTGTGACGCATCAGAAACCGGATTGGGAGCTGTTGTTTATGTGAGAGCTCAACAACTGGACGGAACATATAAGATTAATGTTCTATGTGCTAAATCGCGTGTTGCACCTATGAAAATTAATACAATTCCTCGCTTGGAATTATGCGCTGCCGTCATGCTTGCTCGTTTAATCAAATTTGTATCAAAAGAGTATCAAGGCCATTTCAACTTCAAAAATATTTTCGCATTCTCAGATTCTATGATAGTGCTTCAATGGATCAATAATCCTGCATCCCGCTGGAAAACGTTCGTCGCTAATCGTGTTGTCTTTATACAAGAAATAATTTCTCCATCATTTTGGTTTCATATTAATGGAGAACAAAATCCTGCGGACTGCCTCTCTCGCGGTTTATTACCAAAAGATATTGTTGAGAACAAACTTTGGTTTAACGGTCCTGATTGGTTAAATGAAAACTATGATCACTGGTTGAGAAATCCAATTAATTCAACAATTGAAAATGTTGTAGAGCAACGCAGTCTAGTTACAACTGAGAAAGTTAATTATCCGCTTAGAGAATTGATAGAGCGATGCTCATCTTATAATAAAATATTGAGAAGTACAGTCTATGTTCTGAGATTCATGAAAAAACTACCTCGTAATTCCCTAATTCAAGCCTCCGATTTATCTGCTGCAGAACTGTTTCTGGTTGGAGAAGTACAAAGAGAAAACTTCACTTCAGAAATCTCGTCGCTTAACAAAAATATTAGATTTCGCTCAGAAGTTCAGATGCTTAATCCATTTTTAGATGGAAAACTCATACGGGTAGGTGGACGATTGGTCCATTCAGAAATCTCTTATGAGCAAAAACATCCATTACTCCTTCCAAAGAGAGATAATTTCACAAATCGCTTAATCGTTCATTATCATCAAAGAAATTTGCACACAGGACCGTCACTTGTGCTTGCGCTAATTCGACAAAAATTTTGGATATTAGGAGGTAGAAATGCTGTACGAAACGTAATAAGATCTTGTAATATTTGTTTCAAATGTAATCCAAAACCCTCCTATCCTATGATGGGAAATCTTCCGGCCGCAAGAGTGAATCAGTGCCGAGCATTTCGTCATACAGGAGTTGATTATGCAGGTCCATTTTGGGTGTCCTGGTCCAGACGAAGAGGAGTAAAACCTCAAAAGGCTTACCTGTGTCTGTTTGTGTGTCTAACAGTCAAGGCCGTCCATCTGGAATTGGCATCACTTATCAACTAAAACATTTCTCTCCGCCTTTAAAAGATTTCTATCACGCTGTGGACCCTGTGAGTATTTGTATTCAGACTGTGGAACCAATTTTATTGGAGCAAAAACTGAATTAAAAGAAGTGTATCAACTAATACAATCCGATGATTATGTACAAGTATTCGGTTCAGAATTGGCAAACAACCAGATACAGTGGAAATTCAATCCACCCTCTGCTCCGCATTTTGGTGGCTTGTGGGAGGCCAATGTAAAATCAGTGAAAACGCATCTTTATAAATTGATTGGATCTCAAATTCTAACATTCGAAGAACTGTCCACTGTATTATGTCAGATTGAGGCATTTCTAAATTCTCGCCCGCTGTGTTGTTTGAGTTCAGATCCAAGTGAACTCTCAGCTTTGACACCCGCGCATTTTTTATTACAACAACCGCTACATGGATTACCCGCTGGTAATATGTTGAACAAAGAATCAAACCATCTGACTAGATATCAATTACTTGATCGATTAATTCAAGAATTCTGGAATAGATGGAACTTGGAATATCTACATAACATGCAGACCAGACAGAAATGGCGTACTCCTACAAATCCCATAACAGTTGGTTCAATCGTCATAATAAAAACTGACAATAGTCCTCCGCTTCATTGGCCTCTTGGAGTTATACAGGAAGTAATACCTGGTGCAGATGGCACCGTACGCGTGGTGAAAGTGCGCACACGAACAGGAGTGTTCACAAGACCAGTGGCCAAAGTTTGTCCACTACCCTCACAATAGCCTGTTACATTTATTATATTTGCGGCTTGCTTATGTTTATTTTTTTTTCTTCCGCTTATTATAACGTCAAGTCGACGTAATACCACAATCAAGTGAGATTGTGAGTCTTTATTATTTATTGCGCTTCCTCTTACATTTATTTAATAATATTAGATTTCTGTTATTTTCGCTATACTCGATATTCTCGCTCCTTCCACCATATTTCTCTACTGCCGCTCCATCCTTCATCCCTTCTCTTCCGCGGGCCTCTCTCCGCCAAAGTCTTCAGTGAAAGCCCCCACTGGAGTGAAGACTTCACCTCCTATTCCTACTTATATATATATTTTTTTTCTCTTTTTTTTCATGACTTCGCTTTAAATTTCTTTATCCTCATGTGGTTCAGAAACCATCGTTTCAGGGCGGGGGAGTATGTAGAAGCCCCTACTATCTTATCAGGCAAGGCAAGATAAGCTTCCGACCACCAGAATAACATTCCCCCTTTAATAATTCAGTTAGTTGTGAATCTGATGCCAAATGGAATACAACTCAACGCCCGCTCTCGCTTCGCATATCGCACCAACCCGCTACTTTATCCACCTTTCATCACCATTCCTTCCTTTCAATAACCTGCGCAGGTAATATTTCATCCTCTTCTTCATCCATCTGGTGAGTCATTTTATTTATTATCACAATATATCTATTTAAAAGAATACAGTCCATTATACCATTCACCGCCCCACCAGAGACTCCAGTTAAGGAGTATAAGATAAGTCAGAACAACAATTATACAATCTTCTATACTAGTTACCATAATTACTATATCAAAATTAGTTGAAGTGAGCCTTAATATTTTGATGTGAGAGGAACTCTTGTGTACACTATAAAAAGCTTCATCAACTAAATATATTTTCAATTGTTTTTTAAATATTTCTATATTTTCAAAACTCTTTAAAATTTGCGGTAGCTTGTTGTAGTTTCCTACCAATATAACTAGGTTTTTGTTTGAATAAGCTACTATTGTGACTCACCAAGTGATAATCTCCTCGGCTTCTTGTATTATAATCGTGTACGTCAAGATTTTGGTTAATATCACTCTTTTTTAGATGTAAAGTAGCTTCATACACATATAAGCAGGGTACAGTTAGGAAAGACAAAGTCTCTTAAACAACGGCCAACATGAATCTAATCTATTTACTCTTTCCATATACCTAACCGCTTTCTTTTGGATCTTAACACCCTATCAAGGTTTTTCTTTATGAATTACCCCACACTAAGATAGCATAGCTAATATGTGACAGAAAGAGCCCATGTTAAGCTGTAAAAAGTAACTTTTTGTCATTTAATCTAGCAAGCTGTCTCAGGACAAATACCCCAGATGAAATTTTACATCATATTTTTACAATGTATGGAGCCCAGGTCAATCGCCTATCCAACAAAACTCCTAGAAATGCAATGTTTTCTTCCTGATCTAGTTGATTGTCATTTGCATTTGAATTGTTTGTTTTTTAATTGAAGGTATTGGCAATTTTTACTATTTATTGTTAATTTCAACTGATTTAAGAATTGGACAATGGACTGCACACCTACAAGGGCACTTATTTCTAAATTATCTAGAATGGAATTGTTGAATATGAGTGATGTATCGTCTGCAAATAAGAGGGCTCTACCACTAATTAATTCTTTAGGTAAACGGTTGACATATAACAAAAAAGCAATGGACCTAGTATTGACCCCTGAGGCACTCTAGCTTGCACCTCTAATTTATTAGATTTATTCTTTACAATACTATTACCAACTACTGTAGTTAGTTCTACACATTGTTTTCTCCCAATAAGATATGATTCAGACCATTTCAGTTCAACCCCATTTACGCCTACATTTTGCAGTATTTCCAACAA
Source organism: Conomelus anceps (assembly GCA_948455865.1). Classification (NCBI taxonomy): domain Eukaryota; kingdom Metazoa; phylum Arthropoda; class Insecta; order Hemiptera; family Delphacidae; genus Conomelus; species Conomelus anceps. The sequence continues at coordinate 31,475,719 of OX418227.1, read as the reverse complement.
AGTTCTGTGATTAGCACAATACCTTCGATAGATCTAAGAAGATTGCAGTAGTTTTATCACCTGAATCTAATATCTATTAGTTTCAACTTGAAAACTTCCTTCCAGTGGCCAAGTTGCAGCAGAATTTTGTTTTGGCGCATGCGCAATTTATAATTTCTCTATCTCAAACTAACTACCGGTAGGCCTACCTATGAAAAACTATTACAGCTCACGTTTTAAATTATGTGATACAAACTACTATTTTAATGCAGTACAATTAACAATAAAATTACAATGTGTAGGGGTTTTAAAATTAAATTTTTATTTAATGGAAACGATTAAAACCTGTAACTTAATGACAATATACATAAGGTTTTGTTTTTCTATCGATTGTACCTTTAAATACTAAGGAATTTCAGTCATTGGTCAATGATTGTTGAAAAGTTCATTGAATACAATATTTATCAATAATCCGTTATTGGTTTTTAATCAAAGTGTTCACACATTCACACACCATCTGGATCTCGTGTCGATACATGTATTTCCTTTTTCTATCATAACATTTTTATAATATTGAATGAATATGAAACGCCAATCATTTTGTATGAGCTTGATGGAGTAGTCTGTAAGTCTCTATATACGTGTTTGAAATGTATATATGAATTAATAAAAAGGAGAAAACTGCAATATCTTACCGAAAGTTTTCCACAAAAGAATTTTTGGTAGTAGCCCACGCACCTGCCCACCTCCGTCCAGGTGACCATATGTCCCAGACTTCTGCATCGTGCTTAGGTATTCTGTAGGATTTCTATCCCCCTTGCATTGCCACATGCGGCTGTCCAGTAATCGTGCTAGAATGAAAAGTGTGCTTATTTTCCAGTTATGAAGTATATAATAATAATAATAAATAAATTTATTGAACCAATCAATGAATACAATGCATTTGTATATAAAATCACAAGTGCATTTTTTATTTCAAATTGAAGTGCAATTAATAAATTCAATTAATCAATTAATGAAGTACATTTGAATTCAAATCAAACCCTCTACCAAAAAAATTGAACAGCTCTCAGTCTCTACGTATGAGAATAAGACGAATAAGCGGTCACTTATTCAGAATGAACCTTATTCAAATTACCGTTGGAAACACGAGTGATTCCTGAAAAGGTCTGGCATTCGTAAAATTTGAATTTGCCATTTCTGTTGCAGTTAGTTACCCACAAGTTTCAAACAAACTAAATTCGTTTGTTATTAAAAAAAGTTCGATTTTCAGCGAAGTGTGGCCTAATGTCAATGAGCAAGTTTGGAATGCAATATTAAAAATATGAAGTTTTAATCTAGCTACTTCTAATTATCCCAAGAAAGCTTCGAAAGGTTACTCCTTTTCCAAAATCAGGTCAATCATTTTCTTATAAATTTTTTTTGAACTCCTTTCATTTTCCAAAAATATATATTTTATTCCTCTTCTTTTATTAAGCTTTTATTGCTTCACTTTGAAAGCAAAGATTCAGATTGCCAAATTTTAATATTTCAAATCCTCGTAAAATCAAAGAATATGCTACTAGCCACGTGCGGCCCGCATCCAAGATGTCGCCAACTTCGACTGAACCAAAGAAAAATTTATTCAACTAGTGCGCGAAATAATTGGGCCCAAAGTGCAAATGGTATGTGCGAATAATATTATTTATTACCTGAGGTTTATTTTAAATAATTGGCAAATCAATTGATCAAGCAAACTCTCGTAACTGAATATCCTTAGGCCAAGACCCTAAATGCTCATGTTCATTTTTATGACATGCATTTGGAACTTGACTTAATCAGCGAGAATATTGTCTCCGCTTGCAAAATTCCATATTTTAAAACAATTTGTTCAAATTTCCAGTTCGCCAATGAATTAAAAGTAAAAATACCGCGCAGATCAAAGAAAAATAGATGTCCACCAAATTGAAAATTACGGAGCCGACCAGCCACCCGAAGATGTTTTATACTTGTTCATCAGGACGGTATAGAAATGAAGGTATAGTACTATACCGTCCTGCCTGTTCATACATACATCGATTGAAAGAATGTTTGGTTTGACTCGGAATTTATTCTATTTTCTATAAATACTCCTAGTTAGGTAGGAGATTGGAAAACCCAGTTGTTCAACTAGACACAGGTAACAGATCCTAACAGCTTAAAGAAAAATTCTACAACACGACTCAATTATTGTCAACATATCCACTGTTCTGAGAAACTTTCATAAACAAACTGATGCCTAATGACCCATGCAACAGTTATTGACCGATGGCCCACCATTGAGCATTCTCCAAATTCTTGGTAGTAATTTAATTTAGAAGAGACAGTTCGAGTTACAAATAGTTCAGATCTAAATTTAAAACAAAATTAATTAAAACTGAATGCGACCAACCCCGGTAATTTTCAATTTGTTTTTTCTCAGAGAATCTGACAAAATAAGTTTGTTGGAAAAATTTCAAATTTAAAAAAAAACCCTCACTTTTCTCGAATTTCTCATGCTTGAAACAGGGTGTAATGTAAAAATTGAGTTCATAAACCAACGGCAACATACTGAACAATACCACCCCAGAAGCCAGTAGCTGCAATAATGGTCGAAAATTAAAGTCCTAATCATTGATTTGTTTGCCTGCTCCCTTGATATAGGGTGTACTGGATGTATATGGCCGGTGGTCTTTTCAGGCGAATAGCGTAAAGGTGCTGTGCTGAGCTGTATCATAGCAGTGATACTTTCACTACGCACATAGGAAGCTGAATTGCTGTGTATTAGAGCAGTGATACGGTTACTGTTGTGGTCTGACGAGTTGATCCCTGGTTTTTCGGTGCGGGAGCGAGCGGTGGTAGTAGGAAGCCAACTGCGCATGCTCTATTCATTCTTTATTCCTAATTTGAAAACTAAGGCCAGAGACTAACAGGTTTTCTGCATTCAGCCAGCTTCAACTAGCCTAGTTGAGTCTAGGGCTAATGTCATTGCAAAGCACAGTAGCAGAGAGTTGGAGGAGAAGGGGAAGAATCGGCCAGGGATCAACTCGTCAGACCACAACAGTATACTAAGCACATAGGAAGATCGCAATGCTACACTACGACTCTACACTCCCCAGACTCCACAGAGCCCGGCTTCAACCGAAAAATACTGTCGACGACTAAAGTGCCCCCTTTTTATTTTGGAGGGGGGTTTTTTGAAATTTTTCCAACAAACTTATTTTTGTCAGATTCTCTGAGAAAAGACATATTAAAAAATACCGGGGTTGGTCGCATTTTGAGACGTACAGTGATAGGAAAAGGAAATGAAATTGATTAAAGTGATTTGGAATTAGACTTGTTAGAAAAGATACAGGTTATGTGGTTCTTTTTGTTCAACTGCAGGATGTGGCGTTGGTTTTAGAATCTCGTTGCTGAAATGAAGTAGCACAGGATAAATAAGGATGATGGTTGGTCTACGGAGGCTGAGGGGTCTTTTGGGGTTTTGAGTCGGGCTGCGATATGCGAAGACGAACGATCATGATCGTACGGGTGGAGGAAAAACTACGTAGTTTGTTATAACAAAAATTCGAAATTTCGACACTGAAAACTTGATAATACTTTTCACGAAATTTGCGTGTTTCTATAATGCAGAATTCACTCTGGAAATACACATTTCCACGATTTTAAACTGATTTGAAACTTGCAAAATGGTGCAGCACACGTGGAACGCAAAATGGACTCCATTTTGTTCATAGATCATAGACCACTGAAATCATCTTTCCGGGTCGGCTGAACCACAAATGTAGGGTACAAGGTTACCCTAAGGTTCGTTAATCAAAATATAAGTGATGGAAAATAACTTACGATTAAGAACGGCGTCGGTTGGCCATGAAAGAGTCGTCTCATGCTTGCAGGTTGCAGTTGGACGTTGGTTGCTGAACAGGAACAGCTGAACAAGACAGAAACATAGGAACTAGGAACAGATAAGGAAATGGAATGAGCATGTACGTCTCAAGTGGTGATTAATCGAACTAATCGATTAATGGATGATTGGCGGAGAATAAAAGTGGCGCGGAAAACAAATTATTTGAAACTCAGCCGCGTATCAAACAAAAACGTGAAACATTAATTTGTTCTCTGATCGGCCTAGTCTAAGATTTTGTAAAACTGTACTAGTCTAGTAAAAATAGGAAAATTTCAGAAACTAAACTCTATGTTTTGGACAATGTAATATTCAAAATTTGTGAAGGGAGCAGTTTTGGTCTATTGCGCTTTCACATTCATTGTAAATTTGCCTCAATAAATAAATAAAACCATAAAGCTTCTACTACATTTACTTAAACTTTGTTCCTCTGCCATTGGTGCCGACTTTGGGGTGGGGGGGGGGGGGACAAGGCACCTTCTACGCCCCCAATAATCACTCTGGTGGCAGTGCATACATTCAAACTGACTGCAAGTCATTATATTTACAACAAAAATTTAATTAAGAATTGTCTCCGACTCTTTGGAAATAGATGAATAATTCTTCCTATTTCTATGAAACAGAGAATACCGTATCACTTCTGCTCTATTTATTTATCATTTTTGTGATTGCTTTATTCGTTTCAATTTATCTCTCAAGTAGTGTCGGGGTCAGTGTTTTGATGGAGCAGCCACTATGTCAGGAATTTACAATGGTGTGCAAGCGAACATTTTAAATCTTGAGAAAAAAACTTTGATTGTGCATTGCTTAGCACACTCTCTCAGCTTGGTGGTACAAGATACAATAAAATCGATTCCTGAATGTAGAGATGTGCTAAACATGATTAAGTTGGATTTGTTAGTCTTGGTGTTGAAGATCCATCTTGTTTCTAATAATATTATAATAAAAACTTAAAAAACACTTTCAAGTGGAAATTATAACTCACGGCCGTTTCACTCTGTTGTCGACTGTGTACTGTGGGTCGTCTGACGCTCTGACGATGCTCTTGACAACAGAGTGAAACATTCTAGATAATTTAGAAATAAGTGCCCATATAGGTGTGCAGTCCATTGTCCAATTTTTAAATCAGTTGAAATTAACTATAAATAGTAAAAAATGCCAATACCTTCAATTCAAAAACAAACATAATTTAAATGAAGATAGGGCTATAAACGTGTTTGTAAACGATAATCAATTGGACCAGGAAGAAAAAATTGCATTTCTAGGAGTTATGTTGGATAGACGATTGACCTGGACTCCATACATTGAGAAAATATGTAGTACAATTTCATCTGGGGTATTTGTCCTGCGACAGCTCGCTAGATTGAATGACAAAAAGTTACTTTTTACAGCTTACCATGGGCTCTTACTGTCACATATTAGGTATGCTATCTTAGTATGGGGTAATTCATCAAAACAAAATCTTGATAGGGTGTTTAAGATCCAAAAGAAAGCGGTTAGGTGTATAGAAAGAGTAAATAGATTAGATTCATGTAGGCCGTTATTCAAGAGACTTGGTCTCCTAACTGTACCCTGCTTATATGTGTATGAAGCTTCTTTATATGTAAAAACGAATGATATTAACCAAAATCTTGATGTACATGATTATAATACAAGAAGCCGAGGAGATTATCACTTGGTGAGTCACAATAGTAGCTTATTAAAACAAAAACCTATTTATATTGGTAGGAAATTCTACAACAAGCTACCGCAGTTTTTGAAGAGTCTTGAAAATATAGAAATATTTAAAAAACAATTGAAGAAATATTTAGTTGATAAAGCTTTTTATAGTGTACAAGAGTTCCTTTCACATCAAAATTAAGCCTCACCTCAACTAATTGAAGTAATTATGGTATCTAGTGTATAATATTGTTGATCTGACTTGTCTTATACTCTTTAACTGGAGTCTCCAAGACGTAATCTACAAAAAAAAATAAATAAAACAGCCGTCACGCTATAATGTGAGTTATAATTTCCACTCTCTTAAGTTTTTATTGTTAGTCTTCTAAGAGATTTTCAAATCACCAAGAGGCACCAAGTCAGGTAATCCTCGTCCCTTGTGCCCCACTAGGTGGACTGTCAGGTAAATTATGTAACTTTCTTCAGTTCGTGGAAATTACACACCATTGTTAGATGTTTTCAGAACAATTTCTGACAATGATTCAACTTAATCTGGCTTCAAAGCTGCAGCTTTAGCCAACTTCAAATTCATAGGAGTGCGTAAGCAGTGTCATAAGTATGTGATTGCAGGAAATTCAATTCAATTCAATTCAATTTATTCATTCCCTGTACAATATTACAAAAATAATCAAATTGACAATATTCAATGTAAATACAAGAACAATAAAATACAAGAGAATGTAAAGCTCACAAGACTTGAGTCCGTTCGTGAGCGTAATGAAGAAATATAGATTTACTCGAATACCTAGAAAGTAAATTGTAACAAGAATAAACAAGATTAAATACTATAGAATGTAGAAAGAAAGGATTTAAAATATAGGTGATACAGTGTTCATAGTGAAGTTGTACAGAATGGAAAAACTCAGACCAGACAGCACATCAGGAACAAAAATTAAAAATAGTGTAATTTCTGAAAAAATATATAGATGATTAATTTATAGACCATGATTCAGCGGATAAACAGTGAGAGAAGTCTAATAAACATAGCTACTGTCTTACATTACCAAAGATGTCAGTGGATGTTTTGATCCATAAAATGGTTTCTTTCTTCAATTTACTTGGTGGAGAGTTAGCTAGCAATTCATGGGGAATGATATTTACCAGCTTTTCACATCTATAGAGAAATTGCATCCTACAAGCACTCAGATTTGTTTCAATCAGGTTAGAAGTTCTAAGGATTTGACGTGTATTATAAGGAGTAACCCGGATATTGAAGAGATTCCTATTTTTTATTATATATAATGTTAGGTTTTTAATATAGAGCTGTTTGATTGATAGTATGTTGTTTTCCTGAAAAAGTGTCCTGGTCGGGTATAGCCGTGGCTTGTTAAGTGCAACTTTTATTATATGCTTTTGCAGGTTGAAAACCTTACTAATATGTCTTTCCGCTGCACCTCCCCAAACTCTTATCCCATATTGCAACACAGATTGAGCATAAGCGAAATATGTCATTTTGGCAAGCTGCGGCAGTTTAAGTTGGCTTATTCTATAGAATTTATTTATTAGAAATTTGGTTTTATGGCATAATGAATGTATATGGGAATCCCATCTCAAATGTTGGTCAATCATTACTCCCAAATATTTAACAGACTTGGAGTCATCTAGTGAAGGACAGTCACAGACTGAAACTTGGGAACCCAATTCATCACAACCATACTTGTGAATTTTCAAAGTTAGTTGTTCCACTGGCTGAGTAGCAGCATTTGGTGTGAATGTCATAAAGGAAGATTTTTTATAATTTAATGTAAGTGTGTGATCGTCGAGCCAATTTTTGACCTCCGAAAAACCCTTCTCAGCTGAAAATCGAGTCGCTTCCCAACTTTCACCAGAAAAAATTAATGTAGTGTCGTCGGCAAATGAAATTGCTTGACCGTTATTCAAGTTCATGTTCAATAGATCATTAATATATATTATGAATAGGATTGGAGAAAGAACCGTACCTTGTGGCAAACCATAGTCGAGAATATATTCAGTACTGGATTTAACACCATTTGATAATATTTGAGATCGCCCTCCTAGGTAACTTGAGAAGAGGTTCAAGGGCAAGCCTCGAATTCCAATACTATTGAGCTTTTCCAATAGTTTAGAATGTGGAATTGTGTCGAATGCTTTTGTGAGGTCCATAAATATTGCAATAGATTTCTTACCTACACTAAAATTATCGGTCAAAGTTTTTACTAGCAACGAGATAGCATCCTCTGTATTTTTGCCTTCTTGAAAACCAAACTGGCTAGGGTGAATGACATTTTTTGCTTCCAAATAGTGTACAAGCCGCCTTTTGATTATTTTTTCCATCACCTTAGATAGACCACTGAGCAAGCTTATTGGGCGATAATTTGTAGGATTTTTAGCATCACCGGATTTATACAGAGGTACGACCTTCGCTATTCTGAATTCATCTGGGAAAAAACCTTCTTCAAAGCATTTGTTGATTATAATATTTATAGGTTTAGCAACGTGATGAGCTATTTTTTTCAAGCAACTATTACTAATGTTATTTATGCCGGGTGCCGAGTTGGATTTTAGTTCTTTTATGGTTTGGATAATCTCTACTTCATTGGTTGGGAATAAGAAAAAGGAGTTCTGAATATCAATTTGTGTGTTGCGAGAATAACATTGACGGGTTTGAGGGTGTAAATTTATATTATCGTTGCTCAGTTTTTCCGCCAATTTTCTACCAATAGAACAAAAATGTTTATTTAAGACTTCAGGATCAATATCATTTTTTAATGTTTTCTTTTTTATATCTAGTATTTCGTTTATTGTGTTCCATGTTTTTCTAGCGTTCCCCTTACTTTGATCCAACTTATCACTATAGTAATTGATTTTAGTTTCCTTCAATAATTTGTTTAAAGTATTCCTATAACGAGTATAGCATTCTTTTAGTTCATTGTTGTGTGGTTGCTTAAGTAGTTTTTTGTGCATTTTGTTCCTAGTCTGTATGGCTCTAATTAGTCCTTGGGTAATCCAATTTTTAAGTGGTCTATTTCTGTGTGATATCTTGATTTTAGTAGTTGAATTTTTTATGTGCGTAATAAGTGTTTGTTCAAAGCATTGTACCAGTGTATGAATATTGTTGTTCTTTGTCACATCTGCCCAGCGTTCAGTTTTCAGAGCTTGCAATAATTTATTATAATCAATTTTCTCAATAGTGCTAGTATTATTGGATATATTATTTGAATTACAAGCTGTATTTTGATCTCCTAGATGAATGCTCGTGCAATAGTGGTCAGTAATATCTGTTTTGAATACAGTACCAATCACCCTATCCGCATTGACATTTGTATTTTTAAAAAAGATGTGGTCTATACAAGAACTTGAGGTATTCTGAACTCGAGTAGGTTTGTTTATATATGATGTGAGGCCATTTGAAGACATTATATTGAAGTATTCAATAGAGGTATCCGAAGTTTGATTCAAATTGATATTAATATCACCGACAAGTATAATATTATCATGTGCCCTCAGCTCCCCCAAAGCACTCTCTAAGCCATTTAGGAATAGGTCAGCAGATAGAGAGGGCGACCTGTAAATTGCGATCAGTGTAATTTCGAAGTTGGTGGTGGGATTTTTTATTTTCAGGGTCAACGAGTCGGATTCTATAATGTCAACGTTTAGATTGTTAAAAGTGAATGAATTACTGACAAAGACACAGATACCATTCTTCTTATTTCTCTTTCCAGGCTGATCTATAGATGTATAATTATTCATTACATAATTAAAAGGCTCGCCTTCACCCATCCATGTCTCAGACAGTACAATAATATCAAACCTCAGGTGACAGTTCTCCACTGTATAGGCAAACTCATCAAAATTTTTATTCATGCTACGTACGTTCATATGAATTACACTCACTAGTCGTTTCTCCACCGTAGTGGCATAATTATTTGGTAGAGGTAACAAAATATCGTTAATTTCAATAGTATTGTAGCATTCCTGTGCTGCTTCATAGTCAAAATTGTCAACTATAACCATGAACAATCAAAATATCTATTTTAATTTAAAAAGAAGAAAAAATTGGAAGAATGTAGTATAAAGATTAAGTGATAAAAAAAGAAATAAAAGTTAGAAAGTTTTTTTAAAAATTGTTTGAAAAAGATAAAGATTTATATGTTAAATTATAAAGATATGAATAAATAGAAAATATTTATCCACGCCATGCCTCAACGAGATGAAGTTATTCTGATTTATCCTTCTGTATCGCTATTTGATCTACCTAAAAATATATAGCTACTTTAATTGATTTATATAGTAGGTACTATTTATGTACAGACATAAAGTAAAGAAAGAGCGTCTACAATCAAGAAAGAGACACCACCGGGAGTGAAAAGAAAGCTGTGCCTCCTTTGTTCATTGGAGTCTAGATAAGAAACGAAAATAGCTGACAAAACGCTCGCTAAAATGAACGAAAAGAAACTATGAGTAACAAGAGTTTGATGACAATAGTCATTATCGGAACTAGATAAGATTGTCTAAATGTTACCGAAAATACAATTCCGAAAAACAGACTTCAACCGAGCTTTGAATCAACAAGTGAGTCCTTGCAGACCACACTGATTTATCGCGTCAGGTGACACAGTCTCTCCCCACCCAAGGCAATAGCCGTCTCCAAAAAGAACAAAATAACAATGACAACAGTGTTTTCAAGAGATGAGAATTTAAAGAAGAATATGGATTTTCCAAATATGAATTTAAAATAAAATAAATTTGTTATAGAATTGAATGAATGTTTAACAAAAAAACCTCACTCCACTCGTATAAAATAATAAAATAATAAAATAATAAAATAATAAACTGAGAATGATCACCATTTGAGAATTTTCACTCATCACCACCTCCCTGTACTCGGGAACACAAACAGAATAAACTAATCATTTAGAGAAATATCTTCATTTGGATAAAAAATATAATAGTATTTATATTTGTATAGAGTACATTAAGAGAAATCCTAGACTGTGGAGATCTGGAAAAAATTAAATTTAAAAAGTGAATTAAACTAATAAATAGAACAAGTGGAATGTAAATAATAGAAAGGAGACGAGCAAATACATGCAACTCGTGGCATTAAATAAATTAAATCATTCTTTCAGAGAAGAGTTAGGTACAGGTGGTCATAAAAGAATTCAGATCTTTCTCTGTATTCAATGTAAACACTTTTCCCCCATCCACCCTCCGTATCTTTATATTTCCAGCCCAATCAACCCAAACGTACTTGAACTCCATCTCCTTCTGAAGTTTTTTAGCTTGAGCTAGGATCTTTCTTCGCACCAGAGTTTGCGACACATTAATGTAAATGGGTAGATCATCACCTTGCACGCCGAGGACCCGAGAGGACAGCCTCCTCACCTGCTTCTTGCCAGCGAGCACTTGGTGAACGACGTCGCGACGCACAAACTTAGCGACGATGGCGGGCGTCGGCTGCGCAGCGCTCTTCTTCAGCCGGTGACACACGTCAATCGCCTCGGCTCCCACAGTCACGCCAACCGCCTTACACGTCGCTATCACCAGATCAGCCACGTTCTCGCTATCAGCAACCGGCACGCCTCGAATCTCCAGCGTATTCTTTCGACCATACTGCTCAAGTGCGTCCAACTTATCGGTCAAAAGATCGACATTTTTTTTCAGCTGCATATTATCATTTTGCAAAGCTAGAATAATCTGCTCTTGACGCTTGATGATGTCACTCTGCTTGGCAAGGATGTCTGAGTTCGAACTAAGCTGTTGCCTACAAGTTTCCAAGGATTTTTCAAGTCGTGCTTGACCACCAAGAATTTCGTTTTTAAGCTCCAATAATAATTTTTCAAAAACGTCACTCGTTATTGTTGTTGATTGACACTGCAAACTATTAGCACTTTTCACTGGTGTATCTGAATTACTATTTCGCTGAATTCTTAACTTCGATAAACAGTTTTTACACGACCAGTTTTTCGACATTAGCTCAAGTTCAGCCTCACTCAGGTCCCTTCCACCACCAACACATTTTCCATGGAAAATTGAGCCGCACTGCGAGCACACCACTCCGTCCTTAGCCGAACGATTCACGCTCAAATTACAACTCGCGCAATCACTCATTTTGTATGTGAATAAAATAAGTTCAAAAAATAGATAAGCTTAAAATGTCCGTGAAAAAGGAAATAAGTGAAAAACTGTACAGAAAATAGACTGATGAAAGAGGCACGGCGATAGAATAAAACTATTGCATAGCAGAGATAAGAATGTTACGATAGTGATGGAGCATCGGTTCAACACGACCTTCTGCAACGAGAGCTACAGCGATACTAAATGTATGTTCATTAGTTTTTTTCAAATACCATTAACGTTTAAATATCAAGTGAAAACGTAATATGGAACCCACAACACCAAAGAAAATGTATGTACTGTATGAAAATAGTTATTTATGTATTAAGAGCGTGAAGCGCGACTTTATCGCTCGAGACAAAACATTTATTGCGCGACGCATATAGTGGAGCGCAGTAATTTTGCGAGAGCGATAAAGAAGCTTCACGCGCGAATTACATACAATATTTTTTCTACAACTGCAGTTCTGGATTCCAACACAATAAAAGCTTGTAGTTTGTAACATCAAAGACCGTACTTGTTTGTACACGGATTTGGTTAGCATGCGCCATTGTTAAGGTTAATCACTGTAGACTCAACTCTAAGTTGGACACAACACATAACTAGTCTAAAAAATAAGTTGAGCAGCAGTGTGTTTGCCCTTAAACGATTGTGTGGTGAGCTTGGACAAGATGGTCTCCGACAAGCCTATTTTGGCCTTTTCCAATCCCATATTTCATATGGTCTGATAGTCTGGGGTTGCGCCTCACAAGCACAAGACATTTTCATAATGCAGAAAAAGGCTGTCAGAGTTATTGCCAGAGCTGACAATCGTGAGCATTGTAGAAACATTTTTAGAGAACTTGGTATTTTAACACTCTTTTCATTATACATAATGCAGTGTTTGTTGTTTTTAAAAACCAACCCAGATAGAATGCTGATGAGAAGTGCTACACATTCATATGATACAAGATTTAGTCAATCTCTAAATGTTACCCGAAGTAGACTTCATAAAACGGACCAAAGTCCCTCAAATGCATCAATTAAGTTCATGAACAGGCTTTCTATTGAGGTAAGGCAACTTGATCATAGGAAGTTCAAACTTATAATACAAACATTCCTCTTGAGTAACCCCTTTCACTCAGTTAAAGAGTTCTACAACAGAAAATTGACTGTGGAGGATTTTAAAATTTAATAATTGACCAATTGATTAAGTGACTATAATGTATTATTTTTATTTGATGACTTATTTGTATCTAGTTTTATATTGACTTGCCTATGTATCAATGTGTGATATTCTTTTGGGCTAATAAAAATATTCTATTCTATTCTATATTCTATTCTATTCTATGAGAATTTCACGGATTCCGTGATCCACCAATGAGAAGACATCAAAATCAAAACAGAAGCGTAAAGAAAACAGCTGGCGAGTGTAAAGTACTTTACCGCTTGCGAAGCAGTAAAGAGGTATTTTACAATTAGTTTTCAGTACATAAAGAACTACTTTACGAGCAGTTCTAGGAAAATATAATTATATTATTTTTTCAGGTACCGTACACTTCAAAATACAGTAGGCTCGTATTATCATACGAGTATGGTGAACATCTTCCCGGACGAGTCACGTACGACATTTTTTGTCATACTAGTCTAGTATAAAATATTTAAAAAAAATATTTGGTTCGGAACCCACCTAAAACTGTAGGTCCAACTCATCAATCACCATCATCCAACTCATTACCCACGCACAGGTCTCGACCTATGTGGGCTTCATCCTAAAAAAAAAAAAAAAATATATAAACGTTGAGCATGTACAACAAGCATCATCAAACATAACTTCAAAAATCCATCACAGCAGTGAAATACTGAAAATTCTTCTAAGATCAGCTGTTTTTCCAAATTCTGAATCAGCTGGAATGCGGAAATATCCATTACTGCACTGAAGAAGGATGCGGTAATGAAAATCAGCTGTTATTTCTGTAAACATACGTTTACCGGCTCGATTCAATGCTCGGTAAAGTGGTGAATATGTACAAGTATGACGAAAAATTTATTTCGTCTCCTGCTTTTTTTGTGTTATTATACTTTCCATTTGACTGGAGAAATAATAGGTAACTCGGAAAGTAACAACACTCGTTTCCTGAATAAATATTATTCTTTAATAATCTACAAACTCATTCTATCAAGTCTCTTATGTCTTACATGGGAAATGCCATTTAGGTATCCTTTCAATTAAATATTATTTATCAAACCATAACTAATCATTTAAAAATTACTGATAAATTAAAAAAGTACACAGAAGAATAAAACAAACAGAAAAACAAACAATATTTTCTACCAATAAAAATCCCAAAATTTACAATTTTCTATACCATATTCAAAACCAACATTCTAAATCTTATTTTTTATATTCCTCTGATGTGTCGAAAAAATCGAATTTTGCTTTCGGCTCAATACTTTGGATACAAAAACGGTTGAAAGACTAAACAAAGCAATAGATTGTTACATAAAATGTTTTTGACAAACAAATAAAAAACTAACAATGAATAATTTAATAGACTAAACATTTTACAAATAATAGTAATTCAATTTACAAGGGAAGTTTCAATAGATAGCCTTGAGGAAAACAGACGATACTGTAAGTACTTTGGCCAGGACTATCTAAAACATTTTACAATAATTACAAATAATTGAAATGGATTGAAACAAATAATTATATTACTCAACCTCTTCATTGTTCAATCTATAAATATATTTTATTTATAACGCGTATACCAATGTATTCTATTTTGGTACCGTACACCATACTTACATAAATTACTTTAAATAATTTACAAAAAAAAAAATTCTGTACATGTAGTTGATAATTTACAAATGTTTCTAAAGAAAACGCGGTACGTGATGCTAGAGTTCGACAATTTTCAGAGGAACATAAAATTGGAAACAAAATCCAATGTTTACTATAGGATTGATACCACACACAACTAACAAAAAACAAGTGGGAGATTCCGAAAAATTTCACACAAGTTTAAATATGATGTTGAAGATCCATCTTGTTTCCACTAATATATAATAAAACTTTAAAAAACACTTTTAAGTAGAAATTGTGACTCACGTTATGCCGTGACGGCCGTCTCACTCTGTTGTCAAGAGCATCATCAGACGACCCACTGTGTACAGTAGAAACAATTAGTCTGGGCGCGTGGCTCTGGTTTTACTACTAGCCGTCCTGTTAAAAGTTGACTAGTTGACCTTGAAGACATCTGCAGCGTCGCACGGGCAACATGTTTTTAGAAATGAGCGATAAACACTCCCCTCGCCATGGCTGACTACCAAACGGCCGTGCGCCCAGACTAATTGTTTCTTCTGTACAGTGGGTCGTCTGACGATGCTCTTGACAACAGATTGAAACGGCCGTCACGCCGTAATGTGAGTCAAAATTTCCACTTAAGTGTTTTTTAAAGTTTTATTACAAGTTTAAAGTTTATCCTAATCGCTTAACATTCAAAATTAGCTACCAATAATAATGACCTGTCCATCTTTTTTTGATCAATGTCCACCATTGTTGAACTAGAAATATTGTAAGAAACTCTATGACATACACATTATGCATATTTGTTTATATGATTAATAATAATTATATTATCATTACAACATTACTATATATACAAAAATATACACTATCACTAAATATGTATTTATTCATTTATTCATTTATATAAACCCCAAATATTGATAAGTATATATAATTATCTATAAATAAGTATATAATATAGCTTTCATTCAGATTTGTCTTGTCAATATTTTGTCAAATAATTTCAGAGTAGCGACTCTGTAACCATAGAGCAAAAACTACAAAAATTCAAGTTTAGTATGGGTGCTGGGTTTAAAACAGCACATCTCGTTTATAATCTAGAAAGTATAAACAGGGATAATAACAATAATAATGAAAATGCGCTCCTTATTTAAGGGAAATACAGAAAAATTACATACTCACACATCTACAAGCTTCAATAATAGCATGTCACTTTTGGCTCATCATGTGTGCACAATTTATTATCAACAAGTTTTTTATTATTACCAGAAAAAATAATATAATGTGCTCATGGATTCAGATCAGTACTTATTTATCAACTAATCCAAAAATTAAAACTTTTCAATAATAAATAATATTTATTATGCTAACATTACATAAATATATAATTCAACACTTTTAAAATGAATTAATAGATTCAAGTTTGATATAATATTCATTCATAAAAACAACCGACCAGAGTCAAACTTCTATAAAAATTGCTAATTTCAACAGAAAGATTTTTATACAATCAAAAAATAAACAACAACGATCTTATCAAATCATACAATTAATGGTGATAAAAATGTCTAACTCATTGAGTACTAAGTGATATTCAAAGTAGGACTAAATTTTATAAAGGATGCACATAGGCAAGAGAAAATTAATAAATGAGTTTACCAGTACTGATTCAGCTGTCAAGGAAATTAATATAGCCTTTCCAACGAGAATTTCAAACTTTGAAATATTTTCATCCAGTTTTCCATAATCTACAGGGAAAAAGTTTTTTTTTTAATTATTGCTACACAAATTCTCAAAGATTTTAAAATTTGGATTTAAAAAATTAATCAAATGCTGTAAACTAGAAAAGAAATACAATTAACTGATAAGAGACAAAACACTCACCGCATTATGTCAATAAATTATTATATTCATAAATGGTGAAAATAAATGGTCAGTCATGGATAGACTGGTAGGATAATTATTATTATTATACTTAAAATAAATATTGATGGTCAGGAGCCAAATTGTAGGTTTTAGTAAGTAAGAATCTCACACATCAGTTAGATAGATAGATAGATATAAGGAGCATTTGTTGACCTCCTATAAAAGGGGTATTTGGATTTGTCAAACGTATTAAAAAAAAAGAATGTTAAATTTGTCAAATTTATGAACTTATTCTAACTATTAATTTATGTTGGCGTAATGATCGATATACTCCTGAACGGAGTAGAAACAGAATCTTTTAAACTCTTTTTGCAACTCAATCTTGAATTTGTTAAATATGAGTGTAACTGGTATGCCTATAAAGGTGTTTTACCACCTACAAAAAAGGATAATTATTAGGCTAATACATTGGGAAAAGTTATTGGAAATTTCAAGTAAAAATTTAAAATACAGCGTTGAACGATAAAAAATAATAAATTTATATTAAAATTTAAAAAAATATTATTGGAAATTGCAAGTTAACATTTGAAATGCATAATTTTAAGAAGTCATATTCGATTCCCATCAAGTTTACAAAAGTAAACTTTTATAAACTTCAATTTGGTGAGTTAATATGACATTCAATTCAACTGGAGAGGTTACAGACGTTAAACTCATTCGTTATTACAATACAATGGGAGTAAATTACGTTTTATACATTAGTATAGATCTATAGATCAAAGTTGTACAATCCATTGAATAAATACTGTTCAAGCTCACTCAATTATAATTATACATATATATAATTAATGAATCAATATAGTTATAAACACTGTCAATTCTGCAACATCATCAGTCTAATTTCAAAACACGCACTTGTACTTTGGTAATTTATTTAAAGTGTATAGACTAAAAAGTAACAACTTTTTTACAACGATAGATTCTTAATATTCCAATTGAAACCATGTTTTTACAAGATAGGCACTTCCTGATATCTGAACAGCTGCTTACACTAAATCGAAATCCGATAGAATAGCATAACCTATCAATAATAGAATGTCAGCAATCTGTTAAGTATATACAGCAGAATTTATTTATGATTTTCCACATGATAACGGAATTTATTGTTTGATTAGAAACACACATCATAATGAGTGACTGATACCATTGAAATATGTGAATTATTTTTTATTTATTGAGACAAAATTACAAGTTAGTTTGAAGTGACTGACAATTGGATAAACTGACAAATATACATAAACAGAATTTATTAATTTCGAATTCCTTTAATTGCTATTACTTTATACTGAAGACTTCCGCAATGGCGGATATTGACAACAGCATTGATATTTTTGTACAGTAGCATTCATCGATTCCCATCAGCTGTTCAATGCTGTTGTCAATATCCGCCATTGCGGAAGTCTTCAGTATAAAGTAATAGCAATTAAAGGAATTCGAAATTAATAAATTCTGTTTACAAAATTACAATTAAATGCGGAGATACAAGTCTGATGCCCGGTTTCTGAGTCATTCATGAAGTTTAATGGATCATTAACTCACAGCTGGAGCAATGGGTTAAAATTGCTCCAGCTGTGAGTTAATGATCCATTAAACTTAATGAACGACTCAGAAACCGGACATAAAAGTCCAAACCAGTTTTTTCACAAAAACTACGATAAAAACAACAAAAACTACGATGGTAGTTAACAAGCTGAAAAATTTGGTTTCACTCGAAAAAATAATTTGTTTCTTTTCACGTGAATTATTAATTCAAAAGTTCAATAAAATCGAAACTTTAAAAACAGTTCATAAAATCGGATTTTGATTGAATTGTGATGATATTGTAACTTCTGTTGTAAAGAAATGTGAAATATTTTTGATTTTTTAATGCTTTCAGTGAATGTTTTCCAATCTTACACAGAAAACCTTTCAAATTTTATGCAAGCAGTTTTCAGAATCATCAAGTAAGACATAGTTTCAAAGAATTATTAAAATTCAAGTTAATTAACATATGACGCCACAATTTGAATAAACATGATGCCAGATTACGATTACTCAAATCAAATATTGAAGGCTACAATGGTATACTACTCTTGTTCAACGAACCAAAACCTTAGTGCACTTAGTGATGAATTGATTCATGAGTTATTCACGAATTAGAATAATAATTGATGTATTGGTTGATAACGATCAACGCTAGCAACTTGTTCAATGCACTTTTTTCAAATATTATTACCGTACTGAAATAATTAGACACCCACATTAATATCTAATTACACAGACAATATTTTCAACAATTGCAGATTTCAACAAACTGTTACATACATGTAAATAAGGCATATGCTTTTTGTAGTTAGATAGATATCCTATCAGAGTTTGCTTCAAAACTTATATCTGAAGTGTATAATTGGTTCTTCAGGTTGTAAATTTTTAAATTCAGATTGAAAAATCATAACATAGCTAAATAGAAAAACGTTACATTTAACTTATTATCTTTGAGACTTTACAGTTTCAAAACTTCTTGGTATTGGTGATGGTGATATTTTGGTAGATACCCATAATTAATAATACTGATGTTGTCACAACCTCGCTTATTTAAAAAAACATGAAATACTATAGTTTTGACAGTTACGTCGTTTAAATCTCAATCAAACTCATTACAAGCGGATTAAGTTTAACAATATTATGAGACTCACAAAAATTGAGTTTTTACTTGTGTTTTTTAATAAAGTGATTACAACAAAATCAAGTCTAATTAATTATCATAGATTGCTAGAGTGCATATTCAGGATTATCTCCATTAAGACTCAAGTTGTATAAATGAAGTATTATCAATATTTTTACTCCAATTTTCAACAATAATATCACCGGATAGATTATATTTTTGTGCTAACCTTTTTCATCTGAATTTAAAATCTGATTAAATTTTCTCATTAGTACACAGAATGCAAACATTATTGCGTGATCACAATTGTCCCAACAGTCATTTGTAGCAACAATGATAATGACAGTGAACGACAAACCGAAAAAAGTTGTACTTTGATAGCCCGACCAGCGGTTAAAAATACAAAAACTGACATTCAAATTTCTAGACTAATAATGAGTTTTCTACAGAATATGACAGTTAATAGATTGATACAAAAATGGTAAATCAATTCTGTTCTTATTCAAGCATACAGCTGTGTAATGCTAACAAAAGCAATTACACAAATAAATCTTGTGTCAATAACAACCATTTGTACATAAATCAATTCAAATTTAAAAAAAACTCATTTTAATTAGAAGAGTAAGCACAGTTCGTTAGGGTTTTTTTTAACCAAAGGCTTCTTTGAAAATGTTGATATATGCAGCAGTAATTTACTTAGGTGTTGAATGAACGTAAATAACATTCATAATTGACAATAAAATAGATAGCTTCACATCACAACAGGTGTGCCAACATAAAAAATTAAGAATGGACAAAACTTTCTGAATAATTGATAAATATTAAAAATCGCCATAACTCGAGTCACAAATCCAGTTAAAAATGCTTTTCAAGTTTTTATGATTTTAAAAATCTTAAATTTGAAATTATAAGAGTTTGAAGGCATTTGCTGGAAGAAACTATCAACTATAAGGATAGA
Source organism: Conomelus anceps (assembly GCA_948455865.1). NCBI lineage: Eukaryota > Metazoa > Arthropoda > Insecta > Hemiptera > Delphacidae > Conomelus > Conomelus anceps. The sequence goes on along the minus strand of OX418227.1, from coordinate 31,455,723 downwards.
ATATATGTGAGAGGGTTTTTATTTTATGGTGGTTTTCAAGTATTTTTTCTGTGAACGTTTGTTCTTTGAATGCATAGGATGAGTTTCCATTAAAAAAACTTATTAAAATAGCAACGTTTTGCATGTTCTATAATAATAAGAAACGGGCAAAACTTTCCCGTATTATAGTGATGCTAGAATTTGAATGGGTTTAATATCTCTAATACAGAATTCAATTTTAAATATCCTATTTACGGTTGTTAATATAATTATTGCAAATATTTTAATTTATTTATAAGATTTAATTTATTAATATTTTAATTTGGACTGTTTTGTTTAAAAAAAAAATAGATTAAACGTATTTAGAAGTGGATTTTGTAATTTTAAATAATTAGTAATTTAATAATGTAAAAATTGAACATAATTTTTTATACAGTAGATTTTTTAAAATTATGAATTTAATTAATTTAATTTTTAATGAATTAAAATTTCAATTAATTTTTTATTTTTTAATTTTATTTAATTAATTAAATTATTATTTAAAAACTACGAGCTTTTTTACATTTTTTTTAACGGAAAATGTTTAGAGATATTATGAGAGCACAATGATATATTGTCATTCAATAAATAATTAATAAATCCAATTAAAATTGCCTGTTTAAATATACAATTTGGTCATTTAAATAAGAATTTCATCATCAGACTTCTCCGATGGAATAACTATTGCAATACAATTTTTTTCCAAATACCCACTTCAAGGAAATGTAAAATCTTCTTAAAATATTAAAAATAATTATAAAACATGGTCCTTATGATTACCTCAAAAGGTAATGAATGTTAAAAATAATAGGCGCTCTACCTAAATAAATAATACGCCTACTCGTTAAATTTTTTCTGAGAATTTAGATATCAACTTTTATTGAATTAAAATCGGGAATTGATAGTAATAATAATGGAAGGTTTATTCCACATAATTAAAAGCGTACATGTAACTCATCCTAGCTATTCAAATTCCATGTAAACCCGTAACATAATTTGTATGAATATAATAAAATGCGATACAACAATAACCTTTTCCGAGACAAAACAGGAAGACTAATTTTGTTCGTTGCACTAGAAAATAACAGTGACAATAATTTAGAAAATAAGTTTCAACAACTATGAACAACAAAATTATAATTTAACACAAAAATTGACAAAAAACAAAATGAATTAATTAAAATTAAATTATCACCTATTTTTTAGTGGAAAATATATTGGATCACTGGAAACGCAAACAACAAATAAAAGAGTGTTTCAAAAATATATCATATTATCATTAGTATTTTTTTCTAAATTTTTAAATTGTTTCAGAAATATTCAATAACATTTTAACAGAATTTCCCATGTATTCGATTTAAACTAACTAAAAATTTGAGTAAATTTATTATTTTATTGAGTGGAAAATGTTCAGTTTCATCAAAGTTTAAAGCTTGTGGTTTGTATCAGAAATATACTCTTCAATAAAATGGATACATTTTGAAAATGTGATGCTCTTTGGTAACGTAGAATAGGAACCATAATACTGATATGAATAAAGAAGAATATTTATTAGATTGAATAGAAAATTGTAGTGATGACAAGACCTTAGTTTTGTTTGTAAATTGGTATAAACTAATAGAAGAATTTGATATATCTTAGATCCAACTCAAAATCTTACACATAGTTTTGATTGATTTAGTTACTGGACATTCAATTTAACTTATTTTGCCGGATAGCAGATAAAAAATGTGTTTAGTTTGAAAACACGTGTCTCATTTCCCAGAATGCCCAACTGTTAGTTGACTAGTAATATTTTTAAATAATGTTCAGTTTATTCAATAAAATTATGAATTTTATCTATAAATTTGATAAATGTATGGAGCACATAATATTAGACAATTATTACTAAATTCAATTCCAATAAAAGTTCAGTTAATTTAATAAACATTTGAATTTTATCTCTCAATTACACAAAAGTATGGAGCAAATATGAAATAAATATTTTAAATTCCACTAAATCCAATCCAATTCTACTAAATGTTAAGTTCATTTAATAAAATTATTAATTTAATTTTTACATTTTATGTAAATATGAATTTTATCTATAAATTTAATAAAAGTGGGCCTTTGAATCACATATGAGACAAATGAATGTCCAGTTTATTCCACAAAATTATGAATAGTATACCTAATTTGATAAAATTATGGAGCAAAATGAGGTTACTGAAATCAATTCCATCTTACCTAACCTGACCAAAACTATGGGGAATCGTAAAAAATACGATAAGGGTTGATGGTAACACAGATCAGTTTAAAAAATCTTGATTTTTTCAGTTTACTTTTATTTTATGTTTAGTTTACATAAATAATTGTGTTTCATACTCTGTCTTATCTCGAGTACTAAGGTTAGAACCGATGAAGGCCTGATTTATGAATGCATTAGTTAGTATGTGAATTCTTTCAAGAGAATTATTTTTGTTTTTTCATGTTTTAAAAGATCAGGTGTGTTTGTCTCCTATTGAAACACTCTAATATTCTACGTTTGCAGGTGAAATAACAATGAAATCGGGAAGAGGGAGTGGAAAGGGTTGGGGTGAGGAATAGGATGGAAAAGGAAAGAGGGGAACACCCGGCTAGGTGATAAAAACCGGGTTAGGTAGTACTCATAGCCTCTGAGTTTTCAACCTCTTGATGCCCTCCTTAACGTACAACACTAGCTGATGGATGTTTGTTTCCAACATTAATGTTCCGCATGACTTGTCCAGGTCGGTGAAAAAATCTGAAAATAAAAATACCAATGAATACCCAAGTAAAGGAACTAATTACAATAGTTACTAACTTTGAACATGTTTTATTCGATTTTCCACATTAAACCTATCTGATCAAATTATCTGACTACCGCACGTTGAAATGCCACCGAAAGTCACGACAAATTTGCACAAAACTGTGCAAATTTGCTCAAAACTGTCGCCATTTTGTCAAATTAGGTAAAAAATACGATAAGGGTTGATAGTAACACAGGATCAGTTTATAAAATCTTGATTTTTTCAGTTTACTTCAATTAACCTAACAACAGGTCTGCAACCTAACAACACAAAATAGTGAGCATGTAATACGCAGGTTTCCTCTTCTGCATTCAAAAATAGGTTGGCTACCCTGCTTCAGCCACTCAAAAACAGTCAGCTGTAGTTTTGCTGAAATCAATTTGATTCGAAGATAGATTATGTAAGGAATTGTCAGATTATGTATGTCCTCTTTTGTTCTGTTTAAATTACTTCATACGTTACTGTAGGAAAAATTTAATGTGTAATTCGAGTGCAAAGTATTGTTTTTGCACTCGAGAATCTCCATTTGCAGAAAACCCCATTTTGCACTCTAGTTACACAAATAGCTATTGCGTAACTAGTGCGCAAAGTAGCACTGCTGCACGAGAGAATTGCATTACGCACGAGCTGAAGGCGAGTGCGGCAAAGTCAGCTAGAAATGGGCAAATCAGAATAGTACAGGAATCAGCTGTTTTGCGTGCTATAATGAGTGCATAAATACTAAATAGCTGCTTTGTTGGATAACTAGGAAATTGTAATTATTATTAACTGAGGATAAATAAGGTTATTTTTGCCAGGGCGTATTCTCAATTGAAGTTTAAACTACTTATACATTGAATTTGGTTTAAGCTTTGGATTGCATTATCAATCTTAGTTCAAACTGCAAAGTTTAATTGGCAGTTTAGTTTGAACGGTCGATTTTGGTGGTTTAAACTCCTGGTTAACTTAATCCGAGAGGTCACATAAGGTTTTCATGGTGGAACTGAATGAGGCTGCTGTGAATCCCACTAATAAATTCAAGTAAATACTAACTTAATAGATGAGAAATAAATTAAAATGGTTCACACGAATTGACTGCATCATAATTATTCAATCACATAGAAATTTGTACATCTATGATATCAATTTACAGAGAGTTCTACAACAGAGTTCATGAAATAAAATGTTTTCAATAAAATCATAGCTTGAACTACAGTGGAGAAATCGTAGTTAATACTTGAAAATATTTTATAAAATTCATACAGGCTAGATAAGGTTCAAAACAATGGAGGGTAAATCCAACTAGTTCAACTTATTGATCCAACTGCCTCTGCCTCATCATGAAGGCTAGATTTTCGAACGCTTTGTGATAAGGCCAATCATTATCAATACAGAACCGAACAGAAAACTCACCTATTAACCTATTTTCGAATCAAAACATATATAAGTTATGAGACAAATATAACCTTGCATTTATTTTCACATCTTATCATATGAGTAGATAACATTGGCAACATAAATAGTAAAACCGAGTTTAACTTGCATAACGTGTACCTTAGTTTAAACTTAAAGACTTGCAAATTGTATTGATAATACAAAACTGAGTTCAAACTTAGTTTTACTTGAACATTCAAATTCAAATTTATTAAAAAATCAATCAATCAATTACAAAATAAAACAAAATCAACTTATCTTCAAATATGTGTTTTCCTATAGGAAAACCTGTGTGGGAACACTTCAATACATACTAAATCATAATAGCTTACTGAATCCTCATACACACACATTCACACACACATACTCGTACTCTTTCACTCACATACATTTGAGTTAAACTAAGCTTAAACCGAGAATGAGAATACAGAGTTTTAATTTTGAGAATTTAAAACTTAAACTTTTAAAATTGTGTTGATAATAAGAAGCTGAGTTTAAACTTGGTTTTACTTTAACATACATTTGAGTTAAACCAAGCTTAATCCGAGAATGAGAATACAGAGAGAATTTAAAACTTGAAGACATGTTAAATTGTATTGATAATACGAAGCTGAGTTTAAACTTAGTTTTACTTCAACATACATTTGAGTTGAACTAAGCTTAAACCGAGAATGAGAATTTAAGTTTTAAGAATTTAAAACTCAGACTTGTGAAATTATCTTGATAATACAAAGCTGAGTTTAAACTTAGTTTTACTTGAACACATTTGAGTTAAACTAAGCTTAAACCGAGAATGAGAATTCAGTGGCCGTTAGTGAGTAATGAGATGGTACTGACCGAGATGATTTCCCTTTGTGATGAGAGCATTGGCCTGATCCCAGAGATCGAATGCCGATGAGAGGCACATGTAGTTCTGATAGAAGTCGCCAATGGCCGCGTGCACGGTTAGGGGCAGCGCCGCCCCCACTGGCTGACCACCGCCCCCACTCGCCGCCCCCTGGCCTCCTACTCCGCCGCCTCCCTGGTTGCCGCCTCCTGCGCCACTGCTGTACCCAGACGACTGGGAGCCAACACTTCCGACACTCCCGGCCGGTGAAGGCGTGGGCGACATTGGCTGCGAGGGAGTGCCCTGTCCACCTCCCGCTACTCCGCCCAGGCAGTGTTCCAGGGGTGGAGGGGGGTTCGACTACAAAATAGACACAAATTCAATTTATAGTTGCAACATACAGAGTGATCGTAAAGTCGCGCAACCCAATGTTTAAATCCGCGTAGTAATGAAAGGTAAATTTGTAAAGTATGATTTCAATATGGGAATTTTTCGTTTATTTATAAAATATGTAGCAGCACTGCTAGATTATGCCACCGGGTGACAGTGAGCCAGACAGCAGTTGGTTTGTTCATTTTGAGTCGCAATGTCTTTTATGCATGAACAGCGTATCATTCAATAATTTCTTGTGGTTTGTGGTCTTCTCGTTCACCAGATCTGTCTGAGTCCTCCTGATTTTTATTTGAGGGGGTATTTGAAAGATAATGTGTACACAAACAACCCGCATACACTTGATGAACTCAGAAAAAACATTGAAGACTGTATATCAAATTATCAGTACTGCTACATTGAAAAAGGTTGCTTGCAATGTAAGAAAATACGTTGATGCAAATCATGGTGGACATTTCCAGCACTAATTATGAATCTTTAATTAAGTAAGTTGTAATTATATCTTGTATCATAAACTTTGAAATTAAAGAAACAAAAATATTTCAGCTTTCCAAGACTGTTATCATTTTGGGTTGCGCGACTTTACGATCACCCTGTATAATATTGCCACAACTTTACAACACAATAATTTAAATGTTACAAATTATCATAAAGGAAATAAAAGAAAACTAACTAACCAGAAATAAAAAACTAGAATTTTGGTTCAGGCACCACCAGCAAAAGAATTTGACCGCTGGTGGGAGTCGCAAAAGTCCGATTCAAATGAATGACTAACCAACTATATATGACTGACTAATCACCCATCACCATCACTTTCCACTTCGAAAAACCAGCCATTACTGTTAGAAGACATTTTCAAAATTCAAAACATATAATAATATTGTGAATTCCAATATTTGTCTCAACCCAATTTACTTTTTTTTCGGAGGATGAAGCCCACATAGGTCTGACACCTGTGCGTGGGTAATGAATTGGATGATTGTGATTGATGAGTTGAACAGTTTTAGGTGGGTTTCGAACCACCGGGAAGTGATTTTACAGCAGAAAACAGAGTATTTTTTGCTGACTAATCCAATCGGTCACCCTTACAAAGAGCGTCCAGGAGTTTCGTAGCTTATCTCTGATTGAACAGATACCTGCTACGGCACTCGGCTATCACTTCCCCCAATTTCTTCTGAATAATTGTCTATTTTTATTAGGATTATGAAAATGAAGAAATCAGTATATAAGAATGAAAAGAGAAATATGCTGGAAGAGTACATACAACGAAAATTAGGAATTGAAAAATGAAATTCTTAGTTACCTTGAGGTATTCGCCGATTGTACGTTGAGCATCTTTTACCTCATGCTGTCTCATGGTATACAGCTTTAAGTAAAGCAGCGATTGGCACCTCAGGCTGAAAAAAGAAAAATGATTTTGAAAATCAGAACTCATTGTCATCCCGAACAAATTGACATCGTCAAAGTATAAATATTAACCATATGAACTAAAGGCACATAAGTGATTTTAAATGTACCTTTTTTTACCAATTTTCATTTTCTACTAGGTATACCCCATTTTGTCAACTCATCAACTACTCTAAGGACAAGCGTTGAAGCTAATACATCTATTTACTTGAATAACACCATTATATACAACAAATAACACTGTGAATTCAATAAAGAACACCAGTTTTATCTATTAGCTCAAATAAATAGTACCAATAGTAATATGGTCAGTTTGTGGAGTAGATTTGGACCAGTAGACAATGTGCCAATAATGTTGGCATAGTGCCAAATTGTCAGTAGCCTATATGAGTGTAGTTAAGACATTTTGTTGTATAGTATTGTTTTTTATGAAAACAGGGATTATAAGTTTATTGTTATTTTGACTTTTTGACTGTTTTTAATTTGATGCTGTATTGTTTTTTTTTTTTAATTTACTCATAACACTGTATTTGTTTCATGGCAATAAAATTATTTTTATTTATTAACAAACTCGAATCAAACAATTCATGAGGAATACAATCTGTGATTAACTCTCAGACAAATAACATTTTAGTATGGAAGATTAAGAATAGATTTTATTAATTTGTTGTTGCTAAAATAGGTAATCATATTTGAATATGAATGTAAAGCTGGGCATTCACGTTCCGATTTGCAGTACCACTTGCAGTCCAACCTCCAAGGTTGGATCCGAAAACGTAACGTGAATGGGCTTGTTGGATGGTTGGAATTGTAGATGGACGACTAGAGGGACCACTTCCGAAAGTAGACGGTGTTGGAGCGTGTGTGGGGGCGTCGGATCAAAGTCGTCCAACCTATCTCAATCAGTGCATGACCTTCGTGCAAGTTCGGGCAACATCGGGCAACTTCGGTTACATTTTTCGGCTCGAGAGCGATGCTCACAGCTGACTATAGGAATAAAGTTGGATTGCAAGTAGGAGCGTGAGTGGAGTCGACGTTGGAACGTGAATGCCCAGCTTAAGGACAGCTACTTGTGAAACTTCCATTACAAAATACATTGAAAAAAAGAACGGAGTTTTTGTAATATCGGTATTATTTACACTAGAACACATAAAAATGCAATAAATGTACAATTCAGATTCATATTTAGATACAGTATAGATTTGTATTTAGATACAGTATAGTATAGGTGGTATTCTCTAAACAAGAATAACATCGGCTAGCACGTGGTGCGCCACCTATAGATAGTTTCGCTTTTCAAACTAAGTAAAATGAAAACTTACCTAAGAATAGCGAGTTTTATGTGCAGATCAGTTTGTGAGTTGAAGTTGAGTTGACTCTTGATTGGGACAAACTTTGATGATATGTATCTGTAAACAAAGGAAACAATGTCGTTGAAAAAAAAAAAATTGTTCAATGTCAATGATTCAAGTGTATAAATATAGAAGAGAGAGCAACGCATCCATACTCTTACGGCCAGTTGCACGAAAGCCAATTAAATAAGGAGTTTAATATTAGTTAACTAACTGTTGTAAGTGTAAAAGCTTAGGGAAGTGATTGCCGCGAGCCGTAGCAGGTATCTGTTCAATCAGATAGAGATAAGCTGCGTTCTCGTTGGTCCTGTTTGTAACGGTGACCGATTAGATTGGCCAGAAAAAAGACACGTTCTCTGCTGTGAAATCACTTCCCGGTGGTTCGGAACCCACCTAAAACGTTAGGTCCAACTCATCAATCACCAACTCATTACCCACGCACAGGTCTCAGACCTATGTGGGCTTCATCCTCAAAAATAATAATAATTTAATTTGATTTAAATTGAAAATGGCGAGTGGGGGAAGAGACGAACCTGACAATCTGCTGAGTCTCCTTGTACATGTGATAGGCGGCTCGCTGAGACTCTGGTTCTTGTTCGAGCGTTTTGCCGGTGAGCAGAAAGTAGAGCACCGCCTCCAGGTACTTGAGACCCTGCGAGAACTCGTCACTCTCATTGTCAGCCGAATGCTTCAGTCGTTTCGCTTGGTTCAGGTAGTTGCACCTAACACACACACACACACACACACAGTTCACTCATTAATACGCATGAACAACATAATAGAAAATTCTAACAATTCAACACGGACACCATTAAAATTAATTGCACTTTTTTATTAATATTGTTGAGAAAATAGTAATAATAATAAGTTATCTCGGAAAAATATTCACAACAAGAAAGAATACAGAAAGTTCGTAAAGGCCTAGGGATGGTGCAATACAGTAAAGCTCCGATTATCCGCAGAATTGGGTGGCAAGAGCACCGCGGATAGCAAAAAACGCGGATAACCCGAAAAAGGGCAAAAATGCGGTGAAAAAGATATTTCAGTATAAAAACTATGTTTTTTGTAGAAAGAACATATGTAAAACTTTTAGAATATGTACAGTACAGCAGAAACATTTTCTCTACATCTAAATCACTAAAATAAAGAACAGTAAACAAAAAACAATATACTGTACAGTTACAAAAAGTGTTCAGTTACGCCTTTCTAAAAAAATCAATCACTCGTTTTTGCTTCTTAGTTTGAAAAATTAAAATTTAATTAAACATTTTTTGTGGCATTCGCGGATAATCGGGGCTCTACTGTATATCTATAATAAAAAAATGTTTATCTCTTCATACAAAAGTTAGACATTACAATACAGTGATTAAACCAGCAATTTTAAATGCAGCCAGACACGTCCCTGAACAGGAAAACGGATATGGAAAATCTAAAGAAGGAAGAAAGAAAAATAGTTAGGAAAATCCTTGGACCAAGGCGTACCGAAAACGGATATAGATTACAGAGAACGTCTAAAGTTGAAGAATATTTTAATATAGAGACAGATATGAGGAAAAGACGCCTTAAGTTTTATGGTCACATCATGAGGCTTTCAGACAATAGGCTAACAAAAAGAATTGTTAACTATGTAGCATCACTTGTCAATGGAGGAGAATGGATACAAAATGTTAAAAAGGACCTAGTACTGGTCAAAGTAACCAACAAAGAAATTTACAATAGAAAAAACTTCATAAATGAAAGTTATACCAGAGACAAAACCTCCAAGAGTTGGAACTCTAAGAGTTGGTGATAAAATTAAAGTAGGTTATTTATATCAATGATTCAATTACGGTTGAGTAAATAACATTATGGATCAAAAAATGAATACGATTCAATCAAAGCACTTTGTTAGAATTCAACTTTACATTGATCTTCTTGCAATGCAAAATATTTCAGTTATATGTAATGAAGCAAATATATAAGGCGAAATAAAAGTCATTCATTCAAGGTTTTTTCAAACAAAAGCCTTCAATAACATGTAAAACATAACCTATGAACTTACAAACATTTGGACACAAATTTTGAAATTATTTAATAATAGAAGCAAAAGCAATAATAAGAAGTTATAAGAAAATAGAAGAGCCTAGTTTTTTACGCCCAGTAAAATCTAAATATAATAAGAATTAAATTTTTCCAAATCAATAGTTTTATATTTTTTCTAATAATAATTTTTTTTAAAAATAAATAAAACAGTCCCACTGGCGAACAAGTAATTCACACATAATATCAGCTGTTTTTTACCCCAACCATTGTTGAAAAGATAATAATAATTGGTAGAAATACAACTGGTTCAGAAAAATACAATAATTAATTGATTTTCCATGAGATTCAAAATTGTTATATCTTTGAAAGAATTGTATTTTTGTAATTGATATTGCATTTTATGACAACTTTTTATATGTGTAAAATAGATCTCCTACTTTCTCAAGCATATCCTATCATAGAACCGCCTATTTATTCCTCGCCTATTTATTTTCTTCTTTTATTTCTCATCCCCTTTTATTCACTTATCCTAAATACATGGCCTTGCCATAGTTGGATAATTTTCGCTCTCCTGCACACCCCGCTAATTATTGTAATTATTGTCTGTTTGTTACTTTTACTTCTTTGCTTTATTGTTTTGTTTTGTGTATGTTATTGTGTGTTAAATACATTTAATTGAATTGAATTTATATTTCCTACATGTTTAATGTGTCTTAAATAAATATAATTAGAAAATAGAAATTTGATTTGAAATGGCAAGAATGAAACAATCACTTGTATTAACTAAGCGGCGGACCGCTTAGCGCAGTTGGTTGAGGCGTCGCAACTTCAGCTTGCTGTCATTCAAGTGGTCGTGGGTTCGAATCCCGCTCCACCGTCAGGCATTTATGTGTAATCATTCACCTCATTACCCACGCACAAGTCTCAGACTCATGTGGGCATCATCACCAATAAAAAAAAACTGTGATACAATTGTGCAATACAATAAATGCTCACAAATGATTACTAAAATTCTACACTTTGAACAATTGCTACTCAAATAGTTTAGAGTTAATAACAGACTTTTATTGACATTCACAGCACTCACTTGTTATCCTGGTCGCAGATATCATTCTGCTGTGCAAAGTAGGAGAAGCCGTACTGGTGGGGGGGAGGAGGCGCTAGTTGTTGAGTTTCTCGCTCGTGATTGGTCTGCGAAACACCTGACAGGTCACCTCCCTAAAAACACAACATCGCAAATTAATGAAACAAAATTCTCTACACCAATCATTTTAGAATATTGAGATATTAAGTGCCACAATTTTCTATGAGCCAATACAGAGTTTGGGCAAAACTACACTAACGAGAGATGCTAACCTGAACACTCTATACATCTGCCTGCTTCAATTTCAAGATGCTCTAGAGTATTTATTTATTAAGAAATCGTCACATCACTTCATAATCTAGGATGTCTTCCATTTGACATGTGATTTGTCAAAGTTCTATTTCTAAAGGAAGGTGCAAAGAAATTTCAGGTTAGCGCTAACGTTATTGATAACATAGTTTTGCCAAAGGTCTCTAGTGGAAGTGCTGTTGGTAAAAGGCTATGACATCAACAAAGTGAGAAATTAGAGAGCTTGCACAAAACTAGGGTGACGATAATGCTAACGCTAACCTGAACACTCTATGCATATGCCTGCTCTAAATTAAAGATGCTATAGAACACACCATGCGTTAAACCATGCATACAAAACTGTAGGTCCAACTCATCAATCACCATAATCCAATTAATTACCTCTTCACAGGTCTCACACTTTTCGGCTTCATCCTAAAAAAATTATATATGCCTGCTCTGTAGATCATTTAGAGCAGGCAGATGCAATGAGTGTTTAGGTTAGCCTTAGCCTTATCGCTACAGTTGGTCTGCTTAAACTCTATTATTGAAATAACTTTAAATTAAAATCTTTCGATCAGATGAGTTTAAATGAATGAAATTAATTCCTTCAAAGCAGAACAAAATATTTTTCAAATAATACTATGTTACAATTTTATATATTACTAAGTTACTTAATTATATATATTACTATTACTTAAGTTACAATAAGCTTCGGTTGACGTGTGAGGATCTTTGAATCTTTGGATCTTTGAATCCGTCCCTTCATAACATAAGTTACAATACAACTTAATGTATACAGGAACTAGAATTGACCAGATTATCCAGTATTCGTGGTCAACTTAAAATTTAAAAAATTATAATTACTAAATAAAAGTACAATTGAAATTTGAGTCCAGCAATTATAAAAACACTCGCACTCTATGAGTAAACACTCTAGTAAAAATAAATCAAAATACTACATTACAAGCAACTACACTTTGCTCCATACAGATGATACAGTAATGCAATAAGAAAATAATTGCAAGAGATATATTTATTATACAAAAAGGCAAATCTAAATACATTGATTAATAAAGACCATTTTAGAAGATATAACTACGTTTTGATACTTAAAAATATTAGACTTAAAATACTCTCTGCATTAGAATCTCTTACATAGATTTTTGAAGAAAATGCATCGATTTTTGAAAAAAAAAATGCATCGAATCTTTGCTACACATACAATTGCAGTCTTGAAATTTTCGTTCAGAAGAATCTAAAGAATGGAAATAAGACTATTTTAGGAGATTTAAATAAGTTTAGAGACTTGAAATACTCACTCTATTATGCCTACTCTCTCCTCTTCTTCGTTTCATAGGCTTCTTTCTTCTTTCCGGAGAACTATCGGAGCTGGAGCTTCCTCTCCGTTCTCTCTTTGGAACACTGTAGACAGGAAACACCCAAGTTCAAATATAATGCAACTTCAATATTTGTTAAATCAATTTTGCAATAAATTTTATCCAAAAACAATATTTAATAACGTTTCGTTAAAATAATGTGGGTGTGCAAAAAACTCAATAATTGATTTCCTGAAGCGTTTATTCGAATGTAACGTAACACTAAACTATTTTATTTACCTTTTTTTTATTTTAAGTAACTTTCATCTGTATAGAAATCGTCGTTAGCGAGAAAGCTATGTTTTGCTGATGGCGTCAAATAGAAAAGTGAGAATTCAAGTTATATTATGATTACAATTTTGTTAATTTTTGGCAATAAAGAAATTGATTAATTATTTTTTCATATAACAGTGCAGTGAAAACATAAATAAGATGAAGGCGAATTTTATATTAATAGATAAAAAATTGTATTTCAATTCAGGTTCTGAAATTTATAATGACAGGATTATTACCCATAGAATAATTAGTTAATAATTATTTTGAATTATTGTCATTGCATTATGAATAATTATTTAATAATGACAGGATTATTATCCATAAAATAATTAGTTACCATATTTGAATGTGTAATATGTATTTTATATTAACTTTAAAATTATGTTAGGCTAGATTGACGTTGTTATACAAATTGATATTTGTTTTCACAATAAATAATTTTGATTTGATATCTCTTCTTTATTCCAGTAATCAACTTCATTCACAAACATATTTATTACAATATTTTTAGGAACATTGACCTTCAAATCTATGATTCGTACAAATAATTTCCAAAATTTTCTTTTTTTTCGGAATTACTACTTCTTTTACTCGCAAGCCACCTAAACATTAGGATGATGTTAGTTTTTTTTTTGACTCGCTGATAGCGTCCAGCTTTTCATCTTCTGCTCTCAACGTCTAAAAAAATTATCGTTCACCCTTTTGAACAGAGTGATCATTAAGTCGCGCACATCAAAAGGTGATCGAATGTTAAAAATTAGTAAACCAAATATATTCACAAACATAATCATAAAAAAATTAATTATTATTATTAATATACACAAATTACTTTAATGATTACAACAAATTCTCAAAATGGCTGCCTCCCTCAATACTGAATGCATGAATTTAATGATTGACTTTCTGCTCTTGAGAAAACGACTCGTTAACAAAGCAATAAACTCAACAATTCTACAGACTTATAGTCAGTATCCATTTCAATGGTGTCTAGATTTGTTATCACTACTACATGGGATGCTATCTAGCAGAAACTATCATAATTAATTCAACTAACCTACTATTTATTTACATGTGCCTAACTTAATGAACACTCTGTAGTAGATAGATAGATAGATATATTTTGATAGATATATAAAATGATTATTAAATATTTTTAAAACGTATGAGTAAAAAACTCTTCCAAGGAGTAAAAAGGAATGACACACAGGGCTTCAAGAAGAGACCTCTTGAACAGAAAGGCAGGAAGAGTTGTCTGTGGTATTGGCAACTTATTGGAAATTTTAGTTCTGATAAACTGTAGGGAGTTTTGTATTTTTGTCAAACTTGTGTGCTGAGTATCAAGTTGGTGTCTTTGGCGGGTGTTGTATTCATGTTGGACTTATTCTTATGAATGTAGTATATCATGTTGTTTATTGTATTTTTGGTAAGTTATATTATTCAATTTGTTCTGGTATTTTTGGAGATATATTCCATTAGTATTATCATATAGGCAATAAACGTTTATGAGTTATGAGTTGATATTGATAATGATATTGAAGTTTATAATTGATATTGATATTTTCTTTTTGCTGGTGATGCCATAAATGCTTAAAGAGATATTTATGTTTCTGTATTATTTATACAATTAGTTCATACTTATGATTTATGTTTGTTCTGTATTTAATTTCTTTCATATTTACGATTTATGATTGAGTTTGTATATTTCATGACGAAATAAATATAAATATATCAAAGTAGTGAGCTGACCTTGTAGTGGTAACATCTAGTTCAGGTTTGGGCTGGGGCGTGACAGGAGCCATCAGCCGCATCACCTCGTAGGGCGCCTTGTGCTGCTTGTTGGGCAGGGGCGCCACGGCGGCCACAGGAACCGGCGACCGGCGTCGTTTATCAGCGCGTGATGACGACGACGACGTCGAACAAGACGCTGACGCTGACGCAGACGTCACCGTGGCTGCAGACGCCTTCACCTTCACGTCTTGAGGACGTCGGTCTTTTTTCGAGGAGGAGGAAGTTGAGGAAGCATTGTCCACCTCTTGCCTGGTGTCGGCCAGTTCGGTGCGCGTTCGCACTTCCTCCGAGGAACATTTCTTAGCGTCGATGAGCCTCTCCAGAGCGGACAACCCGCCCAGGGCGGACAAATCCAGACGGCACATGATGGAAGGTGGTCGTCGAGAGGGCGACGGTTTGGGAGGGGGAGGCGGAGGAGGTGCTAACATGGTGGGGGAAGGACTACTGATGTGATGATGGGGGGAAATTGGGGGAACCCTCGGAGGTTCCTCAGGAGTAGCAATCCCAATCCCACCCCTAGGCGTCCTCTCACCACCACTCACATCACCATCCACTTCACAATTCACCCCCGGAGTTTTTGATCCCCCCTTCCCGCCACCTTTTCCACCACCTTTACCCCCACACTTACCTCCACCTTTTCCACCTTTCCCCCCGCCCTTTCCACCACCTTCCGCCGTATTCCTCGAGAACAACCGCATCAAAGTATCACGTTTCTTCTTGTTGTTCGCCTCAGTGTCCAATTTAGGTGGACTTTCTTCTTTCTTCGAGTCACTGCTATATGGACTAACATCCCGAGGAGGTCTTTTGACAGCAATTGCAGGTGTGACCCTGGTCACGGGTTTAACAGGAGATGAAGTTGGTCCTGATCGACTACTACCGTAATCATCATCGTCATCCTCGCTGCTTGTGGCCGTTGCAACTGCTCTGGACCGTCCCACCCGGCAAGGACGCTTATCCTCCCACGAGTCCCTAGGAGTTGACCTGTCGGACGACCTCGATTCATTATTCGGGGTTTTATTCGGCATCCGTCGCTTCCTCGGCGATCGCACCTTGGAGCCCCATTCATCGTCCGACCCTGAGCTCAGATGAACTTTCCTGTGCCTCTCGACTGGACTTTTCGACTTTAACTTCACTTTGGGCGAGACATCCTCCTCGGACTCGGATGGTGTTCGCGGTGGCTTCACTTTGGTCGGTCGTCCTCGTTTCTTCTTCACCCTCATTTCCTCCTTCTCCACCTTACTATTCCTTCTAGTTGTTCCTGCACTTTTATGCGTAGATTTGTCAGGCACTTTGTTTGCTGTGGCATGTGCCTTGGGTCCCCTTTTCGAGCCCCGCTGCTTGTTGTCTGCTCCTTTGACAGGCGACAGCATTTCAGAGCGTGCTGGAGGAGTGGGTGGGGTGCGGGGTGGACGACGAGTGCCTATTGAGAAACGATAATTATCGTCGTCATCATCATCGTCGTCGAATGAGCTGTGAATTGCGTTGTTGGTTGATCGGGCGACCACTTTGTCAGAGTCGCTGTCGTCCATCGGCATTGGCAGAGGAGGCGTGTAAATAGGTGGCCTCCTAACTGGAACTCGTTCTGCAAAAAAAGCACAGAATGTTCATTCAAAATTATTTTTACTATTGATCTACAATATTAACATTGAAATTATTTTTCTTCAGATCAATATTTCCATTGAATAAAGGAGTACACTATAAATTCAACGTATTGAAAATTACATTTATAATTTCATGTTATTATGAATAAATAAGTTCATAGTGTGTAGTTCCTACCTTACATGGATACTGATAAAAAAAATGATACAAGAGTTGGTTAACATGATATTCAATTTCACAAATGTAAAAGAGTAGTTTAGCAACTAAAGTTCGCGTTAAATATGTATGTATAATAATGGAGCTGGCATCATCTATAAAAAAATTGCTGCCAGGTAATTCTGAACAGACTATCTATGAAAAAAAGCAGTATTATTTAATTGAAGAATAAATTTCATTTTCGTTTTCATTTTCAATTGTCTCAGATAATTTGAATTTATTGCCACAACTTTTCAAACAAAACAAATTGAATTTTTATTAACTTCATGGCAATAAATTAATACGTTAAATAAAATAAATACTTAAATAAATGTAAATGAATAATATTTTTTTTTGCTCCAACCAGCAGAAGAAAAAACCTTGTTCGCTGATGGGAGTAATTCAGTTAAGTCCAGATTATTTAGTTTCAAAACATAGTCCTTCGCAGATTCAAACAATTCAGTACCGGTATTATTAATAAAATTATTTCAAATCATTTATTTCGAAAAAGTAATGTCTCTTCAACCATGACCTTTGTTCCACATTCAGATAATACTTTCCACTAATTGTCATTGAATTAAATGTTGCTAAAATATAGATTGAGACAAGAAATTTCAACCATCTTTGTAGTGGCGAAGGGGATATTGTGGAAGGTATCCATAATAGTTTATTTATTTATTTTTCCTTGACGTGGCAAAGTTTAGACTGAAAAGTCTACTCTTCCACTTAACCACGAATGAATAAGACGAATAATACCATAATGAATAAGACGAAATTGTCACAACCACATTTATTCAGTTTGATTGAGATTGATAATGGTATAACAACCGAAACTAGTTTCTCAATATTTTTAATAAATGTTATTCATTTTGATTGAGATTGATAATGGTATAACAACCGAAACTAGTTTCTCAATATTTTTAATAAATGTTATTCATTTTGATTGAGATTGATAATGGTATAACAACCGAAACTAGTTTCTCAATATTTTTAATAAATGTTATTCAGTTTGATTGAGATTGATAATGGTATATACCAACCGAAACTAGTTTATTTTTAATAAACTATTAAACTTTATTAAACTAATAAACTATTAACTTTACTATTTTTAATAAATGTGGTTGTGACAATTTCGTCTTATTATTCATTAAAATTCAACCACATGCATGACTTCTGCCCTTTGATCTGAGGGTTGCGTCATTTTTAAACAACCGTTGTTGTAAACATAACCTAACCTGGAAAGTTATAGCTGTGGTACTGACCTGCGCTGCAGTCATCACTGTCAGTGCTGGCGTGACCCCTAGAGAGCGCCGTTGACGGCTGGCGGTGACGCCGCTTGGAGCGACGCCGTTTCGGCGCCTGTTCCTTCTCCAGCTGACTGCCGCCGGCGTCCGAATCGGACACAGAAATGGCGGCCAGTGGCTGCTTTTTGCCCGTGTCAATGCACACCACCTCCGAATCACTGTCATCTTCAGTCTTGTTCTTCGAGCAACCATCGTCCTAGAAAAAACAAAACAACTTAAATTCCAGCAAACTTCTAGTATAAGTCAGACTACATTGAGAGATTTAGCATACCTTTTTCTACCTTGATAGATGTAGAGGAATGGGTCAAAAGGAATATAATTTACCATAAATCAAATCATTTATTGGCCAATCATAAAAATTAAACAATCATAAATAAAACAAATACTTGAGACTTACAAATAACTGAAATATAAACTTTAACTTCAATTTTTAATTGGCGTTGCCAGCAAAACCTAGGTTTGAGTGCTAGCAACGAGTACCAACACATCAAATCAAAAATCAAAAATGGTTTTATTTCTCCTTCAACAAATACAATATGTATATAGTATAAAATACGTATAAAAATTCGTATAAAATACAAAATAAAAAAAAAAAAAACCGTATACAAACTATTTAATACAAAATATAGTAAGAGAACAAAAATTCCTCACATGGGCCTTACGCCTGTGTGTGAAGAAGAGTCATCTTTGAAGATAACTGTGGTAAAGTTCATTACAAATATAACAATATTAGTGTATATATCTATAGTGGAGTATAGCCGTCAATAGCCGCCGAAGATGGCCTCAGCTACACTTTCCAGGCTTTATACTGCTTCCACTTTCATGTAACTCCATGGAAAAAGCCGTCCAAAAACGGAATGATCTACATTATAATAAATAGTAATGATTTCTCTGGTTGTGAATACAGCACCACCAGAAGAGTTTATTCACAATAAAAAAATTAACATTGCAGAAAATAATGTATGTACAAGTCTTAAATCTAATTTGAAGTATTGCAATACTGAATTTTGTGGGTCCAACTATATAAATATGTGTCAGGATGCTTATAATAATAATAATAATTATTATTATTATTATTTTTATTATTATAACATATAGTGGTTTTTACACTACATGTAATAATAATAATAATAATAATAATTATTATTATTATTATTATTATTATACACTACATGTAATAATAATAATAATAATTATTATTATTATAACATATAGTGGTTTTTATTACAGTAAGTTTGAATAATAATAAAAATAATAATAATAATCATCATCGAATAATGATTTCTCTTCCACTAGCAAACAAAACACTTTGGGGAAAAATTATAATGGATCATTTGTTGAAATTTGAGTAATTCAATAAAAGTTTGATCAAATAATATTATTATGAAATGGTGTACAAAGAAATTTTTGTTAAATTTCTTCTATTACAGATGTACAAACATTTACAAGATATTTTCATTAGGATTCAGTATAACCATTATACTCGTTTTCTCTAAAACGTCCTCTACAACAAATGCTTTCTATTTTGCTTGTAAATATCAAAAATCAAAATCAATTTATTTTCCTTAAAGATAATACAGATAATACAAAATATTCATTTTTACATAAATGTGGAAATTACACTGCAAGGTCGGGGACCAGTGCGCAGTGTAAGAGTGTTGTTTTTTTTTATTAATTGGAAAAATTGAAATTTTAGAAAAAATTAAGGAATTATTACAAGTTTTAGGTACAGTACCGTGTTAACTATGATGAATAAGTTTGAAAAAAGCTTTATATAAAAAATCTGGAAAACTGGAGAAAAACGCTATTGTGAATAAAAATGACTATAGCAATATTAGTAATTAGTCCCGAAAAATAGCTTCTTTTCAGCAAAACCCATAATTAATTTTGAAAAAATCCTTTGAGAGCATTGAGACGCTTCTGTCGACTAGCTATGGGCTACTCTGATGTACAATTTTGACTTCCTCTCTTCCTCTTATTATTATAAGGCGGCTTCTGGAGACCACAATAGATTCTACTTTTGTTCATTGACCAATTGCATTATTGGAATATTTCTTGTACAAGTTACTCTTTCATTCCTTCTAATCGAATCATTTATGAGAGTCCCTCTATGGACTGCTTCGCCTTACAACTCTAGTATATTCATAGGCCATGGACCGTGCAGGATATTTCCTATAGGGACACTATTGATTAGATTATTTTGTTGCTTATCAACATTCTCTTCATTTTTCATTCAAGTTATTTTAATTGTTAAAAAGACTTTTATTCCATATTTTTTGCTTGCAATGTAAAGCAATTTTTTTTTTTTTGAGGATGAAGCCCACATAGGTCTGAGACCTGTGCGTGGGTAATGAGTTGGATGATGGTGATTGATGAGTTGGACCTACAGTTTTAGGTGGGTTCCGAACCACCGGGAAGTGATTTTACAGCAGAGAACATGTCTTTTTTGCTGGCCAATCTAATCGGTCACCGTTACAAACAGGACCTACGAGTACGAAAACTATTGAAGAAATAATAATATTCATTCAACTCTTCTAACATGTGATTGATGCAATTTCAAATTTATATCATATAATTTAAATTTTCTCACATATTTTACAAAATGTTATAAATTGAAGACAAATAATAAGGTTGAACAATTATTATGAAATCATAAATTGAGTCAGAAAAAGAAACACAACATGATAATTACTTTAGAAATATTCACATTAAAAAGAATATTTGAATATTCTATTCCCGAATTAAGAGTTGTGGACTCAATTCAAATCAATTTTAGAGTCTGTCACACTAAGACACAAATTAGTAGAAATTGAATTGTATAGAACTAAAAATCAACATGCTATTAGCCTTGTTTTAGTATTTGTGAATATTGAACAGTCCATAGATTGGCAGATAACTTATTCAAAAAGAGATGTTTCTGTATTGTATGCCCGAGACGGTTATTTACATACACACTGAACAATAGCGAACCAAGGACACTTGAAGAACTACTTCAGATCAAGAACCTTGAAACACGTATTTACTGCTTCTCTACCTTCCTGTCGAAGCTGTCTTACACAATAGTCAGATTTGACCTGTCACATTCGTCAGTTGAGCAAATACCACTTTGTCAATGGGAGAACGTTAAATTTTTTTTTGGGTGGTCACTTAATTTCCAAACATTGTTTAAATATCCTTTCTTTGTAGAGGCGAAGGTGATATTGTGGAAGGTATCCATAATGTATAATAAGACGAAATTGTCACAACCACATTATTTTATTGAAAATATTGAGAAACTAGTTTCGGTTATAGAATTATCAATCTCAAACAAACTAGTTACTCAATATTTTTTTAAATAAATGTGGTTGTGACAATTTCGTCTTATTATTCATTTGTTTAGGAAAAAATACAATATTTTGTAATAGGAAAAGGGATAGGAATCCCTCATTTATTTTTCCGTCGCCCTTAAGGTTGTTGTGCCTAGCATTGAGATTTGAATTATGCAATTATCCAAGTTCCACTGTATCTCTTTTTTCGTCTGATTCAAGCTGATTTGTCATCTAACATTTGTGCTATTTAATTTATTATCTAAGTTGTACTAACCGGTGAGCTCTTCTTGTCGGGATGAGGCGAGGTCGACGGAAAAAAGTTCTTGAGACTCCATCCGTTGCGGGGCGGCTCGGCCGCTTCGGCAGCTACGGCCGGAGGCGGCGCGGCACTGGTGGCGGGAGGTGCGGGAGGCGGCGACGACTGGGGGCGGGGGGTGGCAGTGGGGGTGGGTGCCGAACTGGAGTCGGAGTCGGACTCCGATTCCGAAGCGGAGTCGTCCCCCTCATCGTCGCTCGAAGTGTTTGCTCCGCCCCCGACAGGAACAGGAGGTGGTGACATCGGATCACGGATTGGAGAAACTCTGCAATTTCAAAAAAATATCATCATCAATGAAACCCAATAAATGATTTTTAAGTACAATAAGAAAAATTTCAACACTCGTTTGCCTAAAAGCCTTATTATACATTACACCTCCATCACAGACGCGCGCAGACGAGAGCATGATGTACCTATAACTTAAGGTAAGTTCCGAACCACCAGGTGAGTGATGATCAAATTGGTGACCATCAAATTTCACTATTTGTATTTATTATTAGACGTGGAACTCCCAAAGTGGAAGACGCAGAGTAAAGATGGTTCATTTTTTGGACTTGTTCTTCTTGTTTGCCCACAAGCTTTTCATTTTTATTACCCAACATTACACCCTTCAGTAGAAGCATTCAAGGAACTGAGTCATGTCAATCCGTCAGCTCTATGTGCTAAACGTCGTTAAATATTTCAATAAAAAACAAATTTTCAGAAATTAATAATGAAACACATATAACTAGATGCAATGCGCATAAATATGTAACTTATCCTTCTAATTTAACATTCATTCGTAAGCAGCTGGTATACATTGCTCCAAGAATGATTAACTCCTTCCCAAACGAGCTTATTGATGTACCTACAGAATCTGTTCCAATAAATGTTAAAAACTGGATACTACGGTATTATTACTTTAAACTTAATATAGTATAGCGTTGTACATTTTTCAGTTTCTGATAATTGTTTATCAATTATTTTCGGGATTGTAGTGCGCAATCAATTACAGTTTTCATTGGATATAATATTGTGATATATTTGTTGTTTCTTTACATAACTTATTGTTTGACCAATTTTAAATGATTAGCTTGAGAATTAGAAACAGTTGATATGCTTTTACTCCTACTGGCGAACAAGTGATTCACTTATGCCAGTAGTTTTCATCTCCAGCCGTATAAATAAGTGAGGTGACATATCTATTTAGAATAATTGCTTTGTCTGATTACTAAAATGTATTATTGTCACAACTTTGTATTGTTTTTTGTATCGTTTTAGTGAATAAATTGAATTGAAAATTTTTTGTGCGAATTCAGCTTTTTTCTCTTCACTACATTTTGTTCCAACTCTTGGAGGTTTTGTCTCTGGTATTACTTCCAATTTATAAAGTTTTATTCTGTAGTTTTTTCTATTGTAAATTTCTTTGTTGGTTACTTTGGCCAGTACTAGGTATTTTTTAACATTTCGTATCCATTCTCCTCCATTGACAAGTGACGCTAGAAAGTTTACAATTCAATAAATAAATACAATTTGTATTTATTGTTATTACAATTACAATAAACTGCAATAACCTGTTTCTTGTGGTGAAATTTGTTGAGTTGGAAGTGACATTGTAGTATCTATATATTATTATTATTATTAATATTATTACTATTATAATTAAAATTCATGGCGTTAAGCTGCATCTTTGGGCCGTGCCCAAACAACAAGCCATATGTCAATACAGAAAATGTCATTAGTTACAGATAATAAATGAATTTTCATATACATAGTCTGGTATTGTTTATTGTTTCTAGTGGTAATTTGTTCTGTCAGGGAGCTTGCACACTAGAGCATCCAATACTCGATGATAATCACCATCGCAAAGTCAAACACATGCTGTGAAATGGAGGTGTTCACACTGCTCCAATCGCGCTATACACTATTACAACACCAAGTTAATGTTCACATTCAAACTCATCAAGCATAGGATGCTTGCTGCTTGCATAGTTTTTTTCGGAGGATGAATCCCACATAGGTCTGAACCTGTGCGTGGGTAATGAATTGGATGATGGTGATTTATGAGTTGGACCTACAGTTTTTAGGTGGGTTCCGAACCACCGAGGAAGTTATTTTACAGCAGAGAACAGAGTATTTTTTGCTGGTAGGAGTAGAGTATTGGTTGCAGTTTATCAAGCTTGTATACAATACATAGATTAAGAATCAGGTTTGTCCTATTGATAAATGCTACTTTCTACTTTAGACCAATTAATAGACAGTTTAATAGAGATATAACTTACATTGGATTCTCAGGTAATGGTGAGTGCGGGGTAGAGCCTTGTGATAGCACAGATGGACTCTTATCAGGAACTGGTTCAGAGGTCTGCAATAATAAAAAACAAATCATATTACACAAATCCATGCCTCAATAATTTAGTATTAATATTTTCTATTAAATTTGATTTTGAAAGTTGATATTGTAACATGTCTGACTCCCAAAAATATAAATTTCAATAGCTAGAAGCTACATTTTAAATTAAAAAACAAAAACGAAAAACCACTTTCATACATGGTGAACCTTGAAAAAATTAACTAATAGATATTTATTGACATTTAGTTCACACAATAAAACTATAATTATTTTGCCCAAACTTTTAATTATCAATTTTATTTTTTCTGCAAGAACAATTATTTGGAGAAACTTATTCTATACTTACTCTCCTCGCCCTATTGTATTACTGAAGACAATATATAATGTAAGACAATACACCTTACATTGTCTTTGGTATTATTTATTGTGTACCTAACCTAACATAACCTAACCTAATCTGTCATAGCATAGCGTCTATCTACTATCTCTTCTCCCATTACTAATAAGATTAAAAATTGTTCTTAAATGATTAGCAAATGAATACTAAGTGACTACTCTTTTGAACAAAAAATTTTCAAACAATAATAGATTTACCTCACCGATGCAGCTATTTCCTGTGGTGAGAGAAAACTGTTAAGCATAGAACGTCAAAACTGTTTTGGCCGACACAATCTAATCTAATCAATTACTGCACAGCTAACCACTTAGGAGTCAAGCTTTTATTGTAATTATTTTTTTTCATTTACGATTTCCTCCATTCCTTTATTTTTCTTTAAATATAATGTAATTTATAATACTAATTAATTGAAATATCCAATGAAAATCAAATAAAATTATGAAGTTATAAAAAAAATTTAAATGGTATAAGAATTTTAATGGGAGAACGTAATAAATTTGAAAAAATATTTCAAATCTCAGTAAATCTTACCTTTTGTTCATCTTCACTCTCAGAAAGACTAAGATCTTTTTCCAATCTGTAACAAAAATAAATTAAAATAATTAAAATACCAAATTGATGAATTACTTAAATTGATAATTTCTATTTATTGATGAGATTTATTTCATAAATAAATTCATATCGATCTAAAGATCCTATGAATGTCATAGAAATTAGTTCATATACTCATATTAAATAAGATACTTAATCTTTTGTTATAGTATCAAAGAGAAATCGTAATAGCGAATATCAATTTCAAGTGATTTGATGATAATCTTTATAGGCTATACATCTTTACTAACTTCACAATCAATTATTGAATAATTTGGTTCCGACCACACAAAGTTAAAAGTCTAAATAATCCCACCCCTTGCCTATATTTATGCTGAAATTGAAGTGAAGTGAGCTAAATAATCTATTTATTATATACTATCAATATCCCAATTAACTAGGTTAATTATTTTACTTTTCTTTTTCTATAAAATTATAGTATTCAAAGAGAAATCCGAATTACTAATGTTGCGCAATTTGATTATTAATTTTCTAAAATTAATTTTTACACACTTCTACCAATTTCACAATAATTCAAGGAATTGGGAGGACACCATTTGTACGACTGTCATTTTGACCGACCTAGTAAACAAAGGTCGTCATCTTTTTCTTCTTCTTTGAAGGCATTGGAAATTAGTAACGGCAGTTGTGCCAATAAACGTTTTGGGTACACGTATTTGGGAGTATGTTTTTTATGCATCTAAATAATAAAGGTATGAGGTGGTCAGTCACATCTAGCCAGGTTAGGTTAGGTTTGGTTATGAGGCTATAGCAGTAGGTCGATCAAACTGTTAGGTCGTCCTAAAGGATACCATCCCAATGAATTAGGTGGTTTCGACAACATAAAGTTAAATTTGAATTACTTCAAGCTTTTTCAGAACCTACTCCAATACTTTTAAGAATATTTATACATTTATTTATTGCAATGAAGTTGAGCTAAATAATCAATTTTATTTTAAGCCTTTTTCAAAAATATTTATGTTGAAATTGAAGTGAATTCCAGCTAAGTAATCAATGTCTGCATTAACAAGCTACTAATCCACGATAGTTTTGAACAGTTGGTGTCTCCAAGCGATTTGTCCCCACATCGCGTGTTCGCCAATCTTTATCTCTTTCTCTTCATTCTTCTCTCCTTCTCTTCCGCCCCTCTTTTTTCATACTATCGATCGCTCTCCCTTCCTGCTCTTCCTTCCCTTTTGTCATTATTCTTTCCGGTCATCAAAGCCAATTCCACTTGAGTGTAAAAAGCGTGCTAGATTTTGTACTAGCAATAAACGGAAAGTGTTTCTGTAGAGCCAGAAGTAAATTCGAGAGTGAATTTAAAAGATTTGGACGTAAATTGAAGTGAATTTTAAATATTTTGACGTAAATTCAAGTAGATTATGACGTCACAACTCAGTTCTGTCATGACGTCATTGCAGGAAAATGTCGATCAATCTATTGAAGTTTCCATTCGAATACAACATCGCCATGTCTAGGAATAATAATTAGGCTCTTTGATGTAACTAATTTATTTCGAACATTGAAACAACTTTTCAAACTAAATGTGAACTTCATAACTGATAAAATCAACCAGAAATAGGTGTTTTGATAATATATTTAAAACTAAATTAACTTTAACTAATGGGTTCAAAGCTCTGCGATCGACATAATCATTATTTTTGGTTACGAGGTTTTTCCTTCATTGTTCTGATGGATGTTTACTTTAAGAAATCTATCAGAACAATGAAGAATATTACCAAAGAAAACTTACGTTTTTGCATTATATATTTTTCTTATTATTGCACCAGGATATTCTTCTTTCTTTCCGGAGGATGAAGCCCACATAGGCCTCAGACCTATGCGTGGGTAATGAATTGGATGATGGTGATTGATGAGTTGGACCTACATTTTTAGGTGGGTTCCGAACCAACGGGAAGTGGTTTTACAGCAAAGAACAGTCTTTTTTGCAGGCCAATCCAAATCGGTCACCCTTACAAAGAGCGCCCAGAAGTTTCGTAGCTTATCTCTGATTGATCAGATACCTGTTACGGCATTCGGCTATCACTTCCCTAACTATATTTTTATATTGATATATTTTTCTTATATATTATTTAGTAAATATGAATGCAAAATCAAGAACTCTGTAACTTCGCAATTTTCCAACTAAATAATTTTTTTCACCATTTACATTACTTGTAAAATTATTAATATTTTTTGTTCAGTTTATACCGAACTTCACAACCCACATAAAATGAAAAACCGAATTATTTATTACAGAACATAAGCTATTTTTAAACAATCACAACACTTTACTAAACTATGATATAATATATTAAACCTATATTACCTAACCTAACCTAACATACAGAGTTATACAAGCTGCTCCAGTTTATTAAGATGTGAATTTCTCTCAGTAGACCTTTCATCCTAACTTTTTTATTTTTTCTCAACTTCCGAAAGGAGCCAACTGGCAAATGGCGGGAGAAAGGGCAATTATCACCCCCCAAACCCCCTTTTATTTCCGGTTTTCAGTTTTTGAAAGAGCTTAATCCCAGCTGTAGTCTATTATAGGCTTAGTATCTAATCAGCCTTTCAGCTTGAGGCTATCCAAGATCTGTAGTGTTTTCTTTTCTTTAAAGGACAGGTGTCTGATCCTGTCCAAGATAAGAAAGAATAATGAATTGTTCACAAAAGCATCTTTTTATGCGATTGGAACACGAGGGTTGGTCAAAAAGTAAATGTCTGTTTTATTCATCGCTGCTCTTTTAATTTGTAGTTTCTTTGTGTTGTGAGTATTTAACAATAATAACAAAGTTTACATTTATTTTAACAAATGAAATTATTCTTTCCAATAGTTGATAAAATTAACTAAATAACTCATTGTTTTAATTTTAATTGGTTATGAATTTTGTTCATTTTACTTCTTTTATTCCCTCAATTTATATTCATTCTAATCTAAATTGTTTTGTTTATTTCATGTTTTGCTTGCTGCTTTTTATATGTTTGTACTTAACTTAATAGTATAGTTAAACTTATCTAAAAACCAAAAAGATTCAACTTTTTCTTTCTTCTTTTAATGATTATATTATTTTTTTCTTCTCTTCATTATAATACTAATTCTTATGTTCTTTGTCACAATGATTGTAATATGCTTTTGTTTTATTTTGTTGCAATAGGCTTAAGCCTGGCAACAGTCATCAATAAAAACAATCAATCAATATATATTATATTTCTGAATTAGGTAATAATGTAAAAGATTTGCGGGAAATAAAAAATTTATTATTTCATTATTTTATATAGCCTTGTTGACTCCAGCCTTTACTCCCTTTAGCCTAGGTAAAATATTATGCTATTCTAAAAATGTCAGGTTCTACTTTAAAACACAACAGATCCTAGCTCTCAACTTGGAGAGTTCACATCTAAAATATTGAATAAAACTGTACGGTTTTGTTTTAATCCCAAAATAATCCACAATCAGTTGCCTTTGTGTGACTTAACTCGCAACAGCTATCCCTCATCCACTCCAATAAACTCACCATCCAGTCTTTTGTCAAATACAGCAGTAGCGACTCTTGACATATACAAACTTCATTTGGTCTCTTCCACTGATGCATTTTCAATTTAACTCTGAAAACTATTGATTTTCCTCACAGACCCATACATACACTTGTATAATTTCCCCCCTATTGTATTGACCTGTATAACATATATAGAATATGACCTACTTCTTCCCTGACTTCGTAGGTGGTGTAAAAGGTAACTTATCAACTATTCAATTCTCTATTCTCCCTACTCTGTTCCTTATCCACCTGTCTGCTCAATTCTTTCCTCTTTCTCCTCCTCTGTTCCTTATTCACCTGTCTGCTCTATTCTTTCCTCTTTCTCATCCTCCTTCTCCTTCTCCTCCTCCTCTTTCTCCTCCTTCAACACCTGTTTCTCCTCCACCATCTCTTCTCCACCAGCTCTTCCTCCTATTCCTCGAATTAGGTCATCTGTTGAATTGCTTTCCAGATACCATTCTAGCAACTGAAATACGTTTTCACATTATACCTCGATTCCTTGCTCTAGTTTCGAGCTCATCCCATATATTTGTACATTTATTTGATCCGTACACTTTCATATAACTTTCTTTTTTGAGAATGAAGCCCACATAGGTCTGAGACCTGTGCGTGGGTAATGAGTTGGATGATGGTGATTGATGAGTTGGACCTACAGTTTTAGGTGGGTTCCGAACCACCGGGAAGTGATTTTACAGCAGAGAACAGTGTATTTTTTGCTGGCCAATCTAATCGGTCACCGTTACAAACAGGACCTACGAGAACGCAGCTTATCTCTCTGATTGAACAGATACCTGCTACGGCTCGCGGCTATCACTCCCCAACTACCTCATATCTGGCAACTTAATCCAGTTAACATTCATGTTCCCGAACATATTTCTTAATTTTAATTATGATGTTCAAACCGTAGTTGTGCACCAGAATTTTGTGATCAGTTTTGGGCTTAATGCATGTTGTGTCTTCACAATCAATAATTGGATGGTTTCTACGACTTGCAGCCAGTTACACGAAAGAAAATTAAATCTGACCACCGTAAGATGACGTCATTTGACAGAGCCAGGGCAACTACTTCCCTATTGAGCACCGTAAGATGATGTCATCTTACGGTGGTAAAATTTAATTTTTTTTCGTGCAACTGGTTGATAGTGTTATAAGAAATATTATCACCAACCCGGTGGTTCGGAACACACTTAAAATAGTGTTCTTCATAACATGGCTCAAACGACGAGATGGAATTACACTTTTAATGATTGCTCTAATTTTTCTACGTTCTTTCGAAAGCAAGACCTGCTTTGCCCCTTCACCCGGATGGGTGACCGTGCTTCTATGACTTTGAGTTATAAGCAATATTATCACCTACCCGGTGGTTCGGAACACACGCAAAACACACATAAGCAATATTATCACGTTCATTTATGTTCAAGCAGTAGTTTCACCAAAATTTAGTAAGCAGTTTGGGGCTTAATTCATGTTGTCTCCACATTCAATAACAGGATGGGTACCGTGTTTCTACGACTAGGTGTTATAAGCAATATTATCACTCGGTGGTTCGGAACACACTTAAAATAGTGTTCTTCATAACATGGCTCAAACAGCGAGATGAAACTACCCGACTGCGCCATGATATGTTATTGAAATAATTAATAAAAATATTACACTCTCTTGGAAATAGAAGTTGTTGCTTTTATTAACAGCATTCGATGCAATGAGTTGTTATTTTAAAATATTTGAAAACATATGTAGTTTTATAATCATCTCAATCAGGAACTACCACCGATAAAAGCCATACGCTTAAATAATAATAAAGCCACGTTATTCAATAATTGTAATTTTTTCCTAATGAATAACAAAATCAATATCAATTACACTATCACGATTCCTCTAATTTTTCCAAGTGCTTTCAAAGCAAGACCTGCTTTGTCCATAGCATTCTAGCCAGATATAGGTGGGTGGTAGTGCTTCTGAGGCCAGCAATCACTATTCAAAGTCCTTACGAGATCGATGATGTCATTTTGTTGGATGTCTCTCCTCCCTCCCCAATCCTCTTTCACCCTGCTACTAACTAATTCTATCATCTCCCGTCAGCAATTTCAGCCCCTCTCGGTCACACTGAACCCCTCGCACAAATCGGCCCCTAGCTCGTCCATGAACAACCCTTCGCATACTGACAACTGCCTTACTGACCTTGGAATTGTGATCGGTATCCATTTGCAGTAGTTGTCGACCCCAATCAGCACTGTTCAAAATATTGCTTCGCTCTTGGCCAATCTCTGTCATTGAATTCATTTGTTCAATTGGTTGTCATTATTTTAAATACAATAAATTAAAGAAAGTTGATAAAAGTCTCCATTTGCGGGTGGGGAGAATTTATACAAATACTGTACAAGAATAATAATAATAATAATAATAATAATAATAATAATAATAATAATAATAATGATAATAATAATAATAATAATAATAATAATAAGAATAATAATAATAATGATAATAATAATAATAAAAAAAAAAAACAACAACAACAACAATAATAATAATAATAATAAAAATAATAAAGAATATATCTGTTTGAATGATTAACTCTTCATTTGAACTTGAATATAATCATACTGATAATAATCATTGGGGAGGCCCTTACGACACAAAAAACAGAAATTGTTGTTTTTGTCACTAGTGTGCAATGTAGCACTTTGCTGCACTAGTGAAATGCATTACGCACGAGTCACAGGCGAGTGCGGAATATTTTCTAGAGTGCAGTGAAGATACTTTCAGCACGAGTTACACATTACATTTTTCCTACACTTGGCACACCTGGAGTGCGACAAAGTAAAATAAGTAAGGCAAAGTCAGCTGGAGTGCGGAAAAGTGAAAGAATGCAGGAATCACCTGTTTTGCGTACTATAATGAGCGCATAAATAGTCGCTTTGTAGGGTAACTGTAGGAAAAAGCTGTTTCTTTGCTTATTGTGCTGGTACTTCCAGCTCGCCGTTTGAGTAAAGATGGTGGAGCTAGGGTGATTTTATAACAAATTTTCATAAAAATTATTATTTAATTTTTTGATTTATTTGAATTTGTGGATCTTTTCCATGGTTTCGCTATTTTAGGTGAATTGACAATAAACAGGTAAGTGACAGCCTGTAATGGCCTGAACATGACATATTTGTAAAAATACGAGTATTGGATGTACCACTGTGCAAAAAACCCTTACAGAATATCACGTTCTACTAGTATAACTAGAAGCCCAAATAATTTCCAAAAGATGTGAAATTCTCACTGTTTAGGAATTGATCTAAAAGATCTTGACAAGAAGCAAACTACCCTAGTTCCATTTGCCCATACTATTCGACAACCTCCGAATTAATGGTGATCATTGACAACTTCCTGGAAGGGTTCCTTGAGATGATGGCTTCAGGGCAGGAAGTGAACGCCAGGTGTAAAATTACACCATAAAAAGACATCCAGTAACACCTGTTGCAGCTGAACTAGATACGTAAGAGGTGGTGTTGCTTGCTATGATACGGGAGGTTACAAGCATTTGATACAGAATGTCTGTTAACACAAAAATTTCCAAGTTGCAACTTACTGAGGAAGAATACAGTAGAATGTAGGAGATTTAAAGATAATAAAGGAGGGGTTTTTTTTGCAAGGTCACAAGGTCATCAGAAGTTTTAAATATTTGATATCTTGTACAAATAAGTGAATTAAAATATATGACTCACTGCTAGCGCACAAGCTTATGCTTATGCTAGCTTTATCTCATTAAGATAGACTTAAATGTATGTTTTTGCTTTTTTGTATATTACATTATTATCTCTTAAGTTTATTGAAAATTAGAAAGATATTTAATTTTGTAAAATTGCTGAAAAATGAGAATAAATTGAATTGAATTGAATAAGTGATAATAAATACTACTACCTTTTTATTAGATTAATAAATTGATCTATATTATAACTATTAGATATTTTCATAAAAATAATGGTAAATGATATTAAAATGTGTAATGTATGCAGTGTTAATTTATTTATTCTTACATTTGACAGCCGCAGGATAATCTTGTTAAGGTGATCATATTTGATTCGAATTTGACTGACAACTACCTCTGCTGTCACGGGTTCGATTCCTGTTTAGCCTGACATACTTATAATTTCATTTTTTAGTTTTAAAACTAAAATTTTTAAATGGGACGACAAGAAATTATAAGTGAGTCTACATTCAACATCGCACAAGTATTTATGATAGCTTTGTTATAAATTAAATACATTGATTTTTCAAATTTCCCACCGAAAACTATAGGTCCAACTCATCAATCACCATCATCCAATTCATCACGCACGCACAGGTCTCAGACCTATATGGACTTCATCCTCCGAAAAAATTATATTTTTATTCAAAAATAAACAATTGGAGAAATTAAAATATAATTTATCTATTGCTCTATTCTCTATTATTGAAGGACAATCTTCAACATTGTTCCGTATCAAGTAGATTGATACACGTATCACGCAACGAGATGACATAAGGGTAGTCTCATTTAGATGGGCACAATAATACAGCTCAAAATAAAACAAAAATACCAGTACACACCTGCTTATCTCACGTTGGGCACTTGCTTCTTGTAACAAAGTGTATCTTTATACAGGTAATATAGGTTCAAGGTAAGGTGTGGAGGGGGGGGGGGAAAGAGAGAGTAAGTGAGAGAGAACGAGAGGGATTGAATGAGAGAGGGTATGAGGGGAGATTGATGGCAGTAGACGTCACCTGTTGCTTATTAATTAACATCAAACATTCTACATCCGTTTCAGCTGCCCAGTCAACATCTTCTTCTTCTTCTTCTTCTTCTTCTACTTCTTCTTCTTCTACTTCTTCTTCTTCTTCTTCTTCTTCTTCTTCCCTTTACTCATTTTTATCGTTCATCCTCTTCTTATTTTACTTCTCACTTCTTCCTGGCCAACAAAAAGTGTGTGTAAGCATCCTGTCAATATTTGGATCGGCTTGTCTTCGAACTGCTGTATTCTTTTCCAACTATTTCGTTATTATTTTTTTGTAACTATCATCTTTTATGCCTTCTCCTCATTCTGTTTCTCTTTCTTCTTCTTCATCTTCTAACCTTCCTTCTCTACCTAGTCCTTCTTTTCTCTATTTCTACCCATCTTCTCTACTTCTTTACCAGCTCCTTCGTCACCTACTCTCTTTTGTCCTCCTTCTTCCTTACCCTACTTCACTCTCTTTTTCTGCATCAACAACTCCTCCTTCCTATTATTTATTTATTTATTGCCACAACTTTACAAACAAAACAAATTGAAGTTTCATTAACTTAATGTTAATAAATTAATACATGAAATAAAATAACTTCTTAAATAAATGTAAATAAATAATGTTTTTTTTTGGCACCAACCAGCAGAAGAAAAAACCTTGTTCGCTGGTGGGAGTAATTCAGTTCAGTCCAGATTATTTTTTAGTTTCAAAATCGAGTCGGCGTAGCCGAGTTGGCTTATCGCTGGTCTGATAAGCCAAAGGTCCTGGGTTCGATCCCAGTTGAGTACAAGATATTTTTCTCGAGCCACTCCCGTGTTTCGGAGGACACGTTAAGCCGTCGGTCCCGGTTGCATATAAAAAAAAGCAGTCGTTAAAAAAAAAACGGCGAGGTGGAACTACTCGTAAGGGTCTCCCCACCACGAAAAGCCATACGAATTTACTTTACTTATTTACTTTTTAGTTTCAAAATACAGTCCTTCGCAGATTCAAACAATTCAGTATTATTAATAAAATTATTCCAAATTAATCCTTCAAATTAATCTATTCTAAGAAAGTAATAATAAAGTTTATTTCAAATATAAACTTCTTAGTTTCTGTGATGTTTTCCATGACGTAATACTTAATAAACAATATAATATCAAAACTGACACTGTATTTCTATTTTTAATATATTGTGTTTACTCACTTATATTCCATCTCCAATATAAGTGAGTAAAGACAATATATTAAATTGAAATACTGTGTCAATTTTGATATTAGATTGTTCTTATTTTCCTAACACAAACGCTGTTGTCAAAGACAATATGGGAAGTACAATTACAGTATAGCGTCGATAATCCGGATTAATTGGGGCCTAACCTCATCCAGATTATCAAAAAATCCGGATTTTCAAAAATAGGCTTTAAAATGATAGAAACCTAACTGAAACCTTGAGAAAACACTTAAATATGTATGTAATCGAGTACAGTAGGTAAATACAGTTAAACCTGTTTTTTATTACTTAGTACTACAATATTAATTTAATGAAACTGAAACAATACAGCACACAACGTGAAGTACAGTAAAGTAAAAAAAAAAAAACTACAGTACGAAGTTAACGAATATTACACACTCTATACATTGTCAGAACTCTTGAAAAATCTTTAATTGATTTTTGTACTGCAGTAGTTGTTCACTTTTTTGCAGCCAATTCTTTGATACGTTCAAAATATTATTATTATTATAACAGAATGAACTGGGAAGGTGTACGTGAATCCGGATTATCGACGGTCCGGATTATTGACGTTCTACTGTAGTATTTAATTTATTCATATAGTATTTCTTATTGTCTAAGTTGTTATGTAAAAATTACTCTCGGAATGAGAATAAATAATTGATTTGAAGTCATTTCTGATTAATGAGGCCGTCCACCCACCAGCAACCGACAAGATCAAGCTCTCTAGCGTCGGACAAGATATTTTCTGGAATTGTTTGAGCCTCTACCATGATTCGTGGTAATTGCGGTTGTGAAATAATTCCAGCGTTAGTCATCGTCCATAATCTCATCTTTTCTCATAGCTGTGTAAGCCAATCTTCGTTCATTGCTCGATCGTCATCTTACCTTTCCTCTTCTCCTTATCGTCAATCACTTCTTTTTCTTTTCTTGATTTTCTTCTCCTTCATTTTTATACCATTACTCTTCTCCTTATCATCAACCTCTTCTTTTACTTTCCTTGATTTTCTTCTTTATTCTTCTCCTCCTCCTTCTTCTTCTTCTCATTTTTCTCCTCCTCCTCCTCCTCCTCCTCCTCCTCCTTCTTCTTCTCCTCCTCCTTCTCCTTTTTCCTTTTCCTTCTTCTCCTCTTCCTCATCCTTTTCCTTCTCCTCCTCATCCGTCTCCTTCTCCTCTTCCTCCTCCTTTTCCTTCACTCTTCCTCCTCCCTTTAAGCTTTTATACCTCCTCACTTCTTCTCCACAACCTTCTTGTCCTTCTCTTTTCTTCCTACGTAGACTTCTTCCTCTTTTTGTTCTACTTCTTCCTCATCCAGCTACTCCTCTCTTCTCCCAGCTACCTTCTCATTCCTCTTCTCCTTCTCCTCCTTCATTTTTATACCTTACTCTTCTCCTTATCATCAACCTCTTCTTTTACTTTTCTTGATTTTCTTCTTCATTCTTCTCCTCCTCCTTCTTCTCCTTCTCATTTTTCTCCTCCTCCTCCACCTTCTGACCTCCTCCTCCTCCTCCTTCTTCTTCTCCTTCTCCATTTCCTTCTCCTTCTCCTCCTCCTCATCCAGCTACTCCTCTCTTCTCCCAGCTACCTTCTCATTCCTCTTCTCCTTCTCCTCCTTCTCACCTCCTTCTCCTCTTTCTCACCTCCTCCTCCTCCTCCTTCTTCTTCTTCTTGTTCTTCTGCTCTTCGTCGTCTTCTTCTTCTTATTCTTCTTCGTGACGTCGATTTTTGTAGTTGACTGTGGAAGCGAGACAACGAATCATCACTGTTCGCATTTCAAAGCACGTGATGATAAAACAGCCGGTACAGTAACTTCTAATTTTTAACGTGGGAGTGAGAGACACTGGACGGAATTTAAGAACAAAGAGATAGAGAGAAGAAAAGAGTAGAAAGAAAGTAAAATGACGGAGAAAAGAGTAATCCTAGCTAGAGTCAGAACGGAGAACCGCGATCAGTATTCCACAATCCATCTCTCAATTCTTTTACGCTTATTTACGAAGTGTATCTGGGTGGTCTGCACTCTCCCTCAATCACTCACTCTCTCCCTCCCACTCACACTCTCTCTCACTCAATCTCTATCTCTCTCTAATCTATCGCCCAAAGACACAACAGTTCTACAATGTATCAGAGTGTTTGGGTATTACCTTACTATAGATTTGAATCCCAGGTATTCTAGCTTTTAAAGCAGGCAAAATGGAGATGTTTCAAACGGTTTTTTTGGAATGTTATTGGAGCGATAAGTGCGCATGAGCAGATAGGAATCAGGCAAATAAGCTTTTATTACACTTTGCACTTATCCTGATCCTATAATTATCATTAATGCATGAAAAGATTTCTCAATACATCTCACTAATGGAATAAGGCAAAAGTGGAGAAAAGAAAATTAATAATAAATAACTTTTCATTAGAAGTTTATAGAGATTAAATGCTAAAAAAATATTAATAGCATATGCTGATAAATTTTTCCATTGTATCCAATAAAGTCAAAAGAAATTATTATGATTATGAAATGATTATGGCAGAATGGCAGTTATTAGTGGGGATACCCTTACGGGTTGTTCCAACTTGAGCCATGTTATGGGGAACACAGATTCATGACAAATAAAACTCTGTTTACATGAAAAAATCCTCAATCTAGCAAAAAAAGAATTACAGTATATTAAAGCAAAATGAGAAGTCTATTATTTTATTCAACTTTTCCAGTGTTGGAAAAAAGAAACTTAATAATCTAAACAATGAATAAGTTATTGAATTTTTTGTTTGAGAGTAGTAGTCAGGTTATCAATGATACCAGCTGAATTGACCATGTAAACAATATAATTACCAATAGCCAATATTAAGAACTTTACTAACAATTTCCAAGTAATGTATCTTGTTATTTTTCTTATGTTGTTGAATGAGGAAATAAATTCATTTATTCATTTATTCTTTATTCATAAGTGGTGGCAATATTTGGAACAGGTAAATAAGAAGTTTTCTGCGAATTTACATGCTATTCAAAAAAATTTCATCTAATAATCATTACTTTATTAGAAATAAATCTATTAGAAACAGATAAAAAGACCTTCTTCATAGTCCAAGTGAGATTGCTATTGATTATGGAGTTTTGGGGTCTAATGTAAAAATAATTATGATGTAAAACAGATTTCCACTATAGGCTCTAGGTTAGTTTTGGCTAGTGTAAATCAGAACATTGGGCAGCTGGTATTGTCGCTGTTTACATTTGAAAGTCAAAACTTTGGACATTACGAAGGCTGATACTTAGCCCAATTATCCACTTTATTTTTATACAGTGCAAGCGTTGGCGTTTGCATTTTTTGTTTTTTAAATCTTTTTTTAATTATTTTAAATCATCGAATAGAAAAAACAGAGAGAAAATATTGGGACATGATATATTATGAGATTTGTTGAAGAAAAAAAAATATTTTTCAAGAACTGTCGATCTACATTTTTTTGTGGATCGGGAAGCATGTATCATAAGAACATCATAATGTTTATAGAAATCTATCAGTTAAATGGTGCATATGCCTATCAGCATAACTGATAATAAAAATTATTATTTCATGTAAATTCGTCGGGTCCTTGGATACTCCGTTGTACTGGATCAATATTCAAGATTTTAAAACAAAATTAAAACAAGCAAACCTGGACATGCTCCCACATATGATGCTCTTGTTTCTGAACAAGAACAGCAGGCGTGTTCTTCACTTTCACAGGAAAGTATTGTTAAAAAGTAAACATGGCGAGCAAGAGTAGGCAGGCGTGTTGCCGAATGTCAGTGAAGTGACTTTTGCCACAACATCTTTATTCACTCAATCACCAGCAACTCTCTCTTTTATCTGCGCATCATTCATCTCTCTTCCTCCTATTCTGTTTTGCATCTCTCTTCCTTAGAATCAGCATTCACTTCCTAACCTAGCATTCCTTGTATATAGTCGTGAAACACTTTACCACCTCTTTTATCCTCTCATCTACTCCTTTCTATAGTATTCTCTTTTTTCTCTCTCCCGTCTCTTAATATCTCTCACACACACTCTCTCTCTCTCTCTAGGTAGGTTGAGTGTAAGATAGGGCTATTTTGCCCTAACTCCGCCCTTTGGTGTAAATGCATCACCTTGATATTACAATTCATTTATTATGCAAATATTCAGAAACCTAACTTACAAAACAGTGTAATAGTAACGTAAAGGTAAAGAAAGGTAAAGATATGTTGAAAGGCATAGGTTTTATGTCTAAGGCATAGAAAGGTAAAGCCATGTTTTTCGTACGGTTGGTCGTAAGTTAGAAAAATCTGAAAACAACCGGAATTTCAGCGTTTTTGAGCCACTCTGTACTAAGCACTAGGGTTAGTTAGGTCAACAGATGGATTTAAATGAACATTTTTCTTCAAACAGCGCGAAAAATTAGCTTAGATTCTAATTTTTTCCAGCATTAAATATCTCGAAACTAGAGTAATAAGTAAACATTGTATTTTCACGAGAATAAAAAATCGACCCATCTGTCTTCTCTAGTCAATTCTTCCAACTCTCACAAGTCTTCCATCTTTCTCTCTCAGTCTGTCTCTCTCTACATTATTCGCTGTCTCAACCAGAGCAGCAATCTCAACAAACACACAAAGGCGCTAGTGAAATTTCCCACGCTGGAATGAAGACCCAAAAGGAAGGAGAAGCATGAAGAAAGGAAAGGTGTCGCCAGGGACTTCTCTCATCTATTTCCAGCACAAAACGGAGCCATCTTCCGCTGATTATGGTAAAATTTCACTCCAAGCAAAGTCGATTCCAGTTTTTCTGTCACTGCACTACACAGAAACCGTTCAACGAGTTCAATATCCTCGCATCAAAAATAAACGGAAACAACTGATGATAACTCCAACAACTCACACTTGAAAAGGAATGTTTTACACACGTGAGCCCTACCAGTATGATGGAAAAAACATTGTTTACATTTTCGTTATTCAAACGTTTTTAGGTTGTTTGACACTTCGACTTTAGTCCCTTTTGTACAGTATGAAGCGCTAAACTAGTTTATCTTAATCGAGTAAACCGAAAGTTCATACTTAAGTCACAGTACGTTTACAAATCTAGTTTAAGTATTTATTTTTTTTGAGGATGAAGCCCACATAGGTCTGAGACCTGTGCGTGGGTAATGAGTTGGATGATGGTGATTGATGAGATGGACCTACAGTTTTAGGTGGGTTCCGAATCACCGGGAAGTGATTTTACAGCAGAGAACAGTGTCTTTTTTGCTGGCCAATCTAATCGGTCACCGATACAAACAGGTCCTACGAGAACGCAGCTTATCTCTATCTGATTGAACAGATACCTGCTACGGCTCGCGGCTATCACTAGTTAAACTAGATTAGTGTTAGGTTGGCAATAAAATCCTTTCTTTGACATCATCTATTTTCATACAGATTTACGTATTTATCAATAGCTGACGCTATCAAGAACAAACATATATGACTCATGAATGGGATTGAAAAACTGGTATCATGGATTAAATTAAACTATAATTAAATTAAAAATATGACTAAAATGAATGTTTATGCTAGCAAATTTGATGGATTATATCGAGGTTAATGGATCATTGTCGACTTAGTTTTGATTCAGAATTAATGCAATAAAAGATAAAAAACGTAACATATCTAATTCGTAATTATTTCATACTTTTTACTAAAATAACCTATCTATCATTACTGTTATCAAACATATTAAAATATTATGTAGTTATCCTGATGTTATTCAAACTGGATTATTCGGTTTAAACCTCCAATCTCGTAAATTTAAATTCTTTGACAAAACGATTTGCAAGTTCTTTTTTGGTTTAAACCTACGAAATTTCAAAATGATTTCAAATTAAAGGTTAAACCTATGAAACTTATGAAACTTATAGATAAGTAACTTATTAAAATATTATGTAGTTATCCTGATGTTATTCAAACTGGATATTATTGAAACTGGATTATTTGGTTTAAACCTCCAATCTCGTAAATTTAAATTCTTTGACAAAACGATTTGCAAGTTCTTTTTTGGTTTAAACCTACGAAATTTCAAAATGATTTCAAATTAAAGGTTAAACCTATGAAACTTATAGATAAGTAACTTTGATAAGTATGAAACTTATAGAAAATATATTATGTAACCAGCTTGTAGGTTATATGAATGTGTAGATGCTCAAAATTAAATTTCTTGTTTGAACTAGGAAATGACTAGTGCTAAAACTAGTACTGTATGTCAATTTTTACACTTTATCAGTGTAAGTAGTTCAATCATAAAATACACTATTATTTTCAATACAATAACGTCTGGACAATTAATTTTTTCCATGAAGGCCTAATTATTTCTGACGAGACAAATTTTCTAATCAACTCAGCATACTATTTTAGAATATTAGAATTAACAAACACGAGATACTGTTTTTAATTTAAGTTCGATTCAAAGTATTATAAAGTATTAAAGTTTAATTCAAAGTATTAAAGTTTTATTAGAAGTATTATCCTAACAAACAGTGATATTATCAAATACTAATTAATTATCAAACAGTAATTATTAGTAATTCAATAATTCAAATTCTCTCCAAATAAAAACACATTAATTTTTGAGCGATTTTTAGAATATTTATATTGTTTTCAACTACCGAGGCTTGGCAATATTGCTGACATGGTTCATGAAATAACGAAACACACAGCAGAAAATTTTGCAAAATAAGCTGAATCTTAGTTGTTGCAGTTAATGTTCAATTGTTTATGAGCAAATAGGAATACAGATTTTTTATTCTAATA
Organism: Conomelus anceps; assembly: GCA_948455865.1. Taxonomy (NCBI): domain Eukaryota; kingdom Metazoa; phylum Arthropoda; class Insecta; order Hemiptera; family Delphacidae; genus Conomelus; species Conomelus anceps. The sequence continues at coordinate 31,414,346 of OX418227.1, read as the reverse complement.
ATTAGTAAATACTATCAAACCTATATAACATATAAATAAAGAAATTCTCCAAGTTTTTAGGTGTCGCTTGACCTTGCAATCTATTGGCATTCTATCTGGTGACTTCACAATATATTTTTGAATGCCGTCACGTTAAACACGGTTTCAAACAAATTTACCCCCCCCCTCAAACTTTTTTAGCCCCCCCCCCCCAAAGAATTTCAATGACGCAGTCTGCGTCATAACCCCCCCCCCCCTGTGGGCACCCCTGATTTATAATTATTATTATACTATTGAATATAAATTAGCTAAAATAGTTATGCTTAGGATTTGTGCAGGAAGTTATTATTCAAGCTTAGGGAGACATGAGAGCTAAGAGGGAGGGCCACGGAATGGCGCCATTACTGTGATAGATAATGATAACGCGTGGCACAGACACAAGCTACACCGCGACTAAGTGCAATTGCAATAGTCACTTCCTTTAAACTTTAAAGCAACAACTTTGTAGAATTATTCAACCTTAATGTAATTGGTACTCAATATATACACCGAACAAAAACTTATAGGTATTTGATTTTCATTGAACCATTATGTATTTGTAGTAATATTTGATTGTTTAAAAACCATCTAGGTACACATTCTTATTTAGCTATTTAAAATTTTGTGAAAAGCAGTTTTGGGCAATATCCTGTTGTATTCACATTGATTGTGTTAGTTAAATGAATGAATAAAGAAGAAATGAGTTTATTGAGCAGAAGTTCATATATTTATTCAATTGATATTTCTTTTTTACCTTTACAAAAAAATGTTACCTATGTAAAGAATCTCAAGATTAATTTTGTATATTATCGACTGGGTTTGAATTTTTCAATACCCATATAAATCTTCTTTTAGTTTTAAAAGGAATACGGGGGGTTTACCTTTCTCGCATTTTGGGGGGTGTCTAATTTATGGAGGGGTGCGTCAAGAGGCTTAGGGGGGTGGGCACCCCTGCAAATCAACAAGAAAATTGAATATCTGATTTAAAAATAATATCAAGATTTCCTTTACAACTAGAAAACCTCTCCACAAACAGTTCTACCAACAGTCAAAAATTGTATCCACTATGCAGCAATGTGTTTTTGGCTTTGGCCGTTGTTTGACGCGTAATTCACTCAAAATCGTGCTTTAAACAGGGCCAATTACACGCTCAGCGCTCTTTCGCTCTTTCTTTATTGCTACGATCAGTCACAGAAAGTTTCTTCATCACTAATTCTACTCTCTACCTTTACTCCTTCATTCTATTCCTCCTTTCATCTTCCTGGCCAATCATCCTCTTTCCATTCCCCTTCCTCATGCACCTCCTTCGCCCGCCAACTTCTTCTCATTTTTTCATCATCTTCTTATTCATCTTCTTTTCGTCCTCCATCACAACAAATTCTCTTACCTTCCTCCCTCTTCCTACTCCGACGCCAAATACAAGCAGCAACGACCTTTCGTTACAACTCCTACCTACTTGCAATGGCCACTTCCAAGGTGGAACAACGAAACCGTTTCACTGCAGTAGGCAATCCTGGAGGAGAGGAGAAGGAGAAAGAGAAGGAGGAGGTGGAGGGAGGAGGAGGAGGAGGAGGAGGAGGAGGAGGAGGAGGAGGAGGAGGAGGCACAGAGGATGGCTGAACGCAACTCAAGCAAAACCTTCTTATTCTTGAGCTGAGCCGACATAAAAGAGACAAGGCCAGCCTTCCTTACAAGCATCAGTCACAATAAACTTCAAACTAAAAACAAACTCCTTATCGTACGCCATTAACACAGATCGCCCGATTCACGAGCGCCTCTTTGCAAATAACAATTAACCAATTACAAATTCGATTTTTTTTTTTTGAGGATGAAGCCCACATAGGTCTTAAACCTGTGCGTGGGTAATGAGTTGGATGATGGTGATTGATGAGTTGGACCAACAGTTTTAGTGATTTCTTACGTCAATAGCGATCATTGATCTCTTTTGGTAAGGTGATTAAAAAAGCACCGGTTTTGATATATGGAATTTAGATGTTCACTTTTACAAAAAAACCGAAATCAAGAGACGAGACGAAATCACCGAACAAGAGAAGAAGGAACCATGGGAGGAGGAGGAAGAGTAGGAGGAGGAGGTGGTGGTGGAGGAGGAGTAGGAGGAGGGAGACGGGGAGGAGAGGAACAAGAGAAGAAGGAACCGTGGGAGGGGTAGGAAGAGTAGGAGGAGGAAGAAGAGAAGAAGGAACCGTGAGAGGAGGAGGAGGAGTTGGATGTGAGGGAGAGAAGAAGGAACCGTGAGAGGAACAGGAGGAAGAGGAGGATGAGGAGGAGGAGTAAAAGGAGAAAAGTGGAAGAGTAAACAAAGTTTGTGTACAGTTGAACAAGAAACTAGTTAGAGTGAGAGGAGTGGTTGAATGAAAACTTTAGTGACTTGAAACAATGGGGCATCACGTGTGTCACTGAACCAACCAATAACAGCCAAGAACTAACTGAGTAATGATAAGGAAAGTAGATTATTTGCACACAGTAATTAAACGTTGTGCACTAGAAACAGGCAAAGCAAAGGCAAAGGCAATAACATTACAATGCGACGTTTAATCGATACTGTACTACTGTATTTCGTTTAGAGAAAACGCTATCTACTCATCGCTATCTGCAACTGATTTTCAATACCAAACATTTGAAACAACACTAGTAGCCTACTTCATTAACTAACTTTTAGATCATTCTTATATATTTAATTGTATCATTAATTTTCTTCTATATTAACCTCAGTATATTCTCTTTTTTCTCTATTTGATGTTATTACTGTCAATATGTATTAATTTTGCTCAGTTGCTGAGTAATAGGAGTATAAAACTCTGTTCTGCAACTCTTGAAAATAAATAAACTTGCACTTTTCTGGTTTCAAAACTATTGAAGATTGAATTATATCTGAGAGTTATGACCGACCGGTTTCACCAATCTCTTTCAAATATTGCTTGAAGATCTTAAATTTAACAATTTGTTAGTTTTTGAAGGATTGTGTTAAATGAGAAGTTTTACAAGCCCTGACGAGCATCAAACATACATCGTTGAACTTTGACACACAATCAAAAGTAGTTGGAACATTTGTTGAGAATTTTTAACCGACTTCCAAAAAGAAGGACGTTTTCAATTCATCCTGATTTTTTATTTTTTAGGTTAGCTGTACTAAAATTAATATGTTTGCACATAGAATATTGTTTTACTATTGGCTACATTCATGTTATCAACAAAATCTGGACCCTGTTCCTTAATTATTTCAATTTTTAAGTTGGAAGGAACATAACATATATGTTCAATTATTGATTTCGAATAGTATAGGAATATTAAGAATTCATAAAAAGAAAAAATTGAAAGAAAATAATGATGATAGAGAACACAACCATGTACTACAGTAGTGCTAAAATTTTAACTACACCTTCTTCACCCCAAATCCCTTAAATTTCACCAGACCATGACCAGAACTCACATTTTTATTACACCCTGAAACCTTCATTATTATTATTAATGTTAATAAACCTGATCCTAGACCCTGAAACTACTAACTTCTAGGAATAGATCATCATCCTGAACCTGAAAACATCTTGACCAATTTCCTTCTCTTCCTCCTATTCCCTCAAACCCTCCTACTATGTCTTCTTATTTTTCGTCACTCTTTCCCTCTCCCCCTCCTACTCCTTCTTCTTAATCACCTCCTTTTCCTTCTCATTCTCCTTCTTTCTCATTCACTACCTAATCCTCTTGCTTCTTTTCTTCTTACTTTTCTTTCATCTTAAGCTTCTTCTACTACTTTTTTGTCTCATTCTTCTCCTTCACCTCCATCACCTTCTTCTTGTCCTTCTTTTTCTTCTCCTACTCCTCCTCCTCCTTCTTCTTCTTCTTCTTTCTTCTTATGCTTCTTCTTCTTTCTCACCCCCTCCTCGTCTTCTTCTTCTTTCTCTCCCCCTCCTCCTCCTCCTTCTCCACCTCTTCTTCCTCTCCCTCTCCTAATCCTTATTCTTTTCTTCTGCTCTTTCTTCTTCTCCTACTTTTCCCTCTCCCCCTCCTACTTATTCTTCTTTTGCTTCTTTACTTCTTCCTTTTCTTTCTTCTTAAGCTACTTCTTCTCCTCCTCCTCCTCATCTTCTTTCTCTCCCTCTGCTACTCCTTTTTTCCGTCTGCTCTTTATTCTTCTTCTCCTTTTCACTCCCCCTCCTACATTTTCTCTCATTCTTCTGCTTCACCTCCACCACCTTCTTCAAGTCCTTCTACTTTCTTTTTCTTCTTCTTCTTCTTTCTTCTTCTTCTACTTTCTCCTTTCTCTCCCCTCCTCCTCCTCTCCTTCTTCTTCTTTCTCACCCTCTCCTAATCCTTCTTCTTTTTATCTGCTCTTTTTTCTTCTCCTTCTTTTCCCTCTCCCCCTCCTACTTGTTCTTCTTTTGCTTCTTTTCTTCTTCCTTTTCTTTCTTCTTAATCTTCTTTTTCTACTTTTTTTCTCTCATTCTTCTCCTTCTCCTCCACCTTGTCTTTCTTCTTTCTCCTTATGCCTCTTCATCTTCTCCTTTATTCTCTCATTCTTCTCCTTCTCCTCCACCTTCTCCTTCTTCTTTATCCTTATGCTTCTTCGTCTTCTCCTCCTTTTTTCTCTCTTTTTTCTCCTCCTCCTTCTCGTCCACCTTCTTCTTGTCATTTTTCTTCTCCTTCTATTCCCTCTTCTTCTCCTATTCCTTCTTTTTCTTCTTCTACTCCTTCACTCTTTATCAATAATCCACACGGATCATTTTTTTGTCACATGGAGCGCTTGAGTTTTCTTTACCCAGGTCTCTTTACAAGGCAGGCGTTTTAGAGGCCTCTTAATACTGTTGCACTTTACTAGACTGTATAGCACATATTAGATAGGACAGAATATGTATAATGAATAATAAGACGAAATCGTCACAACCACATTTATTAAAAATACAGAGATACTAGTTTCGGATGTTGCTCCATTATCAATATCAGACAAACCAGAGTTTTTCTGAGATTGATAATGGAGTAACATCCGAAACTAGTATCTCTGTATTTTTAATAAATGTGGTTGAGACAATTTCGTCTTATTATTCTTTATGGATATCTTGCACAATATCACTTCACCACTACAAAGAAAGTTACAGAAAAAAGACACGGTTCTCTGCTGAAAATCACTTCCCGGTGGTTCGGAACCAACCTAAAACTGTAGGTCTAACTCATCGATCACCATCATCCAACTCATTACCCACGCACAGGTCTCAGACCTATGTGGGCTTCATTCTAAAATAAAAAATAAATAAAAATGTACTCACAAAGGCAGTGGCGGTTGTGATGATGTGGGCGGCAGATGCCTGCTACGTTGAGCGAGCGTGGTAGCGCTGCTGGTGGCTGTGGCCGTCAAGGTCAAGGCGGTCGTGGTTGTTGGGCCACTTTTCGGTGGCTGCGCGTGTGCGTGCGAGTGCAGCTGTGAGCTGCTGCTGCTTGAGTTGGAGCTGCTTCCTGCTAGACTGCCGCCATTGAGCAGAATGGATGAGGATGACGAGGCACCAATCAGCGAAGGTGGAGATGAGATCCTCTCTGCAGCACAAATATCACACAAAATATCATTAATTGACACTTATTTTAATCGAATTAATTTTAAACATTTGTGGAAACATCTAGGTTTCAAGAGTTCTATGGTATCATCCTATGGAATTCAAAAGGACTAAGTACGAAAATCATAGCCGCGAGCTGTAGCAGGTATCTGTTCAATCAGAAAGAGATAAGCTGCGTTCTCGTAAGTCCTGTTAGTAACGGTGACCGATTGGATTGGCCAGCAAAAAAGACACTGTTCTCTGCTGTAAAATCACTTCCCGGTGGTTAGGAACCCACCTAAAACTGTAGGTCCAACTCATCAATCATCATCATCCAACTCATTACCCACGCACAGGTCGCAGACCTATGTGGGCTTCATCAAAAAAAAAAAAAAAAAAAAAAATCCCAAACAAAACCTCAACAATAGTAGAATAAACAAGAAAATGAAAAATTGTAATTTATTTATTTTCTTCATAAAACCATTACAATAACAAAACACATCATAAATAAAATGAAGAAATAGTTCCTCTTATGGGCAAAGGAACGAGCTCTCATCAGAATACATGAAAGGTCAATACAAAATTATGTACCATGAAACTAAAAATCGATGCATAGCTTAATTAATTAATTGTTTATATGCTAAAAAATACAGCATTGTAACTAACAAAAAAAAGTAGAAAAACATAAAACCTATGTTATTTAGATATGACATTTTATAAATAAAAAGCACAGTAATGTAGCAATACAGCAACTAAAGAAAGATTGGAGACATTCTCTAAAGCCGCGTCTCCACCAACCGAACATGTCTGCCGAACATTGTTGGCGAATACAAAAAACGGGCAAACATTAAACATATGGGTCACCGAACAGTGACGACCAACAACAGGTTCCCGCCACTAAACCCACCACACCGATCATAATGTTCGAGAAGGCGTCCACACCAAACCAACTCCAAAAAATGTTCGGCGATATCAGCTGATTCCAGCGAACACTGTTCGCCGAGCATGTTCGGTTGGTGGAGACGCGGCTTACGGTTAGCAGATAAATAGAATCAGCAATTGGATCAAAAGCAACTACTTTTCTGATCTTTAATTTAGGAAAAATAGCAGTTTTACCTTTCTTTTTCACTCATTAAATCCTTTCTTCTACTTCTTCCTCCTACCGTAATATTATGAAAACCACTCCCTTCTAGGAGTTTTGGTGTATGGAGAAATATCACAAACCAAAATTATTTGTTCTTTCTTTATGGAATTTTCTAGATTCTAGGAGTTCTGTATTTCAACAGGGTATATAGGATATGTTGTCAAATGAGTCTACTGCATTTTTGGAGTCCCAAGTTCAATTTCTATATCGGATACTATTTTCAGTGATACCAATTGTGGGATAGTTTGACATTTCTATGAACCGATGGATAATTGAAGCTCATGTTACATTTCTATGGAAGTTTTAAGAAATTGTTACATTTGTGGAACTAACTAAATTATTGGTATTACGTGATCAACTGGCTTCCGGCTACTGTCGCCGCTGTGACGGACATTATTTTGGATAAATCTGATACCCATCGACCTTTTTTCTTTCTTGAAATGTGTCCATGCGTAATTCCATAATTTCAATGATGTATTATATGGTTTAAATGTTATCATTACTAGTAGTATAAGTACCATTATAGATGCAGAGAGATCAGATTGATAATTTCCTTATCTCACACAATTTCTATTTATACTTTATCTACATTATCTTATCTATTGATACTTTACCTTTGTCCTTAATTATTTATTGTAATGTGTAATTAACTCATTACCTCAAGGAATATATCCTATTTTTTTCTAAATACAATAAAAATGTTTAGAAAGTTGTTTTATTCGGAGGATGAAGCCCACATAGGTCTGAGACCTGTGCGTGGGTAATGAATTGGATGATGGTGATTGATGATGAATAATAAGACGAAATTGTCACAACCACATTTATTAAAACTTCGAGAAACTAGTTTCGGTTGTTACACCATTATCAATCTCAATCAATTTCGTCTTATTATTCATTATGGATACCTTCCACAATATCACCTTCGCCATTACTAAGAAAGGTGATTAATGAGTTGGACCTACAGTTTTAGGTGGGTTCCGAAACACCGGGAAGTGATTTTACAGCAGAGAACAGTCTTTTTTGCTGGCCAATCCCAATCGGTCACCGTTACAAAGATGTCCCAGGATTTTTGTAGCTTATCTCTGATTGAACAGATACGTGCTACGGCACTCGGCTATCCATTTATGTTTATATGATGTATCATAATTTTATGGGGAAAAAAACATTTTTATTATTTATTTATTTATTTATGTATTATTTAATTTCAATAGGATCTATAGGAATAATGTTGAATTTGTGTAATTCCCAAGATTTTTGGAGCTCCTAGTCCAATCTTCATAGAATTGGAGCTCATGTGCAATCTTTATACATATCTCTATGTGTAATCATTCACCTCATTACCCACGCACAAGTCTCACTCATGTGAGCATTATCAGCAATAAAAAAATTAAAAGGAATTTGAATTTCTAGAATGGAGTTCTAGGTTAAATCTCTGAAGAGTTTATAAGATTGTGTAATGTATCGGTTCAAATGTATAGTTCACTTTAATTTATAAGTGCATGAAATTACAAAAAGCCAAGTGGTACTTTCTGATGCACTTCTGAGTGATTTTAAAATGATTCTAAAAGAATGAAATGTCTATGTCACTAAAATGAGTCACAAGCTAGTTATCTGTATCTAGCCGAGGAGAAACAAATGTTATCGGTTCAATAACCTTAAAGCAGACGGAGCAACTACCATAATGCTTCAAACTTCATCTGGAATAGTTAACAAAGAACCTTAATAATTCCGGAGTAATAATTGTGTGATTTTCAAGGCAGGTACAACACACCAGCACTTTTCAACACATGCTCTCTCACATCCACTCTCTCACTCCCCTCCATTCTCTCATGTATTTCCTCTTTCTTTCACTCTCTCCCACTCACTCATTGGGCTCTTTCTCTTTACCTTGCGCGCTCTGTCACATAATCTCTCAATTCTATTTTCTAATGCACTTCATCTTCATACTTTGCCTTGTGTTTCCCGTTTTATTTCAAGTAGCAATAATAAAGAGAAAGAGAAACACTGATAGGGAGAGAGTGGGGGGAGGGAGTGAGAGACAGAGATAGCGAGAAAATGAGAGAAAAGGTGAATAAAGCTCTTCCTTAAATTTATTTCTCCTTCCTCTTGTGTTGAAAGTACTTCATATATTCTCTTTTTCCCCAAACAATTTTCCTTCTCTCTCGCAATTCTGTTTTATTCTTGATGTTTTCCCATGATGTGTTGTAATATTCAAGTCAGAATACCAAGCAGCAATATTATGTACACAATAAATACAGTGTGTATGTTATGCATACTTATACATGGAATATTCTTATTTTGAGGATGGCAGACCAAGACTAATAATAAATATGAGTGGAGGAGTGTGGTAGAGAAGGCCAAAGTTCAACTCGAGTTGTACAGCCCAGAGAGAGAGAGAGAGAGAATGAGAGAAAGAGAATGTTATTTTTCTACAATTCAATATTTAAAAGATAACGTCTGCACTAAATGACTTCATATTAGAAAACAGGCCTGCCAAGCATTCGTTGAACACCATACATCTTACATCCTTCATTTATCCCATTTTCCATTTCTTCCACCTTCATTTCTCCCATTTTCCATTTCTTCCACCTTCATTTCTCCCATTTTCCATTTCTCCCATTTTCCATTTCTCCCATTTTCCATTTCTTCCACCTTCACTCCACCATTTTCCTTTTTTATTTCCTCTTTTCCAACAGTTCTTCTTTCCCTCAATAATTCCATCAAACAAGACGCAGTGCTGTCAAGAATTCTCGAAATTCTTCAATACACACACACACGCACGCACGCACTTGTGGGTGACCTGACCAATTCGTCGTCTATTATGCAATAGGACAAGTGAGGGTTTTGACCTTGTTTAGACCCTTTTTCGTGCTATTTTTAGCCGGTGTAAGCTCAAATAAAAAAGTAATGTTTCGACTGAAACAGACCAATTTCACCGATCTGCATGACAGCCTATTCTCCAAGGACTAAGACATCAACAACAACAACTAGAACAACAACAACAACAACAACAACAACAACAACAATGTATTGAGAGAGCCCAGTACCCTAAACTCAGTCAAATTTATTTAATCTTCTTAGCATTGGTAATGGTGATATTGTGAGTTGACCGTAATTAATAATACAAATATTGTCACAGACACTTAAATTAATTATTTTTTAATTATTTAATTTTTAATTTAAATAAAAAATAATCAAATAAATAAATCTTTATCAGAATTCACGTAAATTTCAAGTTTGAGTATATAAATTGAAAATGAAATTCTAAAGTTGTTTTGGAAGATTTTTGGATAAAAAATTGGATATTTAAAAAAAATTGAGAATTTTTTTATTTTACTTTGTAATACTTATATGATGTATCAAGTTTATTTCATGAGTGCGTTGCACTCTTAAATTTTTGTATGCAAATAAATAAATAAATAAAATTATTAGCACAAGATAAACTATAGATTCGACTGTCACATCATTTTCAATCTCAACCAAACTAAACTGTTTCACTAATAAACTCCGAAATTTCTTTAAATATACAAATATTTTATCCACAAATCGTCCAAAACAACTTCAGAATTACAATTTTTATTTATTTACTCAAACTTGAAATTTACGTGGATTCTGAAAACAATTTCAGCACCAGAGGAAGTTCTAAAAAAATGTTCAGATTGAATTTATTGTTAAAAGAAGTAGCATCATCACTCAAGTTCATTATTTGTTGCTATGAGTTCTTTCAATTAGCATCAAACATACCGGTTTCATAATATATCAGGCAGTGGACTACCATGTGCTACCGTACTGACAATTAACCTTGAGAGAGAGGGGGGGAGGGAGGGAGGGAGTGAGAGAGAGGGGAGGGAGAGAGAGGGGGGAGGGAGAGAGAGGGAGAGAGGGGGGAGGGAGAGAGAGGGAGAGAGGGGGGAGGGAGAGAGAGGGAGAGAGAGGGGAGGGAGAGAGAGGGGGGAGCGAGAGGGCGGGAAGGGAGGGGTTGAGGAGGGAAGGGGGGAGAGAGGGGATGGAGAGAGAGGAGGGAAGAGTGAGAGAGAACTAGAGGAAGAAACATTAAAAAGTTGAAAGCTAGAGAAATAGTTAGTACTTCACACAAGAGTGAGAGTGATGGAAGAGGAAATAATGAAAAAGAGAGAGAGAACTGAGAGAGAGAATGTGAGAGAACTAGAGAAACAAACATCAAGTAGTTGAGAGCAAGAGAAATGGTGAGTTTGTGAGTTTTCTTACGAGTACAAGAGTGTGAGAGAAAGAAGAAATAAAAAGAGTGTGTGTGTGTGTGAGAGAGAGAGAGAGATAAACAATGAGAGGAAAGAGACACTCGATGCAAGGCTATGAACAATTTGGCGAGCTGTTTAGTTCAATAATAAGAAAATTGTGTTGTTCTAACTATATATGTCTCTATTTAGTCAACTAGCTTTCATGCATATTTATCACACATACATAGATATAAGTATTAAGGTTGTATATAAACAACTATAGATATAGTTTTGCGTGGGCAGAATGATGAAATGATTATAAACTTGTACGAATAGCGACCACTTTGATAGCAATGTAGTAAAAAATGCTTCCTAGCGATGATTATTTTTTATTTAGCGTATGGCGTCAAATCGCAAAATGACTCACAATGAAGATATTAAGATAAGGAGTTGATGAAGTGATAAATCATTAAATAAAGGGTACAAACAACTGCCAGTAGTAGCGATTAGCATTACCATTATGATCATACACGAGCAGAAAGTTATTATCATTTTGTAATGGATATATTGCTACTACGGTTAAGGCCATAAAAAATAGAATAAAGCAATTTAACTACTACAATGCTGCCATAAAAGATGTGAGCATAGAAGTGGACAAGTCAAGATATTCAACACAGTGTTGACAAGATGTTGAATGAAGGTGTATATGCACATCTAGTGCACTGTTATTTAGTGGAGAAGTAGAGGCGGAACAGGAAGAAGAGAGAGAAAAAGGAATAACAGGAATAGTGAGGAGATGGAGGAGCTGGATGAGAAGAAAGGAGGAGAGGAAGAAAAAGAAAAAATACGCCGACGACGAAGGAGGAGAAAGAGAATGAAAAGAAGAAGATGGTGGTAGGGGAATGAGAAGGTAGCTGGGAGAAGAGAGGAGTAGCTGGATGAGGAGAGAAGGAGAAGAGGAAGAAGAAGTAGAACAAAAAGAGGAAGACGTCGACGAAGGTGGAAAAGAGAAGAACAAGAAGGTAGTGGTGAACAAGAGTGAAGAGGTATAAAAGCTTCAAGAAGAAAGGAGGTGCTGGATGAGGAGGAGATGAGGAGGAGGAGGAGGAGGAAGAGTGGGAGGAGGAGAAGGAGGAGGAGGAGGTGGTAGAGGAGTATGAGGAGGAGTATGAGGAGGAGAAGGAGGAGGAGGTAGAGAAGAAGGAGGAGGAGGTAGAGAAGAAGGAGGAGGAGGTAGAGAAGAAGGAGGTAGATGAGTATGAGGAGGAGGAGGTAGATTAGGAGGAAGAGGAGGTAGAGTGGGAGGATGAGATAGAAGAGGAGGAGGAGGTAGCGGAGGAGGAGGTAGCGGAGGTGGAGGTAGATGAGGAGGAGGAGAAGATGGAGGAGAGGAAGGAGAAGGAGGAGGAGAAGAAGGAGGAGAGAAAGGAGGAGGAGGAGAAGATGAAGGAGAGGAAGGAGAAGGAGAAGAAGAAAGAGAAGAAGGATAAGGAGGAGAAGGAGAGGAAAGAGGAGAAGGAGGAGGAAGCGGATGTGGCGGAGGTGGTGGTGGAGAAGGTAGAGGAGGAGGAGGAGAAGGTAGAGGAAGAGGAGGAGAAGGTAGAGGAGGAGGAGGAGGAGAAGGTAGAGGAGGAGGAGAATGTAGAGGAGGAGGAGAAGGTAGTGGAGGAGGAAACGAAGATGTTTGAGAAAGAGATAATGATGTGAAAATAGTAAGGAAAAATAACTGGTAAGACGATACTATAAATCAAAAAATTCTAAAATGATAAAGTAGATAAGGTAGAATATTAGGTTAATAAATAGATAAGAGAGCAGAAGAATGTTAAAAAGATAAAATAAATAGCACGAGGAGTATTAAGATTGGAGGATGTTAGAACTACATGAATGCACAAAAAATAATGTTAAGGACAAAAGGAGCAAAAGGAGGATGTAATAAGGCAGGTGGTGAAAGGAGAAAAGGGAGAGACTAGGATAATGGATAAGGAACGAACGACATGGAGAGAGAAAAATAGCTTTCAATAATTTTTAATATTATTCAAAAATCTCTCATTAATTTCTCCTTTATTGTGCTCACAGATGGAAGTGTGACGTTGAGACAAAAATTTCCAATAACCTTCTTCAGATGAATCATAACAGGACAAGTTATGATTCATAATGTTGAAGACAAATTCTAAATATCACGAAAATTCATCAGAAGATTCATAACACAACAGTGTTTATCAGATGATTAAAAACATACAAATTTATCAGAATATCGATTAATGACAAGAGACTAATTGTCTTGCAGAAATATAAGTTTTGTAGCTATACTAACAGCCATACGCTAAATAAATAAATCAGAATATCCATAACAATCACCAATAGGACAAGAGGAAGCAAGACAAAAATGGAGAGTTAAAATATTAGCACTGAGGGCTCACCTGTATAAAAAGTATATCCAATAGATAAAAAACAACACACGACAGCAAACCCACAGATGTATCACAGAGTATTTCACTAAATAATCAATAGATTATTCCATTCACTGAACTGAGAAAACCATTAGCACAAACACTATTTCAATTGTGTACAGTACAATATACACTGTATAATAAATTGTCATTATATTGTCAGTATTTAAACGTAGAAAATCTGAAATAATCGATTAAAATAGACTAACATTAATTTAATAGACACTAAAAATTCTTGGGAAAGACATTTAGGAAGAGTCAAAAAGAATAAAAGAGCTGAAACTTAAATTATTAAGGAAGGAAGATGTAAACATTAGTTATGGTACAGTGTACCATATATAAGAACTAACTATATTACTCAATAAACGATAAATTTTTTTTTAGGATGAAGCCCACATAGGTCTGAGACCTGTGCGTGGGTAATGAGTTGGATGATGGTGATTGATGAGTTGGACCTACAGTTTTAGGTGGGTTCCGAACCACCGTGAAGTGATTTTACAGCAGAGAACAGTGTCTTTTTTGCTGGCCAATCTAATCGGTCACCGTTACAAACAGGACCTACGAGAACGCAGCTTATCACTCTGATTGAACAGATACCTGCTACGGCTCGCGGCTATCACTTCCCTTCTAATCTAAGATTAGAATAAATAAGGAATAGTTTAAGTTCGAATAGTTAGGTTCGGAACCCACCTAAAACTGTAGGTACAACTCATAAATCACCATCATCCAACTCATTACCCACGCACAGGTCTCAGACCTATGTGGGCTTCATCCTCAAAGAAAAAAAAAAGTAAATTTGGGTTGAACTTATCACAGCACAAAAAATCAAATTTAGCCGCTCAATATGATTTATAAGGGAATTGATATACAGATTGAACAAAGACTACACAAAGTGGGCAAAATTGTTACAAAAAAGAAGAAAAAGAGACACAAAGAATAAATAGAGAAGAAGAATAAGAAAACAAAGAAGAGAAGACGTAGTAGCAGAAAAGGATAAACGAAAAAACAGTAGAAAGGAAAGAAGATGAAAGAAAAGGAGATGCTAAAAAAAGTTGGAGTGAATTTGCTGCTGAAAGCCAATCCAAACAAAGAACGAATTCGTTTGAAAGCGTATGACAAAAATAAAAGTACTGAAGAAAATTCCATGCACCGACTAACAAAAAAACAATGCCTACAATCGTGCACGATTCCTCTGTACTTTTTTCGAATCGAAAATAGAAGTCTGCCACTGATTCTAGACGAAGCTTTCTATCGTTTTACTCTTAACATTTAACACTCGTGGAGACACTCATTTCACAAAGAAAACTAACCTAATCAACAACTCTAAATGAGGAGCACGATATAAGTACGCGCATCAAGTCTTCACGGCAAACTGAAGTTACAAGTGTTAGAAGTTAGAACAAGAAGGCTGAGCGAGTAGTTGCATTCACTTCCACAATGGCGTCAGTGTCGATAAACTAAATGCGGCCGTCTACAGACAGCACGAATATGAGCTACTGAATGGGAAGACATCAAGTAGTACAACAGAGCCCCGATTTACAGAGTATCGGATTAACCGAGGTACTAACTGGCACGCAACCGAGATACAGTATAATGAAGAGAAATTATGTTTCGTTGACGTGAACAACAGAGTACTAATTTGTGTATGCGTATGCTTTATTGGTCATTATATTCAAATATTTTATTGCATTTCTGATTCAGGATGATTCAGTCTTTCAAGTTTTTCACTTATTGTATTTTATTTTTGTGTAAAAAATGCCTCTATTCTTGGGATACAATTTACAGAGAAATAATAAAAAATTATTTAGTAGCCGTTTGGGCTAGTTTTGCCAATTCGACCAGGAGACATAATAATGTGTCTAGTCAGCAGAGGTGAGCTTCAAAAAGAGATTATGTTTTTATTTACTTGAACATTACATAATGCAATAGTATCCCTCTAGCTGTAGCCTATTTGAGGGATATTTTATTAAGACATTATATTACAATCAAATTAAATGATGAATAACAATAGATTCCTTTTCGTAATCTATATAACTGATGTTGGAAACACTATAGTATTATACAGTGCTAATCTAAACATAAATGGATTAAAATAATGTGAAAAGAATCATATTTTAATTGTCTTACACACACTGCAATAAAATATGTGAATAAGTAGCCTATATATCTGACATTATCCAACACAGGAGAATTAATAACTTTTTCACAACTTCGGCCACGCTTTTATTCATTTCCCCTTATACCACGGCACAGTCTGTGTTAGAATGTTTGATTATCTAATCGGTCCACATTATTTCCGATCAAGGCTCTATTGCATTGTATTTTACAAGAGTATTGTGTAATTAGGAATTGGTTTGATGATTAACGGTCGTGAGTAGTCAATACTGAACAACATAAAATGTACATTTGATTCTCCTAGGCTGAAACTCAACAAACTGCAGATGAATCAAATCAATTGTTTGCAAATTTTTATTGAAAAATAAAGCTGACATTTGATTTATGTACGGTAGGGATGAATATAAATTCCACATTTTCAGCATTAATCGTTGATATTATTTTCGTAATAATGATTACTCTTTTCCAGAATAAGAATATAATCTTTGATTATTAATTTTTATTTTGAACTACTTTAGGCTTAATTACAGGCTTGAACAAATGTCTAACAAATTGCGTTACAATTTAGCAACGTAATTGTACATAGAATTAAACTACAAGATACTAAATTCTACTAAAATGTATATTTTTATTTATTATTACTTCTCTGTCTTGTAACCCAAGAACAGAGGCATTTATTTAAGGAGTTGGGAGTTTTGAAGACAACTGGCTGTAAGAAGATGATGGGTCAGGTGCTAGCTGCTAGAAACAGTACGACTACTACCTTGTGCTTGATGTTAAATACAGTACTGAATTTTTTTCTTTTATTTTCTCTCTGTCACTTGCAATGAACAAAAGAGCTACCGGCCCGTATCTGTTGGTCTTTGGTTGGTTGGGTCATCGTCATACAAAACGTCATTGCCTTATCATCATCATCATCATCATCATCATCATTATAATCATTATTATAATCATCATCATCATCATCATAATCATCAATGCAATCATCATTTCTCCCCTCCCAGAAACCACTACTATCAAAGCGTCAACATTTCTGGAGTCAAACAACGGAATCTCAATTCTTGCTATGGCTGCTCTTGCTTTTTTCAAACTCTCATTTCCCCCCTCACACTCTCTCTCATACAAACTCTCCCTCTCTCTCATTCTCTCTCTCTCTCTCTCTCTCTCTCTCTCTCTCTCTCTCTCTTGCTTCTAATTTATTTCTCACTTCTCTAATTTTGTAATAAAACAAATTATTTTGTTCCTTAAAGTTGTCAACCTTTTGATGTTTCTAGGCTACATTATTAATTTTTTAAACAATTTGTAACAAATTTTTTTTATTCAACTTCTTTAGTTAAATGCACGATATAAATTCAAAATGTAAATTAATTATACAACACAGATAATAGTTTTTATCTTTTACGTCAGATTTATTCATCAGAACAAAAACTTATTTAAAAAAAAAAAATTAAAAAAATGATATCTTCTATAATTTTTTCAGTTGTAGCTACAAGTCCTAATATTATTAATTAGTATATTTTCTTGATATAGGTTCCTAACGTAATAGAAAAACGAGCTCATAAACAGTATCATAGAACTTCCAAAAATCTCAAATCAAAAGTAGGCTTTAGTGATTAACACAAGCCTTTTGTATTTTCATATTCATTAAATTAAATGCTGTAAAATCACTTCCCGGTGGTTCGGAACCCACCTAAAACTGTAGGTCCCAACTCATCATCCAACTCATTACCCACGCACAGGTCTCTGACCTATGTGGGCTTCACCCTCAAAAAAAAATTGATGAAACAAAAGTATATTATTTAATAGATAAACTCACCAACATTGACATCGTTCAGAGGCACCCAACAGGTTTGAACACTCAACATGGCGACGTTCCAATTTAAACCCACTATTTGTCCCAAAAACTAACGTATTAATCCATGTAGGTTTCAACGCACAAGGTTAAATATAATAATCAGCATGATTAAGTTTAACGTTTTAATCTTTTAAAGTTTAACTCACAATTTGACCCAAAAACTGAGGAGTCAAACCAGGATCCACAAGTTTGATATCATCAAAACAAGGTCAAGTCCACATTTGAACACTATTATTTCAAAACATAACGTAATCCAAGTGAAATCCACAGCACAAAAATCGCACACATCGAAATTACCCGGTTTATGTCCAAAACGAACGAATTAATCACGAATGTTTAATCACAAGTACACTTATCAAGATGGATGTTAAAATTTGTAGCCTTCGTTCAAGGTGGTGCATGATCCAATTCAAACTCTATTTGTGTCCAAAAATAAAGACAAATTAATCTAAAAGACTCTATATATAGAGTAATAAAAGATATCTATAAGATATCTATATATTTATCTATGAGAATCTTTAATCTAATATAAGACAGTCTATAATAACTATAAAGGGGCTCGCAAAGTAGAGCATACAATACTCAAAGATATTCATCATCGGAAAATCAAGCACAACTGTGGCATGGAGATAATCACGTTGCTTCAATATGTCATACACTATTCCACCGCATGTGTTTTATTTTGCGATGGTGGTTATCATCGAGTATTGAATCATCTACTGTATAAGCACCAAACATGTGAGCGCAAAATCAAACACATGCTGTGGAATGGTGATATTCACACTGCTACAATCTGTCTATATTTAATATTTAAGAGATTTCTTATTTTGAAATTTATGAATTTAAAAAAATAAATTTCAAATTTGAAAAAAAAATTGTAAGTCTATATTTCTTACTATACTATACACTAACCCACCGCATGTGTTTAATTTTGCAATGGTGATCATCATCGAGTATTGTATGAAAGCACAACACCTGCTACATTCAAGATGGTTGACATTCAAAATCTATTTTCTCAATAAAACTACTATTCTATTAATGAATTGGCTAGAAAATTACGGATTTAATGATTTTAGGGCAAAATATAGAGTTTGAGAGGAAGAAAACACTTTATAGTCTCACCTTAAATAGAAAATATTTCAATTTATATAGATAAATTGATAAAAAGGGTTTAAATATCAAGCAATAATTTAATATTAAATCTAATTTAAGACCATAACAATGACAGATTTTGAAATTCATGTACCACTTTACAAAACTAAGAATTTATTTTTCAACAAGTTTGCACAACCCGAAATTTCCTTCTACGTTGTGAAGGACACGTAATCAGTCACTCTCTCACCCTCTTTCTCACTCTCTCACTCACTCTCTCTCTCACACACACACACAAACACACATTCACCATCAGCACATAATGGGTCTGGTCAGAAATGAATCGAAAGGGGGTTAAAAACCAGTTCAGTCAGGGTTTCTGGACATTGAATACGCATTGACCTGCCCTAATAAGAAAATTTAGTAACCTTTTGTTAGTTAAGGAACCACAAAAAATTCTCAGCCAGCCCTAGCGATATCAAATGCTCTTCGTTATTATTATTATTGATAGTTCTGGAAGTTTCCGGTTTCAGTGAATACAGAGTGCCTTAACAGTGTAAAATGACCTTGGATCTACCTTTACCTAAAACATTATGTAGTAGAAATCCTACAGCGTGATTGCTCTTGAAATATCAACCAATTCAAATTCTAAATGTAATAAAAATATGCTTGATATTTATTTATTGTAGCAAAATTACAATAAATGTGGAGGCGCAAAAGACAAGTCCAAAAACTGCTCTCTTCACAAATTTTGAATATGTTGTATTGTGATGAGACTATTAGTATTGTTGTATTTTATAAATTCGATAAAATATTCATAATGACGCTTCTTTATGAATGTTTGTTTTATATTTTTCTGTATTTTT